>VDFB02373365.1:65261623-65391162 GCA_007258455.2 Sequoia sempervirens | reverse complement strand
GAGTTGTGATATTTTATTTGAAACAAAAAAAATACTTATTTCACTTCTTTATGAGTTATGAGAGAGGGGAAGGAGAGAGAGAGAGGAATAAAGGAAGGGATGGTTAAGGGTAGAGGGTAGAGGGTTTAAGGGTTTAAGGTTAAGGGTTTAGGGTTTAGGGTTAAGTGGAGAGAGATAGAGGGAGTGAGTGAGTTAGAGAGAGACCTAAGAGAGGGAGAGGGGGTAGGATATTGATGATACTTGAGAGAGAGAGAGAGGGAGGGAGTGGGTGAGAGATAGAGGGAGGGAGGGTTAAGGGTAGGGGGTAGATGGTTTAAGGGTTTAAGGTTAAGGGTGGAGGGGATAGAGATAGAGGGAGTGAGTGAGTGAGAGAGAGAGACCTAAGAGAGGGAGAGGGGGTAGGATATTCAAGGTAGTTGAGAGATAGAGAGAGAGAGGGAGTGGGAGAGAGATAGAAGGAGGCAGGGTTAAGGGTAGAGGGTAGATGGTTTAAGGGTTTAAGGTTAAGGCTGGAGGGGATAGAGATAGAGGGAGTGAGTGAGTGAGGGAAAGACATAAGAGAGGGAGAAGGGGTAGGAGGGAGAGACTTGAGAGAGAGACCTAAGAGAGGGAGAGGGGGTAGGAGGGAGAGACTTGAGAGAGAGATAGGGTAGAGGGTTTAAGGGTTAAGGGCTAATGGTTTAGGTTTTAGGGTTATGGGTAGTGATGGAACTTTAAAGTTTTTTTCTCTGTGTTCTATTTTATAAAAACAACACATATGGACTAATAGTTGAACACAAAAAATCTATTTGTTGTTATAAAAACAGTGACACATAATGATTTAAAATACAAGTTATATTGAACACATATGGACTAATAGTTGAACACAAAAAATCTATTTGTTGTTATAAAAACAACACATAATGATTTAAAATACAACTTATATTGAACAAAAATGGACCAATAGTTGAACACTATAACTTTTTGAAAATCCTTCACATTAATGGGAAAATACATATTTATTTATTGTGCTCACCTTTTATATCTATAATAGGACAAACTATTAATATAAAATTATCAATGCTTATAGCAGTGGAACTTCAGGTTTTATTTCCTAATGTTTCCTCATGCCCTACCTTATGTCCTTTGGTCTTTCATGGTGTTGGAAAATTTCTTAGGGCTAGGGTTTAGCTTTGTCTTTATGTAAACCCTTGTGTTTTCTAATTCCTTAGTGGGATCTATTTCACCATTACCTTTTTTGAAGGGTTTTAAAAAAATCTTATGCCCCATCGTTCCATCTAGGCCTGGTCCCTTTGGTCTTAATATTTTATTTCCTCTGCGGGTTTTATTTTCTTAAGTCCTGGTTGGTGCTATGCTGAACAGTTTTAAAAAAAATTATGTTGTTGTTTTCCATCTGCATAGTAATGTTCCCTTGCCCTTTAATGAATGTTTTATTTTTTAGAAGGATGAAATTTGCATTGTCGTCGATCAAAATTCTTTCAAGATCAACGGTTTCCCGCCATCACGTGATCGAGAATTGTAGGATGGCGATATCGCGTGCAGGTGACACGTGTCCCATATGGGGATCAAATTTGTGTGACTGTTCATCAAATGTCCTTTGATTTGAGCCATTCCCTGCCATCCTGCAATGGTGCTTTGGTTGATTGCGAAATCACGGGTGGGTGCCACGTGGACTGTACAAGGTGGGGCCTGAGGAAATTTTTGTGTGATATATTTTAAATGTTTCATTGCTTCCAAAGAAAAACATTTAAAATGAAATATTGTTTCTTGGAAATTCATTTAAAATGAGGCAAAAGCGGAGAAAATTAGGGCAACTAGTGATTTTAATGGTATATTAAAAATCATATTTTACGATAGTTGAATAGAACAAAAATATTTCTAATATATTTCTAATTTAAAAGGCCATATTGTTTAATTTTTAAAATATATTTTTTATTTATTTTAAATATATATTTTTAATTTTATTTTGACACTGTATACATACAAAGTACATAATCAATAATAGATAATAGATTTTTGGTGAATATATCTAGGTATGTTAATATATGCTTGAAAACTAATTTTAATTAAAAACTTATTAACATCATTAAAAGGTAAGTTTATAATTATAAAAATTTAACATTAGAATTATTTAACATTTGAAATAGAAAATTTAAATATTATATTATAATAGTTTATAATTTGACTTATATAGTATTTTTGGATAGTAGAAACAATTTTGATTGATTTAATATTTTCTAAGTTCATTATTGAATTTAAATCTTATAAATATAATTATATATCTTTAATCAATATTATAATTTAAAAATAATAATGAATATTGAACATCTTAGATTTTAATATAACAAATATTAAAAAATTAATGTATAAGTTTTAAAAATAATATATATTTTTAAAATAAAGATTTAAAGATTATTATATATGTACATATTTAAAGATCCATAGAATTATCTTTTTAACTATGAAATTAATATTATTAATTTCATTTATAATTTTATCTTATCTTATCTTTTTAACAATTTTTTGGTATCCTACATAATTTGTTTTCTATAAGTATCATGTTGTATACTCTTTATATGGAAGGTAGTGTTTTTTCATGGAGCTTAATAAGTTTTAATAATTTGTAGTCATTTTAAATATTTTTATTTTTTTATAAAGTAGGTATATTTATACTTTTGATGGTTTATGTACAATTATGCATATTATTTTAAATTTATTATATTTTTTGCAATATCATGTTATTCTTGATTAATCATATTATTTGTTTTGTTGAAAAATATTTTATCTTTACTTTACATCTATGATAATTTCAAAATTATCAAATTTAAAAATTATAAATAAAAACTTATTTTTATTAATTTCTTGAAGTACATAGGTCCTAATCTATTGTAGATTAATAACTATCTAAATAGCTATTTCTTTCCTTTATTTCTATAAATGTGTCTCATGTCTCTATTGAAATTTATGAGATGTGTATGTAATTCTTAGCACAACACTCTTAGAGATTAGGATTTATTTTCACATTTATCTATTTTCTTATTGTTCCTATTAGTGGCTAATTAAATGTTCATTGAAAACCTACAAAGAGCTTGGGTTCTTCAATCTCAAAGCTTGTCTAATTTCTTGATGAGAATCATTCACATTGATTCCCAATATTATGCTCCTTGCATGATACATTTATAAAATGCACTTGGTAATTTAGTATGTGGTTGAAATATTAGAGTAACAACAAATGGTTCTTTTCATTTTTGGCACATGATTGGCCATTTTTACTATGTTAAATTTTTATTTTCACTTTTATTTTCATGGTTTTCATGTTGTCAAATTTTTATACATTTCTTAGTCTTTTTAAAAAAATAAATGAAGGTTCTATTAGTGTCCCCAATTTTGCTAAAAATCATGTATAGAGAAAGTACAATATATAAACTACCAATTATAGAGTATAACAACAAAATGAATTTAAAAACTACTGCATAGAAACAAGGTTTAATAGAATAATTCAAAATAGAGATACCATTCTCCTACAAATACTATGTATAGAAACCCTATGTAGCCACACTTTCACCCTCAAAATCAAGAGAATAAATTCTCATACATTGTTTCTATAATGAATTTAGAGAATAAATTATAAGATTTAAATTCAATAATGAATTTAGAAAATATTAAATCAATCAAAATTGTTTCTATTATCCAAAATACTATATACGTAAATCTTAATCCCAATCTTAAGCCTAACAATAACCGTAAGTGAACACTTATCCTAATTGAACCTTACCCTGATTTAGCCATGTTGGTGTAATTAAATGTCTTGTACCTTGTCCTAGGTCATAATTACACCTTAGTTAAGTTTACTTAGGGACCACATAGGAGGTTGTTGGAGATTTTCCACCTTTTGTGGACTTGACATCTCATACCTCATCACTTCCACCTTTTGTGGACACATCATGTGATTATCTCTCCACCTTTTGTGGGTGATCCACCTTTTGTGGAGATTATCACATTATCTTTTTCCACTTTAGATGGAGCGATAACTCTTCATTGTTGTCATATGTCATAAGATTACGACACTTGTCATAATCTTATGCCCTCCTATGTTCTCACCTTGGCTATATATCCAAGGGGTCTCCGATGCATTGTATTGAGCATTGTATTGCATATCATATTATTGACATTGAATACAGTTTATTGTTGTCATATTATTCTCTCTCTCTTTTGTGCTTTCTATTAGGCCTCTAGATCTTGGGTGGCTACCTTCATAGCCAATTCTTACATGGTATCAGAGCTTTTGGAGAGCCTTTAGTCAGTCTTTTGGAGAGATTCTTGGAGGGTTCTATTTTTGGCCTTGTATTGCAGGAGCATTTTGGGAGCTTGTTGCATCAGATCTGAGCTCGCCATTACATCCAGAGTGTCCGAGATAGTCAGATTTTCCTTTTGTTTCGTCTCAGTTGGACATCGGAGGCCAAATCTACAAAGGGTTGAAGATTGGAGGTGGTTGCCAGATCCAGGAGGTAGCTGCCACTTCAGAGCATTTTCAGCCAAAAAGGACCTCGCCATCGTACTCAGAAGGGCCAAAAACCCATAGATTGACTGCCAAATCGTCCAAATCAGAGGAAGTTGTCCGTCGAGGCAAAAAAAATTTGCAGGTCAGCGGTACGGCCAACCTGCGCAGTCGGTACGATTTTTAATTTTTTTGAAAAAAAAATATTTTTGTATTTCTGCGAAAATTTTTCAAAAAAAAAAATCATTCAAAAAATTAAATATTTTCGCAGTGTTTTTTTTATTTATAAAAGTAAAAAAAAAAAATATTAAAAAAAAAAAAATTAAAACAAAACAAAAAAAATTTTGTTTTGTACCCTGCGTACGCAGGGTACTGCAGACCCTGCGCAGCAGGGTACACCGCCCTGCCGCAGGGGCCACGTGGCAGGCCATTTCAACCTACCGGTAGGCAGCCGACAATCCTTTATCGGCGGCGAACAGTTTGTTAATAAAAAATTCTGGCAGCTGCTAAAGCATATTCCGACATATCAGAATATATTGGCAGAAGGAATATTCCAGCGTACATTCCGGCGATTATTGTCCGCAGGCGACGACGGCCATTCGAACGTCAAATTTAAGCTTACTTGTTCTTGACGGTCATATGGACGTCAAATTTAAACCTGTTGTTTTCTGACATAAGCATCGCGTCAAGATGACGTCAGCAGTTTTAAAAAATTTTGCCCCCCCTCTCCAATGGAGTTTTTGAATTTGCAATCCAAATTCGGAGGCTCATATCTTGCTCAATTTTGCTCCTTTTTTAAAGCAATTTTTTTTAATTTGGGCTAATTTTTTGTGTACTTCACAGTGGTGTACTTGGTTTCTGATTTCGGTTGACATATTTTTCAGAATTTTCAGTTTCTCATGACTGTACCTGTCTTGTCACCATTTCTGCAACTTCATAGGCTTCGTTCAGGCTCATACGAACTCCTTTTCAGGTGCCGTTTTTTTTGAAAGTGCATGATTTTTTGTCTACTTCTTGAATATATAATCAATTTGAAGTGATCTTGAGTGGATTTTGTACTTTCAGCATATGGTCCTTTTTGGCCTATTTGGCACTTGTATTGCATAGATATGGATTTAGGTCTTTGCTTTATTGTTCTAGTATGTTATCAGCCTCTTTATTGGCAAGTTGTAAATCAAAAATCATATGCCCACTTAGCCAAGTTGCAAGTGGCCTATTGTACACGCACTACATTATAAAGTGCCAAAATCATCTATTTGTGGGGGGGTACTTTGATTGAGTGAATTTGGGGGGGTGTATCTCTTGTGTGATTGTTCATATTTTCTCTCTTGTGCTCTTTCATTCCATCATGGGTTCATCTAAAGTTCCACTCTTAACTGCACATAATTATGGTACATGGAAAGTACGTGCATGGAGTAAACTAATGGAAAAAGGTTTAATATACTACATTGATGGAACTATAACTGCACCTTGAGATCCTAAGGCAGATCCAATAGCATTTATGGATTGGCTCACTAAAACTTCTATGGCATTGGGTACATTAAGAAAGTTCATTTCAGATGATCTTATTTTCCATGTTGATAAATGTACTACAGCTAAGGAAGCTTGGGATAAACTTGCTGCTTTGTATGGTAAGGTTGATAAGGTTAAGGGATACAAACTTGAACATGATCTCTTAAGCCTTGATCCCAAAGATTTTGATACAATTCAGGATTATGTCACTAAGGCAAATGAATTAAGAGCACAACTAAAAGATTGTGGTATTGAAAAAGAAGATGATCAATTGGTTTTCAACTTGTTAGATAAAATTCCAGTTGAGTATGCAGCCTTTGTTTCAAGTTTTCAGACTCAAAGATTGACAATAAGTAACTTCAAAACACCATCTTTTGAGGCTCTCACAGATCTTTTGATTCTTGAGCAAAATAAGTTGATGAAAATGGGCATTCTCAAGTCTTCAACTTCAAAAGCATTGGTGGTCAATCATGGAAACAATAAGCAAAGCAAAGGAAAGGACCAAAAGCAATCTTCGCCAAAGCCACAAGGAGAGAACAAACAATCCACTCCTCCACAACAAAGCTCAACTTCATCTTCTTCAAAGAAGTACAACAATTCAAGCAAGAGGGAGCAACCAACATGTGCATATTGCAAAAGGATTGGTCATGATGAGCATCGTTGTCATGTTAAGCAAATTGATGAGTTGAAACACATCCTTAAGAAGAATAACATCAACTTGCCAACTACATATCAAGAGAAGGAATCATCTCCTTCCACTTCTTCTAAGGGAAAAGGAACAACTCTCATGGCAACAACATCAAGCTCATCTCCTTCTTCTACATCATCTCAACATGATAAACATAAGGGGCAAGCATTTCTTGCAATTGCAGATTCCAATTCAGATCAGTGGATCCTTGATTCAGGAGCTTCGCATCATATGACTTCGTGCAAGGATATGTACTCTTCATTTGATTCTTGTTCATCACCACCCATTTTGATGGCCAACAACACTTCTTTGGAAGTTTGTGGGAAGGGTTCTATTGACGTTGAAGGTGGAGCATTTAATGATGTTTAATGTGTGCCTACTTTGTCAAGGAATATCCTTTCCATCTATCAGATTACACATAGTGGTTCAGGAAAGAGTGTAGAGTTCACACCAGATTCTGTCATTGTTTGGGATTTGCATAGCAAGGCTCTTGTTGCAGTTGGGGAGGTTGATGATTATTCTCGGTTCTACACCTTCTCATATTTTGCTCCTATTGATGATTCAGTTCACCCTAGTGTGGACACACATGATGAGATTGAGTATGGTTACTTGAATCTTGGAGTGCTCTCTACTTCTAAGGTTCATGAACCTATTGTTGATACTCTGTCTTCTACATTGACTGATGTACCTGATGATACTTGTGTTCTGATAGTTTCAGTACCTTGTGATTCAGTGCAACAGTGCATACCTTGTCTTCTAGCAGCAGCTTCATGGGATGACTACTTGACAGACATTAGCAGTTTGTTTGTGGAATCCTACATTGCAGACTTGGGAGACACACTTGATTATCTACATCTTCTCTTTGATGAAGGTGATTTTTCTTCAGTTGTTGCGAGGGAACACTCTGACCCTCCTCTACATGATCAGTCTTTCGAGGTTGATGTGATTGTGGATGCATCTTTACAACAGTTGGAGGAGGCCACTTTCTCTTTTGAGGAGACATTGTCTTTGGAGTATGTTCTACCTTCATCCTTGCTAGATCCTGAGTTATCTTTTTAAGGGGATCAGAGTGTTGTTGCAAAGGGTTTCTCACAGATTCCAAGAGGTGACTACATTGCAGCTTCACATGGTTTGGGGAAGGCATCTTTCGGCATCGACACAGGGACACTTGAGCAGATTTCAGAGACTTCTTACATCTTGAGGGTTCTTCCTTCTTCACTTGTGGATTGGGGAGACTTCATTCATACACCTTTGGTATTGTTTCTTCCCAAGGGGAGGAACGTTGTTCGACAGTTTTGGAGCAGCTTCTTCATTCCTTCTCGAGCATCTTCCATGGGTGATCATTGTACATTGAGGGGAGGCTACCTTGTCTCTCTTCTTCTCTTGTATGGGGGGGGACTTTTTCCTCACATGGGGTTTTTTCCTTCTCATGCTATGTTCATAGCTTTTTATTTCTCATCTCTCTTTTGGGGAGTAGTTTTTTCCCACTGGGTTTTTCTATCTTTACTCCACTTGTGATAGATTTCATTGCATTTGTACATGGGTACCTAACATGGCCTAGTAGCTGGGACCCATCTTGCATTGTTTGCATTTGTGTACATTCTCCCTAAGTTGCACTTAAGGGGGGGTGTTGGTGTAATTAAATGTCTTGTACCTTGTCCTAGGTCATGATTACACCTTAGTTAAGTTTACTTAGGGACCACATAGGAGGTGTTGAGAATTTTCCACCTTTTGTGGACTTGACATCTCATACCTCATCACTTCCACCTTTTGTGGACACATCATGTGATTATCTCTCCACCTTTTGTGGGTGATCCACCTTTTGTGGAGATTATCACATTATCTTTTCCACTTTAGATGGAGTGATAACTCTTCATTGTTGTCACATGTCATAAGATTATGACACTTGTCATAATCTTATGCCCTCCTATGTTCTCACCTTGGCTATATATCCAAGGGGTCTCCGATGCATTATATTGAGCATTGTATTGCTTATCATATTATTGACATTGAATACAGTTTATTGTTGTCATATTATTCTCTCTCTTTTGTGCTTTCTATTAGGCCTCTAGATCTTGGGTGGCTACCTTCATAGCCAATTCTTACAAGCCCAAACCCTAATTGAACCCTAACCATGAATTAAACTCTAGCCCTGATTGAAATCTAACCCTAATTAAACTCTAGCCTAGCTAATTGAACCCCAACCCTAACCCTATTTGTTCCTAACCCTAGTATTTCACAAATACAGTATCAAGAGCTTGCCAACTCTGGTAAACCTTATTGGATAGTACCTTATCTTTCATTAAGGTAGAAATTTTTGTTATACAACATGCCCCTTGAAAATTGGATATAGGCACTGCAAAAAGAAGGTAAACACTAATGAAAATGGTTAGTGGTATTGTGGAAGATGTGATAAAACTTTCCCTGAATGTGATTATAAATATATACTTCAATGCAAAGTGCAAGACCATACTTCATTCACTTGGATTACAACTTTTGAAGAAGTGGCAGAAGAAATTATGGGTGTAACAACAAAAGAATTGAACATTTTGAAGCATGAAAAACAAGATGATGTTAAGTTTTCACACATTATACAAAAGGTCCTTTTCAATAGATATATCTAAGTTAGTTAATTCCATTTTGTCATGATATACTTCTTTGATGTTGTCAATACTAAATCTAATGATTGATGAACATTGTTTCTTTTAAATTTATTGTTCTTGGTTGATTGTTGTTATAAACAAGTTGGTTTGATTTCAAATTTCAATGTGCACCCTTATATATGGGAATTGAGATAAACAATGACACAAACAATAATGAAATCAAATTGATTGCTTTCCAAATTCATATTCATGAAAATGTAAGCATTTTTTCAAGTCAATAGGCATCTTGATAAAGATAACTCTCGGCATGTTTTACATATATTATGAATTAATATAGGTATGCTAGTTAATTAAATTATTAACTATTATTTATTTGTATTATATATTGAATTGTTATTAGATGTAAAAATCTTAATACTAAATATATAGGAAAATGGTTAAAAAATTACATATTTTTCAAAACATAAAATATAGTGTGCAATTTAAAATACAAATTATATAATTCTTATAATATTTATATTATTATTTATTGAATATTTTATAGAATTTAAACTAAAAAATTAGTCTACCCCTCTCGCTCTCCCTCTCTCCCCCTCTCTACATATATCTCCCTCTTCCCCATCTTCTATCTCTCCCTCCTCTACATATATATCTCCCTTTCTCCCTCCTTCTCTCAATCTCTCCCCATCTCTCCTTGATCTTTTAATCCCTCCCTATACCCCTATCTATCTTCATATCTCAACCTATTTGTCCCTTTATCTTCCCATATATCTCTATATCTATGTCTTTCTCTTCCCATTTATTTATCTCTCCCTCTCTCTTTCTCTCTCTATCTCCCACTATTTCTATCTCCCTCTCCATCTCTATTTGTCTTTCTCTACTTATTTCTCTCTCTCTCTCTCTCTCTCTCCCCCCTCTCTCTATATCTCTTTATATCTCTATCTTGCACTATCTCTCTCTTTCTATATATATATATATATATCCCCCCTCTATCTCCCTATCTCTCTATATATTTATTTCTCCCTCTATCACTCTCTATATCTCTATCGATTTTTATCCCTTTTCCTCTCTCATTCTATATTCATCTCTACCTCTATCTATACGGAGAGATACAAAGGTGAAGCATTGGACCTTCCCAAAGATCCACCAATCTCAACACTACTCCCAACTATTTTGAGCATTTAAGTACATATTGTATGCTAGATTAGGAGGCATGTGTCAAAGCTCATATTTATTGATGCAAAATAGGTCACAAGTCACAAATTTGATGTAGAGTTAGTTATTGTTTTGTAAAAAAATTCAAGTCACGATGTATGGAGCAAAGATATTCCAATTTTTTATATCATCATGTCATCAAATTTGGCACTTCATCAACATTTGTATCTTCATCAACATTAACAAAAGCAAGGTATGTACTTGAATCCCTTGCATTTAAATTTTTCTATATATATAAATATTTTAATATTTTCCCTCAAATCCATAATATATATATTAATGCTGTATTTATTTATTGCAATAAAGAATTAACCTTAATAACACATTAAGAATCCTAGATTTGTGCTTGGAAAAATGCATAACAAATTTTTTTGTTGGATGTTGTGTTGTATAGTTTAGAAAAGCTCAAAATATGAATAGGATTTTAAGGCCATATATTATGGTAGCTTACAATGCAAAAGAAGGAAGGAAATCTATTATCAATTTTAATCTACAATTTAATACCATATGAAAAATCACATTTAGTATTATCTAAAATTAATTCTTGACCTATTAATTTTATAAAATACACTTAACATTCAATAAAATTCTCCCAAGAAAGAAACCCTAATTGTAGATTCATAACTCTAATCAAAACCCTAATTGAACCCTAATTGTAGATTCATAACTCTAATCATAACCCTAAGGGAACTCTTATTGAACAGTAGTCCTAATTGTACCATAACCCAAAATTTGAATTACAGTTGAACTCTAATCCTAACCCTAACACTAATTCTTATCCTAATTGAACCTTTACCCCAACCCTAATCTTAACCTTGACCCTATTTGAACTCTTATTGAATTTATAACCTTAATTAAACCCCAACATCATCCTCAATCCTAACCCAAATTGAACATTAATTGAACCCTAAACCTAACCCTAAGTGAACACTCATCCTAATTGAACTCTTAACTTTTTAGTTGAAAATATTAAAGTGCCTTAGATTTTCCCATTCATCGTCATTTATCATTCAATTCCTAATAGAACTCCAAAAATTTATACTTTTATAATGTTTTAATACACACCTAATATTAAGGGTTTAGAGTTTAAGGGTTAAGGGTTTAGGGTTAAGGGGAGAGAGATAGAGGGGTGAGTGAGTGACCCATTTACATATTATTCTTTTATTCTTCGTCAGTTAAATATTTAGTTACCCATTTACCTTAGTAGAAATGACCCAAGAATTTAATAGAATAGACTACTCATATAATACCTTGCATTATGGAGCTTAATTCTCTAATATATTACTACTTATCAAATCCTTTGTAAATAATTGTAAACTTATGACTCCATTTAAGCATTTAATTGATTTTCTTGAATCAAAGCAAAAACATAGACACACAATTGAACAAATTCTCAAAAGAAGAATGACAACTTCATTAACATTTCATTCAAAATTCACTCAAATCCACATAAGGAGAGAAAATATATTAGAATTATATGTTTATTCATGCTTATAAGTCATATCTGTATACAATTTAAGATAATTTGCATATATTCATCCAAAACTCAAAACAGGCTATCTATTCTATTCCGTCCGCTTGGGGTTTTAATAGCCAAAGGCACCATAGATATCACTTCCTCATCGAGGATAGATATCTTTCTACCCATATATTCAACTCAAAACCTAGCTAGAGCTTTCATCAGTTCTCTCCCTACAAATGAGCCTTGAATTCCCTTTTATATGACAAGGGAGCAACAAGCTTCGGGCTCAAATGTAATTTCACCACAAATTTTCATTTGAACAAAATCTCCATTGCATTTGAATTTCATTTCAAAACTTCCCACGCGTTGAATCTGCAAAACATATATAGTGCATGAACTGGGGAAATCTTAAAGAAAAGGGAACACAAATTGTCATCAAAATTCCCCTGAATTTGTATCCACGCAAAAAACCAGGCAACCAAATTGCCACTAAGGCATCACAACAACTTCTTATTTACTCGCCACCCTGCCCTTACCAGCACTAAGACCCCGATATACACATGTGCTTCTAGTTGTTGCCCAATACGGTAGACCCTCAGCCTCCTATTCTTTATTTTCCTTTCCTGATACGGTTCTAGTCCGTTCGCTTGGGGTTTTAACAGCCAATGGCACCATAGATATCACTTCCTCATCAAAGGATAGACATATTTCTACCCATATATTCAACTCAAAACTATCTTTCTACCCATATATTCAACTCAAAACCTAGCTATAGATTTCATCAATTCTCTCCCTACAAATGAGCCTTGAATTCCATTTTATATGACAAGGGAGCAACAAGCTTCGGGCTCAAATGTAATTTCACCACAAATTTTCATTTGAACAAAATCTCCGTTGCATTTTAATTTCATTTCAAAACTTCCCACATGTTGAATCTGCAAAACATAGTGGCGCACGAACTGGGGAAAGATAAAAGAATAGGGAACACAAATTGTCATCAAAATCCCCTTGTCGCTAGGCCACACAAAAAAACTAGGCAACCAAATTGCCATGAATGCACACCACAACAACTTCTTATTTACCTGCCACTCTTCCCTTACCAACACTCAAACCCCAGTATACACGCCCGCTTCTAGTTGTTGCCCAATATGGTAGACCCTCAACTTCCTCTTCTTTCTTGTCCTTGCCCAATATGGTTCTAGTCCATCCGCTTGGGGTTTTAACAGCCAATGGCACAACATATATCACTTCCTCGTCAGAGGGCAGATCGTGATTGAAGCGACGTAAATACTAACAGTAGTCTGAGTCGATCTCGGTTACATCATCAGAAGTGTTGCTCATAAGGTCAATGGGTGAGTGTTGGCATCTAAAGCACACCGACTTCTTGCCTTTGTCATCTACTAGTTGAGCAGCAACATCCTGGAATTGCAACCTTCTACTACATCTAGTGGGCACAAGCCTGGGCTTGTCAACCAAAGCACCTTCTTGAATTGTAGGATCAAGCTTTTGTGCGCTCAAACGAATAGACCTCCTTACTGACTTACTCATTTTCTCTTCTCAGACAAGCACTCAAACTTGATTAGACTTAGCCCACAAAGCGCTCTAACTACTACAAGAATGACACTATTAGTAGTTAATTCCTCTTGTATTTATTGTGCGAGGTAATGGCAACTTTCATCAATGCTTAGTAAATATTCATGTGCAAACATGGCAATTTGGTGGCATATGATTAGTCACCGTTTAACTAGAGATGCATGAGAATCCAAAGATCACCCTTCATGATTGCCAAAGACAACATCTTCACATAGATTGAGATCGACGTGACTACACAAGCAAGGAATAATTCATTAATGCTTCACCAACCTTCATCTTCCTCCTGCGAGCTAGTAGGGAACAACAAATATTTACATTAGCTTTTGATCTTGGTTGTCGATCTAAAACCACAGGTTATGAGCTCAATAGTGGAGATTGGGCCCCACATTCCATACAGGTCACATATCTTCCTTTTGCTAACCTCGCACCAAATAACAGGGTGACACCTTAGGTCTGCGAGTTGGCGGGGTACAATTGAGATCTTCTCCTATATCTTTGAATCTGGAAAACCTACACATTGCACGGTTAGTATTTAATGAAAGGCTTTGGCTAAGCCGTCGGTGAAATGACCACTGGAGTTAATGGCTTTGGCTTACGTCACCGGATTAAAATTAAAACCCAACTTTGATTTTAATACTTTATTTCCTCTGTAGGGTTTTATTTCCTAAGTCTCGGTTGGCCCCATTAAATTCTTATCCCAACCCTAACAAGAACAAATGATTAAGTTGAGGATTCTATTTGTTATTATAACTTTAGCTCTAGAGAATTCTTAATTACCAATTCTTATTTGTGCATTTGTATATGAATCCAATTGAATGCCTTTCCATATCATTATGGAAAATTTTATTATTGCAACCCTAACTCTAACACTAATTAAACCTTGACCCTAACCTGATTGAACTCGTATTATAACCCTAACTCTAACACTAATTGAACTGTAATCATAACCCTAGGTATTGTTGAAACCTAACCCTAATTTTATCAAAACCCTAGAGAACTATAATTGAACCCTAACCCTAAAATAGACAATAACCCTTACCTTAATTGAACCCTAACTCCAATCCTAGCTCTAATTTAAGACTAACCTTAACCCTAACCTTAATTAAACCCTTATTGAATTATAACCCTAATTGATCCCTAACCCAAATTTAATACTAGTTGAACCTTAACCCTAAGTGAATAGCAACCTTAATTAAACTCCAACCATAATCCTATTTGAATTTTGACCCTAATCATAACCATAATTCAACCCTAACCTTAATTGAACCCTAACTCTAAACATGAGTTCAATTAAGTTTAAGGTTCAAATAGGGTTAGACTTTAATTAAAATTAGGTATAGGATTCAATTAGGATTAGGGTTGGGGTTGAGGGTAAAGATTAAGGTTCTATAATAGAGCTTGGGGTTAGTGTTAGGGTTCAATTGGGATAAGGGTTAGTATTAGGGTTAGGGTTATGGTTCAATAAGGGTTAGTGTATAAAAAGGTTTAAGTTATGAATGTTATAATATAAAAAATAAATGTGTTTTCAATGTTTATTTGTCAGTTTAAAAGATGTGCTAATAATGTTGCAATCACTAATGATTAATTTTTTCTTGATGGTTAAAATAGATTGGTAAGTAAATTTATCTATAATAAGTAAATTTATAATTGATTTTTTCTTGATAAGTATTTATCAATATTTCATAAATTTATCTATAATTCTTATTAAATTTTTCTTAATTATATTCAATTATATTTTACTAAATTGTTAAAAAATTTAAGTTGCTTATAAATAATTTTATGTGTTTTTTATAATTAACTTGATATTGTGTATAAAAGGTTTAAGTTATGAATGTTATAATATAAAAAGATAAATTTGTTTTCAATGTTTAGTTGTTAGTTTGATGAGAGAATAATGTTGCATAGTAATGATTAAATTTTTCTTGATTGGTTAAGTGATATTGTGAAATTTTTCTATGTTAATTTAATGTTATGAATGCTATATAATATAAAGAAAAATATTTCTAATATATTTTTAATGCATCTTTATATTTTATAAACAAACATCTAAAATAAAAATGTGATTGTAAGAAAAATACAACTTAATGAGTGATCATACATTTAAAGTTAAAAGTGAAATTATAAAACAAATTGTAAATTTATTTTATTTTTCTTCTATAAATATAATTTTTTTATTTGTCGTCTGCCTAGTAATGCCCACTTCTCCTTTTAATGAATGTTTTATTTTGCAAGGGTTGATTTAGTGCTGTTGTTGATCTATTTCCTATAGATATCAACAGTGCCCACCATCCCGTGATCGGGAATTGAAGGATTGGAAAATTATGGGCGCGCGCCACGTGTCCTATATGGGGGATCAAATTTGAGCTATTACTTAACAACTACCATTTGATCTGAGTCATTCCTTGCCATCCCGCGATGGTGCTTGGGTTAATTGCAAAATCACGGGCGGGCGCCACGTGTCTCATCCAGGATGAAGCCTAAAGAGTAAAGGAAACACTAGCCGACTTTAAATGTATTAAGGGGCGGATTACTAAAGTGTTCTTGAGATGCACATGTTCTAAATCAACAGATATATTATAATCTCGCTGGAAAAGCTGCTCGAAGGTTAACGACATGGCTAGCAACTATTTTAAAGGAACAAGATCAACGACACCCGCTATCCCGCAATCAGGGATTACAGGGATCGCAATATCATAGGGGGGTTGCCACATGCCCTTCCTAAAGGATGAAATCTGCGTGACCATTGATGAGTTGTCTCTTCAAGATTAACGGTGCCTGCCATCCCATGATTAAGAATTTTGGGATCGCGATGTCGCGGGTGCCTGCCACGTGTCTCATCCAATGAAGCCTAAGGAGTGAAGAAAGCGTTCGCTGGTTTTAAATGTATTACGGGGCGGATTACTAATGCGCTTGTAAGATGCACGTGTTTTATTTCAACATAGATGTTATGATTTTAAGGGAAAATCTGCTCGACTATTAAAGGAAATGATGAAGACCATTTTTGAAGGAGCAGGATTTATGGTAAAAAGATTGACGATTCTCGCCATCCCACGATGGTAAATCAAAGGATTGTGATATCGCGGGCAACTGCCACGTGGCATTCTTTTGCGGTGTATGACATAGTGGGCCCCTTTATTGCCATGTTGGCAATTATGTCAGCCTATTTTGAAGATGGTCGTCGATGATTTGATCAAACTGAAGGATGAACGACTCAAACTTAAATATGTATCAAATTATGGTTGGAGCCGTTCGTGCAGCCTATGAGTGAGCTTTAATGGTAGATGAGACATCTCCTGGCAGAATTTGATCAACATAAAATTAATTTATTTGTCTCATTTGTATCACAAAGCATCCAAGTATTTCATGAAAAAAGTTTTAGAGCCAAAGGTGAAATTGCGATCAGCTACATCCAGAAATTGGAGTTTGTGTGAAAAAAGCCGTGAGTTAATTTTTTTTGTTTCCCAGTCATTCTGGACTTAAATTTGGGAAGGGGGGGTCTACTATGCTTGTCACTGAGTTCATTAAAATATTTTGTTAGGGCTATTGTTTAATAATAAATTATTAGGAATTGTGGTATTTTTACTCTGTAATTTCCTATCTTTGCTTAGTCATAGCCACTTGAAGTGTAACATTGTAGTGAGGCCCTAGTTTGTCTAAAATGGCGCCAACCAAGCAGCACTCATGCCACATTGAGTATTTGAAAAGAAACTTGTACGATGATTTTCTAGATCAATTTCCATTATCAATAAATGACAAAAGGAAAGGTTTGGTGTTGATGCGAGGGAAAATCCTAGGGGAGGGGTTGGTGTGTAATAATTCCAACATTGTTGATGCTAGGGTTCCACTCATAGGCTTAGAAATGTTCAGATTATGGTATGGATAGAGGAATTTTCCTCATCCTTTTTGAAATGGATGGATGTATGACATGGGAAAGCTGGTTGTTCCAAATGTGTTCCCTGATGTGGACTTACTTAGAGCAGTGGCCAAAAGATATGACCCTATCACATGGGTAATCAAAGATAATGATGGAGGGGTTCTATTAGAAATTAACAAAGATGTTATCCAACAAATTTTTTATTTAAGTGAGCCAAGTGATGACTTGGTTCCTATTAATCTTGAAGAAATGAAGCAGGAGTGTACATAATTGAAATCTCTTTTTAGGGTTAAGCTGCTTCCACCTCATCTAGTTAAGGCAAGGGGTTGACAATTTGAAATCAACCCTAGTGATCAAGAACCCTTCAGATTGAATTTTTTTTGCAAAGCCTTTCCTGGCTACTCTATTCACTATGTCCGATTTTGGGTTTCAGCCCTGGTGCAGTAATGCTGATTGCATACATGTTCATGGGGGTGCAAATACAACACCCTAACTTCTCTGTAACATATGACTTTTCTTTTTTTTGGTGGAGAGGATAGATGAAGGACTGTTAAAGCTGCAAAATGGTGATACTGGTACTCAATTCTTTTGGTATTCCATCTTGATGCATATCTTCTTGTTTAGGAATGCTGATTTCTTTGCTGAGAAGATGAACTTAAGACAATCAGTTAATGGAGAAAGATTGTCAGTATAGATATGAGCTGCAAATTTTTCCTGTAATAAGGAAAGCACCAGTTATATGTAATTTGATAATTGTTTTGCTGGAAAATTAAGGGCTATATTGATGGTAAATGTACCTAGGATCCCTGAGGAAGTGCATGATTTACTTAGGCCAAAGGAGAGGAAACCAGAATTGAGGGCTTTACATAACTGGGGTGACATTATCACATATCTAGTCAGCATTGTCCTAAGAATAATGGATTTCAAGGAACCCCTCACATACTGGCATACAATGTGCCACCAAGACTAGGGTTTGCAGAAGTTATGTGGCAAATGGGGTGTATTCATGAAGATAACCTAACTGGAAAGGGGAAGGGAAAATTATTCCCCGATTATACAGTAGTGTCTGACTTTACATTTTCAAAGGGAGGCTGGACACATTTTGACAATTTCTTTGTTGATTACCATTTAAGATTTGGTCCAAGGCGACAACATGATCCTGAAGGTTTCTTTGTTCTTTTCAGACAAAGAATAAAAGGTGGCAATTTTGCACATGAGTTCAATTTCCCTGAGGACCTGACCAGGAATGAATTTGATTTAAATAGGTAGGAATTGACAAGGAAAAGTGGATAGCTTATACTAAGCTACTCGATATTATGCATGAAATGGATTTGAAGTATGATCCATTTATGGAATTCACTCCATACCACAAGAGAATTGATTTTTTAATGAAGAATTTCAAGGAGATAATGGACACTTTGACAACAAAAAAGATAAATTTAAGGCTAAGTCTAGATATGCAAGGACAAAGTGATATGCTAATTGAAACAAGGTTAGTATGTCAACCTATAGAAAGGCAGCCCATCTATAGGAGGTAAAGGGATATTGGTAGTGATGATAAAGAAGTAGACAGAAAAGGGAAGAAAATAATGAAGGCGCCTTCACGACCAGGTCCAAAATTTAAAGTACCTAGGGCTGTCAAAATTATTGAATTAAAATATTCACCAGAGTGCAATCCTCCATCAGCACCACCTGAGCCAAGCCCTAAGAGGCAAATAACTGATCACCTACCTGAGGATCTCACAGATGAAATTATTGTTACTAATCAAGACATACAGGTTGGTATGTTGTCCCCTCCTATGCCAGCTGAATTGGTTCTATCCGATTTGGATATAAAGGGTAAGAGTGTGCAGGATGAAAGAATGGAGGCTTGCAAGGAGTTCTTAGATGACAATGCATTTGTAAAGAATCTTGTATTCTTGCAATTGGCATGGAGGATGAAATTTGGGAAATATCAAAATAAATGCAAGGAGAAAAGAGAACTAAGGCCTGACAAGTCAGATTAGGAGAATGATGAAGAAATAAAAGTTGAACTAATGGAAGAGTTCAAAAACATCACTCCTGAAGAAGGAAGACAACTAGTGAATCAGGCTAGTGTTTTTATTTTGCTTCAATGGGACATCACAGATGCAATGGATTTCAATGCCATTATAAAGTCCAAGGATCCTTTTTAGGATTCTGAAGAAGAAGTTAAGGCAGCATTACAAAACTCTGCCTTCAGTGAAGAATATGAGACCTTGGAAATTTGTGCATTGGCTCCACAAGGAAGAAAGCTAGACATTGTTGATATTAATCCAAATTTCAAAGGAGGATTAATAATAAAGAGGGATTCAGAGACTACAAAAACTAAAGCCACTAGTTTAACTATGAATGTGGCCAAGTTGGCCCAAATGACTGTTGAAAGGGAGGAGGCTAAAAGAAAGAGCCTAATCGAGAAGTATAACATTTTAATTGAAGAATATAGTAAAATGCAAAAGAGGAATGTTGAGCTGCAAACTGAAGTAGAAAGGTTCATGTATAGACATACTGAGGAAACATCCAATTCTCTAGGAACCAGCACATCACCTCCCACAGTAGGGTCACTGCCTCTTGTTTCTCCAAATGTTTCTACACCAGGGTCTCCCATTCAAAATCCCACTCTTACCCCTCCTCTAGAACAAGTTGATGAAGAAACAAAGTACTCTGTTGATCCAACAAAGAGGCAGTTCATGCAGAAAATTGATCAATTACTGACATCACTAAGGGTAAAAGAGGAGGGTTTTCTTTCAAAACAAAAAAAATTGTTACTATTATTTTGGAGCATTTAAATGAAAAGGTGGATAATAAATTGCCCTCTATGGGTATGTGCAGATCATGGTATGCCAAAAGTGGCAATATTTGTAGGTATGTGGCTGACTTTTTTTCACCCAAAATTAATGAAATGAAAAAGGTTTTTAGAGGAGATTCTCAGCTTTCCAAAAATATAAATTATGATTTAATTTGAATTTAATAAATAATTATTATTCATTTTCTATTAGAATTATGACTAAAGTCTTGATCGATAGGCTGATTGAAAAACATCTATAACTTTCAAGCGGTATCATATTTTTGAATCCAAAACATGCGTCACATTCTATGTTTTACATATGATAGGATTAAAAAATAAAAATTAAATTTCATGAATTTTCACCAAGTTAAGGTGGTCGACATACGAGTTTTATATTTTCTAAAAGTTGTAATAAAAATTCATAATTAATTATTTACTTGGAAAAAATTACAAAAAATATGCATCACATTCGAACATGAGTCCTCTACTTATATATAAAATCTTACAAAAAATATTATCGTTTTATTATGGTTAGGGTGGTCAGACAAACACCTACTTATTTTTCCCTAAAATTTAAGTACTACTACATTGAAATTTCAAATTTTCACCAAATAGATTTTATTTATTTTTAAATAAATCTAGTATTTTAGAAACTAAATTCAATTTTCTACAAATTCTATTCTTACATATTTTTGAAATAATATAGATAACTTATTCAAATATTTACGTCAAGTTTCCTAACACTGATTTTTCTGAATTTTTTGCCACTTAAGGGCCTGTTTGGCATACCATGATCTTGCACATGCCCCTATACATTATTTGTATTCTTTGCTATTTCAAGCAATAAAGAATATTGATAGGGATTAGGGGATAGTGATTCCAATAATTAAAAATTGGATCCCTAGGGCAAATGATCTAGATGTTATGAATAAAGCCTCAAGGTTTTATGTAAATAACAAGCCCCAATCATTGAAGCCTACTTATATATTAGTAAAATCATTGCAAGGTTTTCAGACCTTACCAGATGATCTAAGTAGGAATATTAGGGAATTGGTAAAGAACTTCAATGATTGGGGTAACACACTGTTACCTGATACAACTGATGAGCAGGGGGAAATCAGAACACTTCAACAATGGCAGGATCAAGCAAGTAAAGTCATCAATAATCAAATTAAAATAATTTGTGATGACTCAGATTATGATTTGTTGGTAAATTGTATGGATAAGATTATTGGTACCAGCTCATTTTTGGAATCTTTTGAAAGAGATGCTAATCAGGTAGCGCTAAAGTATATGCCTTATAGTACAAAGGTAAAAGAGGTGATTAATTTTGACTGGCCAACTGACGAAGAATACCACAGGTGGGTGGCTAAGTATTTGAATGATGATGAGTAAAAAGAGTGGGCTACCGACAGGTGGAAAATCAAATGTTGCAGTTACAACGTTTCTAGTTTTGTATGGATGAATTTCTTGGTGTGGGTTTTGCGTGGTTTTTTGTTATTGCATCAGCCTTCCTCCACTGACATGATGAATGAGAATATGCTCTAGGATGATTGTTGTTGTAACGATTTTTGAATAAGAATATTTTTCAAGGTGGTGGTTGTTGTAACAAATTTTGGAGTATCACCAGGTGCTCCAATTGACTGGTGACAGGTGTACTTTCTGGCCTAGTGCTTGTTTCCTCCTTCATTTTCTATAAGAAGGATTTCAAGGCTAGAAGTACGGGTTAGAAAGTTAGATAATTTTTGCTAAGTCTAGGTGAAGTTGCAAAGTGAATTGTAAAGTCCGATGGTTTTAGAGAAATGCAATTTAGGTTTTGAGTCATTATGCAACGGGTTTTGAGTTCATAGAGATTTAATGTTGTATAACAGTACTAGCATTTGAGTTGAAATGAAAATTTGAGCTCATGTCTCTCCATTGTACATGCATATATGAACTTTCAATGAAATAACTAAGGGTTTTTTTATCCATCTCACTATTGTGGTGTGTATGATTCTATTTTAGATTTAATTCAAGGAATTAATTAAAATGCTTGAATGGGATTATAGGCAAATATGTGCTGTATAAGGATTTGATAAGTAGTCCTGGGTTAGAATGTATACTGATGAAATTGTAATGCAATATTATCAGGGATCTTATACGTGATGTATTAAATCTGTTATAAACCTCTAGATGCTTATGAATTTGACTCTTGCAATGGATATATGGCACTGATCTAAGTTGTAATTATTAGTGTAGTTCAGTATTTGTTTGTCTTTTCCTAGAGCTTGCTACAAATTGCAAATCATTGACTATCTTATACAATGGATTGTGTTTAGTTATCTCACACTCGAGATAGTTGATATTGTCTATGAACAACCAATTCTAGTTGATATTATCTTATCATGTTGAGCTATTAACTGAGATCATCTGCTATTGTTAATGTTGTTTATAATAATGGTGCAAAGGTTGTAAACACATTAAGGGATCACCCTCCCAGGTTTTGCAGAGCCCGAAGTGTAGGAGGCTTTTAAAGTCTTTGTCAGTTGGTCCAGGTTCTTTGAGCTACCTTTGATTGGAATTGGAAATTCCATAGGTAGATTAGAAGAAAAACCTAATTACATTGTAAAAAAACCAACATACATGCCAACCACTGAACAACCACCTCTACAACTAACTTTTTAATCTTTTATGATCACATGAAACATAAAACACACTAATTTCAAGGTTGTTAACGTCACTATTGAAATGTTTTAATTTTTTGACCTTTCAAACATTAAAAAGTACATCATTAAATTAATTATGTAATGGTATAAAAATTAAAAACATCATGAATTAATTATGTAACCACATAAGTCAAATATAATTCTATCAAGAAATTAATATCAAATAGATAATATAATTGCATAACTTATACATTTCAATGTCATTTATCTTCTTCTTCATCCAACTCTTTGTCTGTATCATCGATCCAAATTCGACATTATAAGGATTGGTCATATCATCATCATCGTCATCGATATCAGTTTTGATAATGTCATCATCCACATGGATATCATCTTCATGAATATTAACTCCTACATCATCATGATCTAGTTCCTCCTCTTTGACATCTTCGCAGGGACATCATCAACTAACCGTTGATCATGATCATCATCTACATCATCTTCTAGTTCTTCAGTATCTTCTTCTTCCACCACATTATACTTTATCATCCTTCCTCTTGGATCATGTCTAACAACAAAAGACCAACCCGGTTTACCTAGAACCTCTGTGTAAAATACTTGCTCACATTGGCTTGGAAAAACATAGGGCTCATTTCCAGCTCGCTCGATCAACCTTTTATTAACCATAGTAAATCTATTATCATGTTCAATAACAGTTCTCTTAGGATCATTTTCATTCAATCATCACCTGTACCATAGGATGACGAACAAAATTATTTTGAAGGACTTAAAGTCACACTCAAGTATATCATCCAAAATCCCATAGTATTGATTTTCTGAGACTTCTAGATGTATGTCGCTTCTAGATGAAACATTAGTCACCTGAAAGACTACAGTTATACCAGAATCACAAGTTTTCTTCATGTCATCCAACATTTTGATTCAAAATTTACAACCATTGCACCACATAGCCTTGTGGTGTTTCACCTGCAATATGTCAAACATGTAAAAATTATTGCAATATCGTCAGTTGATAAACATATTTATTCTTGGATGAATGTATGCAAAGAAAACAATCTCAAGATACATATACATCAATATACTTGAAAATAATTAAATAATATGGGTGATTAATATATTTATACGTACCTGTTTATCTCTTAAACGATAGGCTAAATCAATTTCCCTTTGTGTAACATTGGAATCTCCATTACGATGAGCTTCTTTAACCAATGAAGCCACACCTTCCCATGTTAATGCACGACCAAATTTTTGACATCATTCAATCCATACCGTCATCTAATCAAGATTTTTGGCGACATACAAATTTAGTGCATCTCACTCTTGACCAACTGTACCAAAAAAAAATGGAATTCACAAACGACGTATAATTAGTTAAATACCACAATATATGACCTTAATTTATAATTGATGTATATTGAAGATTAAAACTTTAATTGAATGAAATTTTTCATTGCATGATTGGCTTCCTAAATGTCAATACAAATTTTGATAATTTTTTCTTTCTCATGCCTTCCATCCAATATTTTCCATAATGTTTCTGTTATATTCTTTCCGATATGCATTGCATCAAACAAATGCACAATTTGTAGCTGCTCATAGTAGGGAAACCTACTAAATTGTTTGGGATAACTTTTCAGTCCTTGTGGAAGTCGTCCATTAATTCCTTGATGACCTTCATGAAGCATATAAGTTAAACAAATTAACAATGACAATCATTCTCAATTACAACATGAGTAAACACAACAAAATATAAAAATATAAATTCAAAATATATCATATATTATAGATAAACAATTTGATCTGATGTATAACCTTGATGATTAATTCTATTATATTCCAACTTCCATAGGTGAGGTGACATTCTTTGTGGTTTTGATGTAGTCTCATTTTTTCCATTGAAAAGATGTTTTTTAGTAGTTCGATACTTCTGATTTCTATGGAGGAAGTGCCTATACTCATCAAACACCTGCTTTCCTAAACTTGTTGAACAACAAGATTTTATCTTTGGACCATAAATTGGACATGCAAATTTTTCCTTTGTTTGAAGACCTGCAAGATGATATATAATTGGATTAAATATGTCAATTTTTTTCATTATATATAATGAATAGATTATTTTAAAAACATGCATAATATCTACTTCATCAAATTAAATATTGTTAAAGTGCAGTCGAACGTTATAACATACCACAAAAATGTGTTAGCCCTGGGGCATCATGAATTGTCCATACAAGCATTGCATGGAATTGAAATTGTCTTTGTCCTATTGGTCTGGAGACGTCATACATAGTGGCGCCATTCCATAACTTTAGTAACTCGTCGATAAGAGGCTCGATATATACATTCATATCTTTAACTTGGTACTTACCTAGTTGAATCAACATAAACATTACATAATTATTATAACCATTTTACTGCAATATATATAAATTAATGTACATGACTATTGAATGAAAAAAATATAAGTCATTATGCAACAAATAAGACAAATGAGATGGTACTATGTTAAAGAAAATTGATGTGAAAAAATACCTAGAACAATCATTGACAACATTATGTGCTCCCTCTTTATTGACATCCATGGAGGAATGTTATTGTTGATAACAAAAACATGCCACACTGAGTAAATAGATCGCAGCTCTCCAAATGTATTGACACCGTCTGCTCCCAATGAAAGCTTGACATTATGAGGTTCTTCTCTAAAATGTGGCCATTTTTCCTCCATGTCCCTAAATGCAGAACCATCCATAGGCATTCGAAGAATATCATCTCCACTTCTATTCCATGCATGGTAATCCATAAATTGTGCTAAGCTTTTGCACTTAAATAATTGTTGCATACGTGAAATAATGGGAATATAATGAAGAACCTTGCTAAGCACCTTTTTTGTTAGTTGATTTGTTCGATAGCTACTGATATGACATTCTGGGCATTCTGTTGCAAATTCTTGTTGTTTATGATATATAATATGATCATTGGGACATGCATCTATTGCTTGATACTCCATTCTTATATCTTTCATAATGCACATAAATCTCGGTATGAGCGAAGTAAAATATTTGATGTTGGTAACAAAAATTCACCAATCAATCTACAACAAAAAATAATTTGTTCATATAAATAGTATTAATGGTACATATTTCATCCTTTATTTACTAGTGATAAACTAACAACAATTAAAATAGGTGAAAAAAGATGACATATATGACATACCTTAACATCCATGAGATTGCTATGTTTGATAAACCATTCATAACCTTCAAGTTCAACAACAACAATACAACAGAAAGAAGAGTTGTTTTGGAGCCTTCATAAAGGGGCTCGTATGCCTTCTCAAGTACAAGTAAATCATGAACATCATCAAAGTCATCTTTATCATCATGATCAGCTCTACCACTAAATGTGTCATGGATCAATATATTCATACCATCATCTTCAACTGTGTTTTCTGGTGCATGATCATCTTCTTCCATAGGATCATTAACTTCATCTTCGATATTCACAGCTCCATGTTCCTCTGCTTGCAAAACCACATTCTCTAGGCCGTGATAATCCATATCATCTGCCCTAGTGCCCAAACTTTATAATAATGATTGACTCAAATAAACCATGATCATGATCAAGTGATTATATATATATATATCTATAAAATGTTAAAATGATATAAATATTTACAAATTCAATCAATATAAACACATATAATGAAAAACTTACCAATGGACAATAATCATGCCCCCTTCAATGTGACCATGCTGCCTACAATGTTTCTTAGTTGTTGTGATTAAAAGTCGTCTTGTCTTTAAGCCCTTGCAATTATTGCAAGGACAATAACATTTCCCATCACCCTTTCTTTTCAATCTAGCCCACAATCTATCAAGTGTCTCTTCATTTTGTTTTGGACTAATATTATCTAACATGATTTTTCTTTACCAAGCTTAACTATTTAGATCTTCAAAAAATATCAAACTCACACTCCAATAATTTTTATTCATAGACAGGTAACATAATCTAATAATTCTGATATTTTACACCAAAAAATTTGGCATGCAACCACCCCTGTAAAAGAGAAGATAGTCTGAAGTTAATGACCCCAAAAAACACTTTAAAATGCTAATTCCAAAACTTATTAAATTCTGATTTTAATATGATTTCCAACCGTTAAGACTCCTAAAATCTAAATATTGAACTTGATCACAAACTTCCTACAACAATGGAGGTAGCGAGCTAGTAAGAGCAAGTGACCCATTCCTAAGGAGCAACATGTCAGAATCATCATTGCTAATGTCAATACAGATTTATCCTTTTAGTTAAAGATGCAATGTGTCACTTCTTATGATGAGTTTATCCCTAGGGCCCTCAACATTGAGAGGGCCCTAATAAAAAACAACAGAAGCATTGGTAAGAGAATGATTAAGGTACAAACCCTAGGCCTCTGTAGAAACATAAACAATAACTATAGAGGATTAGTGAGGTTGCAATACCAGAAAGATTGAGACAAAGTAGGTAATAACAAAATCTTGCAATCTAAAGATTGTAGCCAATAACAAGCACACTATGTAGCTTAGTGACATTTGTAAATGCAATCTATGGTAAGAAGAATGACAGTCACTTGAAATGTGATAGTCAAAAAGAGGCTGAGTAGTAACAAGATAATAAAGCTCAAACCTTGCATAGTAAAGTGGATATTTTAGCAGTTAGTTTCCTTACCCCCTTGTTGACCTTAAGGGTTTTTCAAATGCTTTTGGTAGTGTTAGACAAGGAAAATGCAATCAAGGAATGATTGTCCAAATGAAGTAACAGTGGTAATCATAGGTTCAATGTTTCTTCTTAGCCATTAATGTATAATGGAGGTAGTGGATTGCATGTTTGAGCAGTGTTTTGAGACTCATCAAAGATGGGAGAATAGTGAATAATACCTTATGGACTATGAAGTAGTTTCAATAAGGTTGAAGGATCTTAAGAACTACAATACCATGATACAATGAGTCCTCTGTAGTAAGTAGGCAGTCTATAGGGCATAGTTTGATTTTATAGAAGGATGCTCATGAAAGGAATCTTCAAGTGATAGTGAGTGAGTTGTTTAAGATTGTAGCTGAGGGTGCAATACCCAATCTTAAAGGAAGTTAGCAAAGCAGTAAATATGCAAGAAAATCAAATCGTACACAACAAACAATTCATAATGTTATCTTCCATAATGCTTTGAGTTTGAAGACAAAAATCTCATTGTATCTTCATGATGAAAGTGGTGACCTTAATGGTCAATCACTGACAACCATGATTTTAAAACATGCTATTGTGCTTATGGAGGCAACATTTTAAGCAAGGCAGTGAGTGGTGGTTTGGAACAATGGCAGGTATGAAGGATGTGCTTTATATGCATACTATACAGTCTAGCCTAAGACAACGTTCATAGAAGAGATTGAAGGTGGATTATGGAACTCAAGGGTTATCATGAAAATGATTAAAGCAAAGACTGAGATCTATTTAAAAGCCATGGTCATGAAGATATTAAAGATGTCACATGCAAAACCCTAGTAGCTAGAGTAATGAATATAGTGCCAAAGAGGATAGTGTGTTGGGGCAAATTTAGGAGATCTCCACATTATCTAATTATAGGGAAATACATCATTTATTTATTTTTTTAATTAAAATAAATCATTCTAAACCCTATATAGGATAGATTGATACTTCAAAAGCCTCTGAAGGAATTTGAGATTATGCAAATATATGTCAAGTAACATTCATAAGGTTTAGAAAATCTTGATCACTTTCTAGAATAGCCCATTAAACATGGGTTGTGCTTGAATGCACTACATAATTGATATAACACAACCACTCTGCATATCAACCAGAGTTATAGGCTCTTTATTGCAACAAGAGGTAATCACTCTTCATCATACTATAATTACATCCTACCTGTTAAACTTGAGACAACCTCGAAAGTACCCAATGATGATTGACACCTACATTATTATACAACTTGAATTAACTACATTATATGAGTGCCTCCATTTCTATCACAACATAGCCACATTAAACTTGGGTCACACATGAATGCATCTTGCATTTGTTATGGCATAATTGTGCCACATGACCATAGAGTTATGGATCACATAATTACCACAAGAATCTGCCTTGGTTGTGATCTTATGGTGATTCCACACAACAAAATCTGGACATGAAATTATCAAAACCCTTAACCTCTAAAATGAAATCGATGAGATGTTGCTTTAAAATATGATTTTCAAACCTGGAACTATAAATCTGACTTAACAACTGAATTCTGCAAAAAGAAAATGACTACCCTCAACCTGGCGATATCCTCTTGAATTTTTTTTTTATTTTTCCCAAGAAAATCATCCTTAGTTCTCCACAAACTATCTCAAGTAGAGCAAAACACTCTCACAATAAATCAGGTGCGAACTCACTTTTCTTTATGTCGGCCACAATTTGTTTTTTTTTCTATTTTTCATGTTTGTCGAAAATTCGACGAAAATGATAGCCAGCTTTTCGACGAGCCACAGGTTCGTCGAAATTTCGACGAACGTCAGGGATAAGCTTTCAAAAATTTAAAATTACACATCAAATTTTACAAGCACCCAACAAACATCGAATTGTACATATTTCATTGAAGAGTTTCATCGGATTTTGTAGTCAAATGTATTAGTGATGGGCTCTCACCAAACCCCCAAGCAAGAACATACATTGTCCACCACTATGATCAATGGTGAAACCAATGTTTCTTATTACACCCAATATAGAGCCTATCATTCTAACAGTTCCTTTTTGAGGATGAAAGGAGTAATAGCTAGGATGTGGCAACTGACATCATGCATTAGATGCATATGTAGGAATTTGCTGCTTGGAAATATAAAACCATGTGAAAATAAAAATAAAAAATAAAAAAATTGTGCGTGTACAGATTCTTTTTTCAATAGTGTCTTATGGAGAACAAACAAATCATACATATATGCATTATATGTAAATGTATCTATGCATATGCAAAGCATATTCGATAGAGATTTTAATGAATGGAAGGTATGATGCACTCTTTAAAGGAGAGTGTAACACTATTGTTGCTTATGGTTATGCATCATGCCTTCATTCTAGCCTCCATCTAAAATAACTTCACTTTTTTTATTGCACATGCATATATACATATGCATATATTATGATGAAGACAATAAAGTGCTTGCAAACACCAACTGAAAGAGCCACAATGCAGCTGGATAGTGGATAGAAAATATAAAAGGAAACACAACAAAACAAGGCCTATTCTCCACCTACCATATTGGGTCATTGTGTAAGGAAATCTAGGAGCATATCTAGTGAAAAATCCATACAGTAGTGCCTTCGGTAACTTTCAATTTTGATTAGGTTACCTCAAAGACACGAACAACTATGTGCAAATGCGGAACATACAACTTATTTCCTACATTAATCCTTCTGAGAGAAACATATGTAGATTCAACAACAATCAACAACACAGATGAAAGACACTATAGAAAAGAGAACACAAATATTTTATGTGGGGAAAAACCTTTCAAGTAAAAAACCCCACTCTCCAAAGTTCGAGCCATTGTATTATTCAGCAACAGGAAGTTACAATACAGTTTTAGGCTCTTAGGCTTTCAGAGATTACATTTTGTTCATCTAAATACAACTCGTAGCAAACACCCCCAGAGAGATCAACCATAGCATTCATGTTCAGGAGAGATTCCAACATAACCCTACCTCTCTCACTATCTACCTCGACTTCATGGCTCCAGCCTTTCAGCTAGCCACTCAGCCTTTCTCTATCAATCTCTCTCTGTCTCTCAGCTCTTCAGCTTCTCAGCTTGTCAACTTGATCAACCCCTACAGAACATCCAATGCATACATATATGCATTCGTTCTCAATAGGATCTCTATGAATCGGTTCAAGATCACACTTCAACAATCTACCAACTCAGCATCCCTATCGTCATATATGTTTCCACTCATGTGCAAATTTTTCCTTTCAGACCGTTCAGAAAATCCAACCGCCAACCGTTTGAATTTTTCTTCCTCTTATTGGTCCATGTGCACCACGTCAGATAGTCTTCACTCGGTCAACAATGATCAACTTGTGTCGCATGTCAGTGAGACACTAGAAGTGTCTCCCCGATGCCACAAGACCTGATTACACGTTGTTGCCAAGAGTCCTCTCCATCGACAAGAGGTTCCATTGAGCTTACAAGTTACATCGACCTTAGCAAGTACATCGGTGAGACTATCGCTATCGCCAGGAGTTCACATCGAGTCTTCAAGTCATACCGAAACCCAAATAGTCGCCAAGAGTCATACAGATATCAGGTTTCCCATCGGCAAGACAATCACTCTTCGCCAAGAGATAATACCAATGCCTCCATGTTCCTCTGAAGTCTATCCTGTCAGCCATACTTATCGCTTTTGCCAAGACTTCATACCAAAGCCTTAAGTCACACCGAGTGCTGTATTCACCAGTCAGCAAGACTTATGTCTTTCGCTGAGACCACATACTGAGCGCTCATGTCTTGCTAAGTCGGCAAGACATTTGACTTTGCCAAGACCTTTCACCGGGCGTTGAGAGCTACACCGATCACTTTAGTTGCATCTCCGTCAACGAGACCAACACCTGTCGCCGGGTGCTGTCATAATAGTGGTTTACAATTCCTGAGAGGAACAAATTTTAGCTGAAATCACATATTTTTAGATTTAAATATAATGATTTAAGCCTTAAAAATTTTCATTTTAAGGATTCCAATTGAAGATGGTTTGATCAAATCACCTTAGATCAAACCCCCTTGGATAGAACCTTGTTAGTTTTAAACCATACCTATAAATACGTCTCCTTTACACCTATCAAAATGCTGATAAAAAATCACTTTTAATTTAGATTTTGGAGGATCAAATGAATTCATTTAAAATTTATTTCAAATGATTATGGTATTCCTCAGAACAAGCTATCCAATGAATATAATTTTAATATGTTTTGTTTTTGTTATGTATTTGTTTTTTAATTTTTATTAAACATATGTTTTTTATCAAAAATAAATTTCTTTGTTCTTCACATGTGGGAAAATAGAAGATTATAAAAAAAAAAATTTGAAAAATATGAGTGCACCAGATATTGAAGTCCTTGAGCCAACAAAGAAAATAAAATTAAATTTTGACATATACAAAAAAGTTACGCGCTATATGCTATTTCTGAATTGTAATTTGTTTGACTTTGAAACTTGATTAAGGAAAAAATATTCAATAAAAACTATCTAACCAAGTGGAAGCACTAGATATCAGAGTTACAAATCTAAATTTGAAAGAATTAGAATTTTATCTTTCATGGAAAAAAAGTTATGCATTATACGTTGTGCATCACTTTTTAAAAATGTTGTTTTCTGAAAAAAATCTATTTTCGTGGGAGATGGAAAAAGAAGTGCAATTTGATTCCAAAAATTTTGAAAAAAATATTTTTAGAATCTACAGAAAAAATTTGATGAGACTCTAGTTCGCACCATCTTCAAATTCCTCATAGTTTAGCCACTATAGGTCCCCAAATGTGAAGATTTAGTTAAAAATAATAATTTCAGTGTCTAGTTTGGCCAAAAATTGTAAACCACTATTATGGGATCACCCCGCCAAGACTTCACGCCGAAACCTCCAGGTCATACTAATGTGTTCCACTATCGGCGAGAGAATCAACCTTTGGCAAGACTTCTTACTGAGGCTTCCATGTTATCTCGAAACCACTGTTTGCTAAGAGTCACACCGAACCGATGACCCGACAAGCTATCGGCGAGACTTCCGATATTCGATGAGAAATCATATCAAAAAAAGCCTTTCGACCAAGGGTCTTCGCGATATCTCCAAAGGTTACATTGTTGCCAAGACAATCCTTCATCGCTAAGACTTCATATCGAGACCCTTAAGCTACTCTGAGTGTATACAGTCAGCCAGACATCTCCCAGTCGGCAAGAGATCTTCCCGAATGTTCAAGTCACCCTAATGACTACAATCGGCGAGACATCTCCTTGTTGCTAGGACCACATACCGACACTCTTGAGTTACCCCGACAGCTCCAAGAGAAAACATATCGGTGAGACAACCCTCCATCACTAAGACTTCATATCGAAGCAAACAGGTTACACCGATGACTCCAGTCGCCATAGGTCACACCGACATATGCTAGGCACCTGATAACAAACCCTTTTGTTGCCGAGACATTTCCACTCTGCAAAGGGTTATAGCGAATGCACCAAGTCATAGCGATAGGTCCATTCGGCAAGACAAAAGCAAAGTCACAACGACATTCAAGCAAAATACAAGATTACTGAACTGTCAGTCGGCCAGACACCAAGAATGTCACAGCGACCATGCTTTCTCAGAGGATTCAACTTGTGAGATTGAGGTACATTTTCCAACAATCTCCCACTTGACAAAGACACACAGGCACCTCCAAAGCAACCAGGAACTAAGATCACACTAGCTCCACCAGTTCAAAACCCCGCAATACTCAAGACACCCAATCAACATGATTCAACAAATAACAGTCCACAAGACAATCTACAAGAAAGACCAGGCATCCAACTGCAACTCACTGACCAACAAAGCAACTGACCACAACCTTCTAGGAAACCACATAGATCTCAACATGCTCTCATGCTTTATCAAGAAATTAGCTCCAACATCAAAGATGTTCACCTTCAGGCAACAATCCCGTCATCTTCCAACATGCCACCTGTGGAAGAAGAATACAAAGCCAAGGTGTATAAGAACCATTCCGATGAACACAAGCAAAAGATCCCAATGATATAAGCAACAAGATACTGCTACCACTTCACTGTGTTCAAAATGCTATATAGAAGCAATATTAACTTCAAAGCTTCAATCAAAACACAACAGTGAAGTCATTATCCAGAAACAAGAAACTAAACATCAGTTAGAACAACAATCAGACTGATTGCTCCCATCCAACTGATAAACCCACGTGATTGAAAATAGCACCCACAACTCATGCTATACCATCCGATCTCACATACCTCACAGGTATCAAACATTAGTAAACTTCTGCCAATCCATTAACAACAAATACAAGTTCTAGTGTCAACCAGTCAAAGAAGACAAGACACATACAGGAACTCCCATTTCCAGAGTAATTCAGATCTTAAAGATCAAAGGCACAACAAGTCTACCAATTTCAGTACATAGAAAATGTAACCATGTAGTACCAAGGAAATATCCACAATGATATGCACAACCTACAACAACCTACCACAAGAACTCTCACCACAAACCTTCAAGGCCACAGAGAGAAACAATGCACATCATCTTCCTATAGAGCATCCTCCTACATACACTTCTAATAGCCAGCTGTGTCAAGGATGATCTTCTTGATATCCCAAAAGAAAGCCTTAACAACATCCATCTGCTCAATTACCAAGATCAAACTATCTTTAAAACCAACATGGATGTAAGCATCTCAAAGAAGATCAAGCTTGTTCATTTCCCATTTCAAGAAATCAGCCCATACATCATCTCCTACCAATTCTCATTAGTAACAAGGAGATAAAAGAAACTATATAACTTCCACTATGAATCTTCCAGAATCATTAAATAGTAATTCAAGATCCATATCATGAAAGTATACTTAATAAAACACATCTAAAAAATATAATGGGCCACATACCTTTCAGATAAAGTGCCGAGAAGACCAAGAGTGGGAACGAGAATACTCCTTCAAGATATACAAGTCATCATGACTAATCCAAGAGCAATCTCCTCATAGTTCTCTTATTGAACTCACGTTCAACCAAGGTGAAGGCTTCTCGGACTTTGTGCTGAACAACTTTAACAAGAGTAACAAGCAGCAACACATCTCTCATAAGAGAAAAACAACCTCACCTTATTCTTCATGTATCCATGAGTACTAGCAACTGATCATCTCATGCTAAACTTCAACTGCATTACTGCACTAACATGAAGTATCAAGCAAGTAATCAAAGCACTCAATAGACAAAGAATTACTAGACCACTGTCAAAGTTCCAATCAGCTGAATCAGGAATTTATCATGACATCATGATCTACACATCCCCATAGGAGATCCCATGCTTCAGGTGACTTTTCCATTGTCTCAAGTACAATGCACAATGCCAAAACTCCAGTGTGCAAGCAAGATTATACCATGACATAAGCAAATAGACTCAAAAATAGCATCACATGTCAAGCACCACCAACACCTTAGCCAAAGACTCAAAGAATCTTCCATGGTTCCAAGATGTTGCACATCTTCAAATAATGTCCATGCAAAAGTGCAAGAACCCTTCTGCAACACTAAAGAAGACCATTCACCACCATGTGATGAACCCACAGTCATTGCTAGAGCTCCCACTAAAACGTGACATCTGAGCTCTCCAAGCATCATGACCACCTGCTACAGGTTCCCATAACCAACTATTCAGGTACTCAATAGTATCCATCCTCTCATCTCAAAGCAATCACACCAATGCACAAGTGACCACAGACAAGGCCAGCTAACAAGTTTGTACCAACAATGAATCAACCTCGTGGATATAGACAGTCCACATCCGAGTTGTCTCATAGAAAACATGTAGGTAAAGACAGCCCACAACATTGCACAACCGATAGATCCATTCAACAGAAACATGCAAACCCATCATTGCATTGGAAACTGCATCACTGAGATATCAAAGAGAATAACCATGTAGACAACATAACTCAAACATCAAATCACACCAGATCTGATGTGCCAAACAAGTCCACAACGAGCACCATAATCAAGGAACACCACCACAAGAATGCTGACTGACAAATCACTTACCAACACTCCCATGCAGAGAAGAAAACATACCTCCTCAAACCATGCACCAAGCATGCATGCAGACCTACAACTATCTCATCCAGGAACACCCCAAAAGGCCAATACCTAGACAATAGCTTAACAACAACTCCACATGATCACAATTTTTTTGCTTAACTATGTAAAACCAGCAAAACCACAGAGCCATGCAAGTACAAAACATCCTTAGAAAGGAAACAACAGTTCAAGAGAATCCAGACCCCTTTCAAGGCAACTCTAAACCACCAACATGTACATGCATCTGAGAAAGAGAGAAAGGTTATTTTAGAAGCTTGCAAATCATCTAATGCTTAACTTCATAGCCTTCAAGCATTCGAGGTTAACAGGAAACAATGCCTTTCAACACCAGGAACCACCACCTAGCATAAGCACTCTGAAAAATCCACCTCATACTTCAAGGTTAAACCTCTACCATCCAGGAGACACATATCACAACATGACCAACTCCTTTTGCCATCTTGACCATCCTTCAGACTACATGTTGTCTCAGAATACCACAAGGCTTCCACTCATCAAAGGATCAATCCATCAGTCTATTCCTCTAGATTTCTTCGAGCCCATCAAGCTAAGAGATCTTCATAGGAGAAATATCCAGAACCAACAACCAAAAGAAGGCTCTGATACCACTTGTAAGGAAATCTAGGAGCACATCTAGTGAAAAATCCATACAGTAGTGCCTTCGATAACTTTCAATTTCGATTAGGTTACCTCAAAGACACAGACAACTATGTCCAAATGCGGAACAGACACAGTTTATTTCCTACATTAATCCTTCTAAGAGAAACATATGTAGATTCAACAACAATCAACAACACAGATGAAAGAAACTACAGAAAAAAGAACACAAAGATTTTACACGGGGAAAGCCCTTTCAGGTAAAAAACCCCACTCTCCAAAGTTCGAGCCATTGTATTATTCAGCAATAGGAAGTTACAATACAGTTTCAGGCTCTTAGCGTTTCAGAGATTACATTTTGTTCATCTGGATACAACTGGTAGCAAACACCCCTAGAGAGATCAACCATAGCATTCATGTTCAGGAGAGATTCCAGCATAACCCTGCCCCTCTCACTATCTGCCTCGACCTCATGGCTCCGGCCTTTTAGCCAACCACTCGGCCTTTCTCTATCAATCTCTCTTTGTCTCTCAGCTCTTCAGCTTCTCGGCTTGTCAACCTGATCAACCCCTACAGAACGTCCAATGCATACATATATGCATTCATTCTCAACAGGATCTCTATGAATTGGTTCAAGATCACACTTCAGCAATCTACCAACTCAGCATCCCTATCATCGTAGATGTTTCCAATCCTGTGTAGATTTTTCCTTTCAGACCGTTCAGAAAATCCAACCGCCAACTGTTTGAATTTTTCTTCCTTTGATTGGTCCACATGCACCATGTCAGACAGTCTTCACTCAGTCAACAACGATCAACTTGTGTCGCATGTTGGTGAGACACTAGAAGTGTCTCCCCGATGCCACAAGACCTGATTACACGTTGTCGCCAAGAGTCCTCTCCATCGACAAGACACTCCATTGAGCTTATAAGTTACATCGACCCCAGCAAGCACATCGGTGAGACTATTGCTATCGCCAGGAGTTCACATCAAGTCTTCAAGTCATACCAAAACCCAAATAGTTGCCAAGAGTCATATCGATATCAGGTTTCCCATCTGCAAGACAATCGCTCTTCGCCAAGAGATAATACCGATGCCTCCATATTACTCCAAATTCTATCCTATCGGCCATACTTATCACTTTCACCAAGACTTCATACAGAAGCCTTAAGTCACACTGAGCGCTGCATTCACCAGTCGGCAAGACTTATGTCTTTCATCAAGACCACATACCGAGCACTCATGTCTTGCTGAGTCGGCAAGACATTTGACTTCACCAAGACCTTTCACCGAGCGCCAAGAGCTACACCGATCACTTTAGTTGCATCTTCGTCAGCGAGACCAACACTTGTAGCCAAGACTTCACGCCGAAGTCTCTAAGTCATACCGATGTGTTCCACTATCGGCGAGAGAATCAACCTTCGGCAAGACTTCTTATTGAGGCTTCCATGTTATCTCGAAACCACTGTTCGCCAAGAGTCACACCGAATTGATGACCCCACAAGCTGTCAGCGAGACTTCCGATATTCGATGAGACATCATATCGAAACAAGCCTTTCGACCAAGGGTCTTCCTGATATCTCCAAAGGTTACATTGTCGCCAAGACAATCCTTCATCGCTAAGACTTCATATCAAGACCCTTAAGCTACTCCGAGTGTATACAGTCAGCCAGACATCTCCCAGTCGACAAGAGATCTTCCCGAATGTTCAAGTCACCCCGATGACTACAATCGGCGAGACATCTCCCTATCGCTAGGACCACATACCAACACTCTTGAGTTACCCTGACGGCTCCAGGAGAAAACATATCGGTGAGACAACCCTCCATTACTAAGACTTCATATCGAAGAAAACAGGTCACACCGATGACTCCAGTCACCATAGGTCACACCGACATACGCTAGGCACTCGATAACAAACCCTTATGTCGCTGATAAATTTCCACTCTGCAAAGGGTTGTAGCGAATGCACCAAGTCATAGCGATAGGTCCATTCGGCAAGACAAGCAAAGTCACAATGACATGGGAAAAACAAAAGATTACTGAACTGTCAGTCGACCAGACACCAAGAATGTCACAGTGACCATGCTTTCTCAGAGGATTCAATCTGTGAGATTGAGGCACATTTTCCAACACATGGATCCCAATGGGCTATCACCAAACCCCCGATCAAGGACATATATTTTCCACCACTTTGATCAATAGTGAAACCAATCTTTCTTATTACACTTAATATACAACCTATAATTCTAACAACTCTTTTTTGAGGCTGAAAGAAATAATAACTAAAAAGGTGCATCTAACTTCAAATAGCTATATATTAGTGAACATTTTGTTATTCAAGAACATATGTAAGCATTACATGCACTATATGCATTTGTAGGAATCTATTGTGCTGATATATATTGCTAAAGAACACAGTTCAAGTGAAGAAATTGTTGTTACACCTTGTTTAGATAACGAAAGAATTTCAGGTGTGTTGATGGTTATCATTTTATTGGTGTTGTATATTTTTGGTATGTTTTTTGGCTGCGGTTCTTATCTCTAAAATTCTATTGGTATGTAAACAAGGTGTAACAACAATTTCCTCACTTGAATTAGGTTCTTCAGTTGAATTGGGTTCTCCGGAAATATGCATAGTTCCACCTTTCTCTTTTGCTAGATACTCTATAATACATGCCAACAAATATAGATTGGCATCATGCATTGGATGCATATGCAGGAATTTACTGATTGGAAATATAAACACTAAAAAAGTATGTGTAGAAATGTATGTACGTGGCATTATATGTAGACAATATACATATATATATGAATGGAAACTTATAGATATACATACGTACTGATACATGTGTTGAACAGGGCGATCAAACTTCAACCTTCAAAGAAGCTCACAATCCTGGCTCACAACTTTGATAGTAGGTAAAACCATAGGAGAACACCCAACAATTCCTTATTGAAAATTGTGAAGACTTTCGCTACCTCTTCTAATGTTTTAAATGGTAGGTATTATTACAACCATCGCCAAGTGCTACACAGAAACCATACAACAGTTAATGTTGATGCCAGGAGGGTGAGCTTCTATGAAGGTACAAGTCTGACCATCTGTTGTGAAGTTTTTGTGAATGTGATTAGAGGTTATTTTTTGTTTTTTGCAAGGGGCAATGATTCTAAAAGCAATACAAAAGTCTTGGTAATGGCACTATTGATCGGAGTGATGGACAATGTATGTCCCGTATGTACAAATATGTATGTATGTCATAGTAGATGCAAACAACATTGATTCCATAAGGCATTGTTGATTGTTGTTCTCTAGCTTAGGGTATACTATTTCATTTTCGAGAAGAGACTGTTGAAAAGGCTATATTGTTTCATTTTCAATAAGGTACTATTGAGAAAAGACTATATTTTTGCATAGGTTTATTACTGTGATTTTTTGTTTGATGCCACCATTGATCATAGTGATGGAAAATGTATTTTCCCTACGTATAGATATGTATGTATGTCATAGTAGATGCAAACAACATTGATACATAGTGATCCCTATGTTTATCCTCTTGGAACATTCATGGAATGATAAGTTGTATTTTAATTGTTATATGGAACATTGATACCGTGCTTGACCTAACGTTAGGAACTCACATGTAGTAGCAATATACTCTACACTTAGCCAACACAAGAAGATTAAAACTATAGACATTAAATGATAAAATTATGGAAACCTCTAGTTGTGTGGTTTTCCCCTATTGTGTGAAGTTTGGCCGAAATTTTTGTTAGCCTTCCTATTTTTTAAGCCTTCCAACACCCATATTTTGGTCAGGAAAAAGGTGGCAGATTTTTTTTTATTTTTAAATTAAAAGTGTTTGGCATGTCAATAAATAAGGCTAGAAAAATTAAATGTTGATTGCATCATCATCAATTGTTGTATGGTTTCTCTATGGTGACAATGTTTGTAAAGTAATAAAATAGTCGATGTTCTTCTTGAAGGATAGTTGTTATTTTTCTAAACCTCAATAATGATTTGGTACAATGAGAGGCTATATATTAAAGGTCAAATGAAACATTGATGAAATCCTTACTGAGGCCTAGACAAATAACAACTATCCTTGAAGCCATACAAAAACAACCAACAATGCCTTATCATGAAGAACATGAACTATTTTCACTTTCCAACCATTCCCACTAGATAGAAACCACAGATCAAATAATTTATTCGAGGCCACTGAACAACAATAAACATAAAGAAATGTCTTTATGGAGAATAGCATAAACTGTTTGATTACTTTGACAAACAAGAACAATTTTAATAAATACACTATGCTGATCTCAAATAGGAAAACTACAACCATTAATTGAAACATATGTACCCATTCTTTTGTCAATTATTGCAAAATTTCTAGATGAATGGACATGTAGGGCCAAGCCATGCCAAGCAGCAATAAATTTTTGTGGAGAAGTTTAAGTATAGGCCTACAAAAAAATAGTAATTATCTAATGAAAAGAATAAGTATAGGAATGAGTATATATGAATGTTGTCTGCATTTGATTTCACATACATATTTGCAAATAGGGATGAATTTTTTTTTTCTCTAATTTCACAAACATACATAGTTGCACATAGGGAAAGTAAAATTAACAACAAAAAAAGAAGGCCTGCTCTCCACCCTGTCTTATTGGGTCATGGAGCCCCATACGCTCTTGCCAAACCCCCGAGCAAGAACATACATTGTCCACCACTATGATGAATGGTGAAACTAATCTTCCTTATTACACTTAATGCAAAGCTTATTAATGTAAGGATTCCTCTTTTAGGATGGACCAAATAACAACTATCTTTCAAAAATAATAAACATGGGGAGGAGTATATATGAATTTTGCATACATCTAATTTCACATACATACATATCTACACAGAAGAAAAGAAGAATGAAACACTACAAAAGAGACATACTTTTTTGTGTGTATATATTTCCAAGCAACAGATTCCTACATATACATCCACAACATGCAATACATATATTTGGAGTTGCAAAACAAAATCTACATCAATATATATGTATCCAAAGTTAAATGCACATATATACACATTGTTGATTGTTGTTGAATAGCTCCAAAAACATTATTTCATTTATGATTTTCATGTAGACAATGGGTGGAAAGCAATAAAAGAGTCTAAATATATGTTTAAAAAGTAAAATCTATACAAATATATATGTATCTAAAGTTATATGTAGACAACACACATATATATCCATAGGTGGACTTCAAACATATGAATGTTGTCTGCGTCTAATTTTAGAAACACATAGATTTGCACATACGAAATATAAAATGAAATGTGCAAAAAAATGAGGCATGCTCTCCACCCTACCATATTGGGCCATGGAGCCTTATGGGCTCTCACCAAACCCCTGAGCAAGAGCATACATCATCCACCACTCTAATCAATGGTGAAATAAATGTTACTTATTACACTTACTATACAACCTATCATTCTAACAAGTTCTCCTTTTTTTAGGCTGAAAGAAATAATAACTGAAAAGGTGCATTTAACTGTAGATTCCCTAAACAATAAACATGGCAAATAGTATATATGAATTTTCTCTACATCTAATTTCACATACATACATATCTGCACACAACAAAAGAAACATACTTTTTGCGTTTATATATATTTCCAAGCAGTAAATTCCTACATATGCATCAAACACATGTAATACGTATATATGCAGCTCCAAAATAAAAGCTACACTGATCTATAGCTTTGAACATATTATTTCATTTATGGTTTCCATGTGGTGGAGATAACTGAAAAGTAATAAAACATTAGACTTATACAACCACAATAATATTTAGCATTCTAAAGTTACCAAAGCAATTAAACAGTTTATGTTATTTACAAAAAGACATTATTGACGATTGTTCTCTAGCTTCAGATTATAGCCAAAGATAGAGAACAATAGTCAAAAATGCCTCATAGAAAACAACATAAACTGTATAGTGTTGCAACCATCACCACAAAATGAAAGCCTTAAATGAAACAATGATGGTTTCATCAAAGACAGGTTAGAAAATTATTTTTTCAATAGTAACCTATCAATAGATGCAAGAACAAATATAGATAAGTTTAAATCTAGATAGATATGTTTGTTTCCTAAGTAGAGGAAATAAACATCACTTGGCACAAATTGTGATGACAACATGGCTTCATGTATGGGTTGCATATATTGGCGATGGTTGTAATAATAGGTTGCATTCAAAACTTAGCACAGTAATTGAGATTGATTTATGTTATTTTCAATAAGGAATTGTTCAGTGCAGAGTTGTAGCTTGAGCTACAAGACATACATAGTTATCCACACCTATTCTTGTCAATGCATGTACAATATATATATATATATATATATTAAATGCAATTACATGTATCAACAAGTATAAATGTAGATATATGTGTGTAGGTAGACTCAAGCTAAATCACAAAAGTATTGTGCAATAGGTAGACCACAATTATGATTGAACGTCACATAGGAAATATTATAACAAAAATGAAGTTATATGCAACTTTAATAAAATGAAAGACACATAAATAGATATGCATAGGCTACTCCCAAATGGCTAGCAAACAAAAAGGTGAAGGACACATAAATAGCTCAAATATAAATAAGTCAAATTATATATTACAAGGACTGCTATTTCAAACAAAGCATTTTTGCAATTCGTTGGATGCACATGACAAAGAGCCAATACAATTCTTAGCAGCAAAAAGGAAACAAGGAATAGACTTACGAGATCAACACTCGAGGGTTGTCCAATAGCTTGGGGAGAGCTAGAGTCCAGTGACATTGTTGGGGCTGCTCTTTAAAAAGGTGAGAGTTGCAATGTCAGTGGCTAGCTATGAGCTCTATGTGACAACAACACAAGGGTTGAAGGTTCAATTAAAGCAACAAAGGCTCGCGAGCTCTATTCCCAATTTTTTATTTCAAATTTTTTATCATTCAAATTTTTTGCAGAGACATTAACAATATGAGTGAAAAAAAATAATATAAAAAAGGAACATTTGGAAAACTCATTTTAAATCATTTTGAAAATAGTCTATGTTCTCGCAAAACAACCAACCAAGAACATACATTGTCCATCACTGCGATCAATGGTGGCATCAATGTTCCATATAATAGTTAAAATATAGCTTAGATCATTCCAAGAATGTCCCAACAAAATAAACATAAGGATCACTATGTATCAATGTTTGCATATACTATGACATACATACATATTTACACATAGGGGAAATATATTGTCCATCATTGTGGTCAATGGTGGCATCAATGTTCCATATAACACTTAAAATACAAATTATCATTCCAAGAATGTCTCAGTATGTATCAATATTATTTGCATCTAGTATGGCATACATACATATCTGCACATAGGAGAAATAAAGTGAAACACAACAAAACAAGGCATTGTTCATCACTGCGATCAATGGTGACATCAATGTTCCATATAACATTTAAAATACAACCTATCATTCCCTACATGCAGATATGTATGTATCTATTGTTTTGTGGTGGTGGTTGCAACACAATAAAATAGTTAATGTTATACAGTCTTTATTGTTTTCCATAAGGCATTTTTTTTATTGTTCTCTAGCTTTGGCTATATTGTTTCATTATTGATAAGGTACTAGTGGGGAAAAGAATTTTTCTATGTGCATGGGTTAGTTACTATGAATTCTTCTCTTTTATGTGTTTTTTTCCATCTGGGTCATTGTTGAAACCAATATTGTTTCATTAAATGGTTAGCGTTTTGTGGTGAGTTACTATGAATTCTTCTATTTTTGTACAATTTTTCCATCTAGGTCATTGTTGAAACCAATATTGTCTAATTCATGGCTTCCATTTTATCGGTATGGTTGCACAATGCAATAAAATAGTTAACGTTATATAGTTTATGTTTATTTCCATAAGGCATTGTTGATTTTCATGCTCTAGTTTAGGCTATATTGTTTCATTCTCGATAAGGTGTTGTTGAGAAGGCTATATTATTTCAATTTTCAATAAGGTGTTGTTGAAAAAAGACTATATTGTTTGTTAATACGAATATTGTTTGATTTATGTCTTTCATGTATTGCTTTTGCAACCATCACCCCATGTAAAAAAAATAAAATAACCTCCAACCACCTTCACAGAAGCTTGACAATGGGTGATTGAACTTGCACCTTCACAGGAGCTCGTTGTTGTGGCATCAACATTAATTGTTGTGTGGCTTCCAAGTAGTGGTGACGGTTGTATAGAAGTTCGCTATTGCGGCATCAACATTAATTGTCGTATGGTTTTTGTGTAGTGGCGATGGTTGTAATAACACCTGCCATTTTAAACCTCAGAAAACATAATGAAAGTCTGTGCAATTTCAAATAAGGCATTGTTGGGTGTTGTTCTATGGCTTTTCCTACTATCAGAGTTGTGAGCCAAAATGATGAGCTTTTCTAAAGGTACAAGTTCAATCACACAATTCAACACATGTATTACTACTTGTAGCTATTCTTATATATACTTGTGGACATGTTTGTTTGCATGTATACATCTACATATGCATATACATAAACATATATATGTATGCAATTGAATTTTCTTAGTGCATACAACATGTTAATACAAACATGTGTAGATATATGTGTCTGTAATGCATTTGTATGTGTATATGCATCGAGGAGTAGTATCGTTAAAGCCACAAGTCAACAACCACCAATGCCTTATCAATAAGAACATGAACTATTTTCATAATTTGCAACCATTGCCACTGCACAAAAACCATACAATAATTAATGTCCATGCCAACCACCATTTTAATTTCGTTGGCCTTCTCTATCAACTTTCCAAACTATATTTAAGTGCAATAAGAAACATCAGTTTCACCATTGGTGATAGTGGTGGCCAATATATCTTGTTGCTTGGTTTGTGTTTGGTGGCAATGGTTTTGCATGGGTTTTTTATTGTGATTTTTTTGTTTTGTGGGTTTTTTCATCTAGGCTACTGTTGTAACCAATGTTGTTTCATTTATGGCCTCTGTTTTTTGGCGATGGTTGCAATGCCATAAAATAGTTAATGTTATATAGTTTATGTTGTTTTTCCTTATTTTGTTGTGTGCCATATAATTTTCCCTATGTGCAGATATGTATATTTATTAAATTAGATGTAACCAATTGGCATTCGTATGTATGACAACCTGTATATTATGTGTAATAAAAAAACATTAATATCACCATTGAAGATGCTAGTGGACAATGTATGCATGCCTTCCACAAAATAGCATAAACTATTTTAATATTTTTTCAATTATGGCCTCCATTTTGTGGCGATGGTTACAACGCAATAAAATAGTTGATGTTATACATTTTATGTTGTTTTTCCTTCTTTTGTTGTCTGCTAGTTAATTTTCCCTACGTGTAGATATCTATGAATTCGACAAGTTTTAAATGCTAGGTTTGTAAAACCATAATGAAACATATCAATCAATAAGAGAAATAGGTATGTACCTTTGAGTCATTCTAATATGCAATAATTGGATTGTGAAATGACCCTTATTCTCAAATTCCATGATTAAATCTTTGACCCTTAGCACCTTGTTATGCCAATTAAGTATCGTATGAATCATGAAACATTATTTAGATAGGTAAGAAAACATTCACACTCAATGAGGTCTAGATTCTCTATATTTTATATTCTCACATCCCATGTATGAGGGCTTCCCCTTATAAAATAATGAATTTATGGTGTGTGGGATTATGTCCAACTTGTACATCTTTATCAAAAACAAATAAAGAAGAACATTAGGCCATGTTGTCTTCAAAACTAAGAAATATTTTTTTCTTGATGACCATGGAAAGAAGATCATTCTTCATATACCATAAATAGTGAAGGTATTGATTAACATTTTAAAATTGTTACTGTGTTGGAGATAGACATGACATGGGATCACATTTATTATTGGCTGGTTATTGATTGTAATGAAGTTATTGTGAATTTATTATTGGTTTATTGGCGCATAACCATGCTATTATATCTTGAAGTTTGTATGCACACCTTAGTCAATACGTTCAGTTAAATCCAAAGGTACGATGCATTCAGGTGTTAAATTTTCTTACACCATAATTAGTCGCAATGGAAATAAAATAAAATATTTATTTTTGTAACGCATTAGTTCATGCATAATTTTTTATAGGAGGTTTTATTCTAATGAAGTTATCCCCAAAAAAAATAGAACAAGCCCACAACACAACAAACTTTTTAAAATAGTGGATTAGATGAGCATAACCACAAAACAAAAGAATATTCGTAGCAACAAACACATGCATTTAACTGGTTATATATTAAGACAATGGACAATAACTTGTAATGTTTAACAAAAAAAGATAAACTTATTTTCTTTTGTATTGTTTATGTTGCTTATAGTTTTTTTTCGATTTTAGTGTATGTTCCTCATTTTATTTTATGTTTTTTGGTTATATAGTTATGTCACCCTATTTAACACATGTATCAATATTTACAGTTGTTCAATTGCCTTGCAACCATCGACAGCACATGGAAAACATAAATGAAACAATATTGGTTTCAACAGCACCTTATTGAAAATGAAACAATGTAGCCAAAGCCATAGAGCAACAGTTGACAACGCCTTATGGATAACAACATAAATTTTATAACATGCACTATTTAATTGCGTATAAAATATGAAACAATGTAGCCAAAGCTAGAGAACAGCGGTCAACAATGCCTTATGGAAAATAACATAAACTATATAGTGTTGCAACCATAACCACATAATGGAAGCCTTAAATGAAACAATAATGGTTTCAATAGCAACCTAGAAAATTATTTGTTGAATAACATCCTATCGGAAACAACCATATACACGCATACACACCCACACACAGATATAAACATTCAAAATAGCTAACACCAATTGTGCAGATATATGAGTATGTGGCAATCCAACTAGAAAAGAAGGAAACAACCATATTGATATTAAAAACTCAACATATCTATATATAGATAAACACATGACCTCAAAGATACATGTAGAAAATGCATATTTAGACATACAAACTCACACCTTAAATAAAACAATAATGGTTTCAATAGCAACCTAGGAAATTCTTTTTTCCAACAACACCTTATTGGAAAGGAAACAATATAGCCAAAGCTATAGACCAACAATCAACAATGCCTTATGGATAACAACATAAACTCTATAACATTTACTATTGTATTGTAAATTGAATATGAAATATAATATAGCCAAAGCTAGAGAACAACACTCAATAAATACATATAAACATTCAAAATAGTAAACCCCAATTGTGCAGATATAAGAGTATGTGGCAATTGAACTAGACAAGAAGCAAATAACTATATTGATATTAAAAACTAGACATATCTATATATAGATAAATGCATGACCTTAGAGATAAATATACAAAATGCATATACAAACATAAACACTCACACCCTAAATGAGACAATAATGATTTCAACAAAAAACTAGGAAATACCTTTTTTCAACAACACTTTATCGGAAAGGAAATAATATAGCCAAAGCTATGGACCAATAGTCAAGAATTCCTTATGGATAACAACATAAACTCTAACATTTACTATTGTATTACGAATCGAATATGAAACAATATAGCCAAAGCTAAAGAACAATACTCAAAAATGTCCTATGGAAAACAACATAACCTCTATAGCATTAACTATTTTACTGTGTTGCAACCATTGACACAAAATCAAATCCATAAATGAAACAATATAAACAGTATAGTGTTGCAACCATCACCAAAAAATAGAAGCCTTGAATGAAACAATAATGGTTTGAACAACAACCTAGAAAATTATTTGTTGAACAACAACTTATCGAAAATGATCATATACACACATACACACCTAAACATACATAGAAATATTGAAAATATCAAACACCTTAAATGAAACAATAATGATTTCAACAACAACCTAGGAAATTATTTTTTTCAAGAGGGCCTTATCGGAAAGGAAACAATATAGCCAAATCCATACACCAATAGTCAACAATACCTTATGGATAACAACATAAACTCTATAATACTTACTATTGTACTATGAATCGAATATGAAACAATAAATCCAAAGTTAGAGAACAACACTCAACAATTCCCTATAGAAAACAACATAAACTCTATAATATTAACTATTTTATTACATTGCAACCATTGACACAAAATGAAAGCCATAAATGAAGCAATATAGCCTAAACTAGAGAACAACAATCAACAATGCCTTATGCAAAACAACATGAATTGCATAACATTAACTATTTTATTGCATTGCAATTGTCACCAAAAAAAGGAAGCCATAAATGAAACAATATTGGTATCAATAGACACTCAGATGCGAAAACCCGTAAAACACAAAAATTCACAGTAACAAACCCATTCAAAACCATTGCCGCAAAAGTTGAACCATAAATCAAACAATATTGGTTTCAAGAAACTATATAGTCTTTTTTCAACAGAACCTTATCAAAAAGGAAACAAAATAGCCTAAGCTAGAGAACAACAATCAACACTACCTTAGGGAAAACAACATAAACTGTATAAAATTAACTATTTCATTACGTTGCAACCATCGCCACAAAAAATAAACCATAAATGAAACAATATAGCCTAAGCTAGAGAACAACAATTAACAATACCTTATGGAAAATAACATAAAATATATAATATTAACTATTTTATTGTGTTACAACCATCGCTAGAAAATGAAAGTCATAAATGAAACAATATTGGTGTCAATAGTGACCCAGATGGAAAAACCCAAAAAACAAAAAAAATCATATTAACAAACTGATTCAAAACCTTCACCACAAAACACAAACCATAAATGAAACAATATTGGTTTCAATAGTGACCCGAATGAAAAAACCCCCAAAAAACACAAGAATTCATAGTAACAAACCAACACACAAACAAAAAATATTGCCTTCCACCCATTGTGACTACATGGAAACCATAAACAATATTGATTTCAATAGTGACCCAGATGAAAAAACCCACAAAAAACACACAAATTCACAGTAACAAACCAACGCAAAAACAAACAATATTGCCTTCCACCCATCGCGGCTACATGAAAACCATAAATGAAACAATGTAGCCTAAGCTATAGAACAACAATCAACAATGCCCTTTGGAAAATAACATAAACTATTTTTGAAATACTCTAGAAAGGGTTTATTCAATATGCACCTCTTCCCGCTTGCTTCAAATGCACCTCTTCCAACTTGCTTTCTCCCCGCTCCCTTCTTTCTCCATGGCCTACAAAAAATGGGCAAAGAATTATCACAACTGACACTTTTGTATTGCTTTTGCAACCATTGCCCCATGCAAAAAACACAAAATAATTTCCAACTACTTTCACAGAAATTCCACAATGGATAATCGCACTTGCACCTTCACAGAAGCTTGCCCTCCTCACTCATAGCTCTAATACAAGGTAAAGCCACAAAATGACACTCAAGAATGCCTTATTGAAAATTGCACAGACATTCGCTATGTTTTCTAAGGTTTTAAATGGCAGGGGTTACTTACAACCATCCCCACTACACGGAAACCATACAACAATTAATGTTGATGCCATCCACTATTTAATTTCGCTGGCCTTTTCTATCAACCTGCCAAACGCTTTTAATTAAAAAATCAAAAAACCTTTGCCACCTTTTTCCAACCAGCAGTTCAACGTCAGAATAATTAAAAATCGGGAAGACTGACAAAATTTCCAACCAAAATTCACACATATATCCTATTAGCTAAAAATAATTCTAAAATAAAATATATAAATTAAGATAAATTTAAACATAACTTAATAGAAAACATATATAAATGAGAACACGTGAAATATTGTTAGGGTTCTAGAACACCCAATCATTTAAATAGTGGGATATATAATTTCCTTAATAGATTGAAAGATAATAAAAAGGAATATAGAACAACTCGAAGAAAAAGTTTTTCTTAAATAGATGATGAACTTTCTACCACAGAAATCCATAGTACGAGTGTCACTTTCATTATTAAAAATAATTTACCACATTTTACAATTAAAAAGGACTAATTTTTGTTAGACATTTTTGCCTTGCACTATATACACGATATATGAAATAAAGATTATGCAAGGATTTGCATTCCACATATTCCTAAAATTCACAGGCGCCTACCATAACATGCTTTGTAGATCCCATCATGAGAGCCATGTCCAACAATACCCTTCTGTAATAGACTGTAACCAACTCAAAGCAAAGAAGCATTGTACCATTTACATGAAAAAGATAAAGAAAATGACGAACAACCTACCGAGTGTTTATCAAAGCCATCAAAATAAGCACACAGCATCTAAGTAGCCTATACTTCTTTACAATTACATCAGCAATGCCACACTCAAACTGCAAACTAAAGGATAGTAACACAACATTTCGAATATTCCTCAAGCTGGACACAAAGGAGGCTCTTGCTATTCCTGAATCTGGACCTCGGTGCAGTCGGGCTTCACTTCAAAATTTTCCGACAGCCACTTCGCTTTCCCTGCTATGTAAACTGCCTCCCATATTTTATCTTCGTCAAAATCCATTGCCCAGTCCCTGCACTTCTTTACCAACTTAGCTGGCACTTGTAAAACGCAATAAGCAAAAACATTACCCAAGTGATCTTCTATTTTATTCAACAGATTCTCCAATTCCATCAACTCGTCACCAGTGTTTTCCAGTAAGTGCTTGCACACCCTGAACAAGCTGTAGCTGGGGGCTATTTTCATCAAGTCCTTGGAATCTTGTAACTCCACATCATCAGCATCCGCATCTTTATCAAGCAACATGTTGTCTTCGAGAAGCTGCCGAGCCGAAAGCATTAGCTTGCGAATCTCATCCGGTGGAGAAATTTTTATATTTTTCTCTGTGGAAACATTCTTTTTCAGCCTCTTGAACTCCAGGTCAGCGGCCTTGCTCATCTGATCGGCCTCCATCCCCAGCCTGTCTAGAAAGTCCATTTCATCAGCTTGGATCTCTGCACTGTCTAAGAAATTCATGAAATCCTCTGCCTGGGCAAAGGCTTCCATGATTCTGTTCACACGCTTAGAGCTAGGGAATATCTCCACTATGATGTTGAGGTAAGACACAGCTGTCATCTTCCAGCACATTTTGTCCAGATTGGGGAAATAAGCTTTGACAAGAGGCAATGATTCAAATTCATTAACAAGGCTTTCAGTACCTGGAGATTTGTATTGGCTATACAGTTCAATCAACTCTCTGCAATTTTTGGCGTTATCGTATCCGGCTTGCATACGCTCCTTTGTTTGCTGAAAAGCTTTCTTGTTGGCTAACCAGAGACTGCCTGGAGTTTCTTCCGGCATGTGGACCCGCTTCAAAACTTGACGATACTTGACAAATTCGCTGTTATGCAACGCAGATTCATCACCCGTGTAGAAATCCAGTTCTCTGCATCCAAAGGCCAATCCCCGGACTAACTTGTTGCCGATTAACATCTCCGACCAAAACCAACAAAATTTACCCAACAACACCACGAAACTCTGCAGCGCCATGAGAAAACCTGCCACAGAATTCTGCACTGAACGCAGCAAACACAAATAAACACGCAATCTGATACTTTTGGCTAATTGGGCTTTCGAAATCTCTTCTTCAAGCAGAGCATTAGCGCTTTCCCAGCCAAATCTCATCTGGGAGATGGCCCTTGTCCAGAAATCCTCGACGAAAAAGAATCTCCTTGTATTGTTGAGCCTGGGAAAGTAGAGGACAGCAGTGATCCATCTCCAACATACGGCTATCCAACCTATTAACACGAACGCCCACTGAAGCACCAATCTCACCTTCCTTAATTGGTCCAGCCCGTCATAACGAAGAACAACACTCTTATATTGCACATAACTGAATTTGAGTAAGGCCAAAAGAATGCGAAGAGTGACCACCATACCAGTTGCTGAACTCAACACAGACCTCGCGATGACATATTCGGGGCGGCAAGCTCGAGCCACAATCCATGATCTCAACACCTCTTCGTCAAACCTTTTTTTTGACGTTTCTATTTCTTTAGTCGACAGAGCCGCCGAAATCCTTTGAGAAAGAATTCCTCGAATAGTGTTTCCTGCAACAATGGCGCAGCCTAAGAAAAGGATGAGGAATATAACAGATACCAATATACCCACGCTGGATACCACGAACCATGCTCGAATAGACGGTTGTTGCTTGAATTCTTCAGCCATAATATATTTATAATCGTACTCGATTTTTTGGACGATTTTGGGGGAGGCGAGGAGGTTGAAGAGATCTTTGCTCTTATAGAGGAAGTATAGCTCGGAGGTGATATCAGTGATTAAAGCGATGGCCAAGGCAGAGATATCTCCCCACTGACCTCCGGAGCCAGGACGCGCCATTCCGGGCAGCAGGTAGCCCATGAACACACAAATTATGAGCCTCTGGCTTTCAATTAACAGATGATTTCCAAGCAGCAATGCCATCTCGCCATAGCTGGGCTTGTCTGAAATGTTGACAGTCGAGGTGTCGAGGTAAGACAGAACTTGAATTGTGAGGGCACTCAGAATGAAGGCGTTTCCCGGAATCCAGAGTGCTCGCTTTCTGTACGCTTGCTGGGCATCTGATTTAATTAGATGGATGAAATAACCAAGCCCTAGCAAGGAGCATCCCAGCTTTATAGCATCTGAAGAGATGTTTTTAAGATAGTCCTCCGCCTTTTCCATCACCATACCCTCTACACACTACAATAACTTGAAACGCCCTCGCAGTGTCTGCACTAGAAGTTCAACTCTGTTCAATCCTCACCCAGATCCTAAATATAAGGAACAAAAAAGAAAAAGTGATGTCACTGAGCGTAACAAATACAACTAGATTCTTGTATAGAAATGTATAAGTAGTTAAAAATTGCATGCCCCATGCCCCTACTTTTTGGTTTGTTTTTTAATTTAATAATTAGTTTATAAGAAACAAGCCCTTAAATTAATCATAAAAGTTTTTGCAAATTATATTATTAAATAAAAATTGGTAGATGGAGATAGTCACAACTTAAAGTGTAAACAAAGTGGATTTTTATACATCATATGAAAGAGAAACACATAAGGTTTCTAAGTAGTAAGATTTAGAGCACTAGTAGTAGGAGGCAAGTCACAATCATCTAGTTTTTACAAATCCTTCTTATCCTACTCATCAAGAATTGAGCTCTCAACCAATAAGAACATCATTAGAATTTTATCCTCATTAGCTTGTATTTCATCGAGGAATCACCGAGGAGTAGATTGACAATCATAGAACAAAAGATCTAGAGTGAGCCAAAGGAATTGTCATTGTCAAGTCAATGAGGTGCTCCTTTGGAGTAGTGTTGAGTAGAGGCTAAATATTAGTGGGAGGATTGAGACCACCCATGAGCACTACGACCATGATATGTTCACTAGAAAGCATGGGAAACATTAAGCCCATGCAACTATTGACTTCTGCCATGCCAACACCCTCACAAGTGCATAGAGCCCTATTAAAAGGAGAAGTTAGGGGTCTTTTGACAAGCATACAAGGATCATTGTTCTAATCATCAAGAAGAATCTATAGGTGGGCCACTTCAATTACAATTGTATTAGCTTACACTTGCACCTACATCAACACATTAAAAACACATCATATATTTAGAATTCAAATTTTAATTTGAAAATTCAATCTATTTTTCTCTTTTTTAGTTGTTACTTATAGTAGATATGCAAAATATTTATTACATGTAAAGTTGTTCTATAAAATGAAAAACTCTAATTCATTTGAAAGGTGACCTAGGACATGATATTTATTACATATTACAACATCACAAAAATATTCCAACATTTTGGACATCTGATAAGACTACCTATCATGTTCAATCATTGTGATATTACTATCAGGATTCAACCATGTAATTTTACGAGTCAAACTCATTGACACATGTTCCATGAGTAGTGGTTCACAAGAACCCATCTCTCATGATAATCAATGGTCCACTTAGCACTCATTGTGTCTAGGTGATGCTCATAGAGGTGAAGCATTGGGCTTTCTCAGGAGGTCACCCATCCTGATACTACTCCAACTCAAGCGTGCTTAACCACGAAGTTTCCCCCAAGGTTAAGTCCACTTAGCTTGCAACCCCATTTGCAAGCTACACGGTTGAATCCCGGTAGCAATATCACAATTTGACATGCTGTGGAAAATACCTCTTATTTATCAATGTTCAATCATTGTTCTTTCTCATTAACTTAAGAACACATGTTTGATGAACCAAACTTATAAAGATTGTCTAGTTATACTACTTACAAACACATATTGTAGAAATAAAAACAACAAAATCAATCTATTAAAAATAATAGAATTCAAATCTATAGATATAAAGTCAATTTTATAACTGTTAAAATAAATCAAAATACTAAAGAAATGCTTTTCCAATCTAAAAATAATTTCCTAACAAATTTAAAACCAATGGCAAATGACAACTTCACCCCCAACAATTCACCACCATGAAAAATTCATTGACGGAAAATTCACCGTTAAGTAAAATTCACCAGCAGCAAAAAATCAAAGTTTTCAGAAATATAATTAAAAAATATTATTACGGGTTATTTTTTGGCCGCAGTGAGGGGCTGAATTTTAGCTACTTGACCTGAATTTTCTGTCAATGAATTGCTGGCAATAAATTTTGCTAGAACCAAAACCAATATTATTTCATTTATTTAAATTCTAATAATTATTTTATTCACATTTATCATTCTAAACCTTTTTATCTTAAAGAATTATTTAAAACCAAATGTTTATCCATTATGCATGAATGAGCTAAACTATAGGCTAATAGCCTACTGCATTACAAACGCGATCAGATTGAAAGTGAGAGCATATGCGACGTCAAGTGTCAGTGGAAAAGCAAGGTAAGGACAAGCATTCTTTTTTTTCAACACTCCGACCAATAATTCTACACACGCTTTACACGCCGATTCCACACCATCGCGGGAATATCGTTGGGCCCCACATTCCACAGCAAAGTCTTCTTATTTCCACGATTCCCCACCATCGTGGGAATATCGTTGGGCTCCACATTCCACAGCAGAGTCTTCATATTTCCATGCATCGTGGAAAAAGAGCGGAAGACAAGGCTTTTAAAAACAAATGTCGTTTTCCTTTTAACCCCGTAGTTGGATTGGAGAATTTTTTTTCGAAATAGGCTATTAGATATTTTATTTGAATGGAGTTATTCTTAATTTTATGATTTGATAGGAGAATCTACTGTTCTATGTATTTATATATGATTTGAAGGCAACTTTAATTTTGTCAAGTACATTAGAAACTTCATGCCCCAAAAAAATCAAACCTTATCTTTGCAAGTAAATGCATTATATCAAATTTTAGTGTACTTTTTCCATGTTAGTAGTCATACTTATATCGCATGTCATGTCAAGTCACTCTCTGTTATCAAATATTGGATTTTTCAGAGGAGTTTTATGTGGGAAATAAGCTTGGGGCCAAAGCCTAATCATTTTAAAATGAAGTGTCACCTAATCCTGTGCATTCCAGTCCAAGGAAGTTATTATGTATGGCTTGTTCTCTAGCATTATTTTGCAGCAGTCAATACTTGTTAGAACATTGAAAGATAAGTTCATCTACAATTCAGAACTCAAGATCCAAATAGCTCATGTGCAGTCCTAGTTGACAAAGATTGCTAAGAAACACCAGAAGTCTCTTCTTTCATCTATGAAAATTGTTACAGAGGAGCAAGTTTTATGTACTCTTGGAGAAAATTGATCATTTTGTAAGTTGTTAGCTACAACTGGTTTGTCTCTTATAGCTTTTTAGTGTTGTTTTAGGTTGATGTAGATTACTCTATGGCTCCTTTCATGATCTTCATCTTGGAAGAGCCTTTGTACTTTATTCTTTTTTTCTATTAATGAATGCTTTTTCCAATAAATAAAAAATTATATTATATATTTTTTTGCTTTTAGCATTCTTTTTAGCTGCATAATGCATTCTCTTGATCACCGTCAATGTATAAACTTGTATTTCCTGTCAAATATCATATTTTGTTTAATTACATTATTTTCTTGATCACCGCTAAGCCTTCCTATAAATATTACCTTTACTAAACAATACTTCCGAGCAGTTTGCAATGGACTACACATAGAAGAATACAAACATACTAGATAAATACAAATATACTAGTATGTTTGTTTGGTTGCTTATTCACTCTTTTACTTTCTATGCATGTGATATGATAATGGTTACTCTATATGTTTACCATTTCACTTTTATTTATTGTTTTACTATTTTATTTCTATTTATTGTTTTACTTTCTAGTAAATTTTATGTGATTGTTTATATTTTGTTCTTTTGTTAATCAGGGGTGTCCCCTTTACTTCTATTTACTATTTTGCTATTTTACTTCTATTTATTGTTTTACTTCCTAGCAATTTTTATGTAATTGTTTATATTTTGTTTTTTTTGTTAATCTAGGGGTGTGCCCCCTTTACAGAGTGAGTTGAGGCGAGACTAGTCTTTTGAGGATGCATGCAATAGCAAACCACGTGCATTTGGTAGGTTTGGGCCTCGAAGTCAAACACGAAACCAGTGGGGAACAAACTCATGACCCAAGCCAACTCTGCTACCCATGCGGGCTCAAGTGATTATTTACATTTTATTGATTTTATGCTTAATGCATATTTTTGTGAGTGCTTATTGCTTAGACTCAATAGTTTAATACCTACTTAAATTTGTTATTCATGTTCCTATGATAGGATTTTTTAATTGCAACACTACGCTATTGTTTCCTCCTACAATAGAAAATTCTACTTCTTCCAAAAATAATTAAAACAACACTTGTACTAATCATTTCCAAAGCAAGTAAATCTTTTCTACTGGATGAGAAATCATTCAATATAGGAGCAACTGCACTGAACTATTTTCAAAATTTTCTATTTCCAAATTCACCTATAAAGTTCATATAGTAAAAATAGCTTTTCTTTTGCTTGAAAGAACTTAGATAGTGAAAAATAATTCATGTTCTCTTTGTATAATATATTTATTTTCATAGAACTCTGCATGTACCCCCACGCCAAAGTTATTGTGAACATCCCAAATTCCATCCTTTAACATTCCATTAGCAAGATTCCCATATCCAAGTTGATAACCCTTTTTATTCAAAGTTATAAGAATCCATAAATAAGGCTCCTCTATGTCTCCCGCCTACGATCCAAAAGAACACACCCTAGAGTTGCATCCCCTTTGTGCAATTGCTACTATTTCTAGCAAATAAAAAAATAAATGTTTTAGAATCAACTGTAACACAAGAGAAAATGATCTAATCGACTATGTACAAACCTCATTCAAACCAAGACAAGTGACTTCCCTCAAGAATTTTCACAACTATAGTTTGTTGTCAAGGATGTTGATGAGAAAGAACATGGCCACAATTTGTAGGATAAATATTATGACCCAATCAAAGATGAAATATTCTTAAATGAAATGAACCAAGACCAATATCCACCCCTCTTTGTTGCCTAAGGATTAATGTATTCTTGGCAAGACTAATCTCTTCAATCCTTCCCATAGCCTTAATGAGGAAATTGTAGTAAACAAGATTAGGTGGCAGGATCTCATGAAAAAGTTTAGTATCCATTGAGTAAAATGTGAACTCGCATGTAACTTCTTAATGATTCCAACAACAATAACATCTAGATGCCCCAAGCCATGCCTAAACATGTTTTGCACAAGAAAAACAACACCTTCATCCAATTTCTTTAGGTACATGCTTTCAATTTATGTGTCATATGTAAATTTATTAGGCTCATAGCTTGGCCTACCTTTGGCCTCCATGAATAGATCCATGGCTTCTATTAATTTCTTCTCTAAACATAGGGCCATTATGAGTGGAAAATATGTGTCCCTATTGAGCAAAATTTCCTTGATTTCCATACATTTCTTGAGTTCTAAGGCCCCATCCAAGAATCCACCCAAGCTCAACATCTCAATAGCAGAGTTGTAATCCGAGGGTGCCTTTTCTGCATATTCCTCTTTCTTATATATTCTCGGAAATTCTTTTTCTATATCATCAAAAGGAGAAATACCCATTGGAAATTCCTTGGCTAACTCTTTCTCCTTGGCAACATGTTTTTTAAAGATCCTTCTCTGCAATTGTAATGAGGGATTTTTTACTTGTCCTAGTTTAATGGGAATTGAGTCGTGATTATTGTTCTTGTGTACAACTGAGCATTTCAACAAACTTGCTGACATAAAGAGAGTAGCCATTGAAATAGAGGAGAATGCTTGATCTACTCACTTGTTTTAATTGTCCACCTGAATTACATTTGATAAGCTAGGGTTTTCTATATACTCTTCTTATTGGCATTGTTAATTACGAAGCCTCAATCTATGAACACATAAAAAAACTACAAATATAATCAATGGCCACATGTTAATATACTTTTCTAGCTCCTATCAACCATGCACAACTACCTTACATTTATACACTACTTAGGTTTAACACATAGCAAGCCTTAGAATGTCTCCTTTTCTCTTAAATGGACATGCCAGAAAATGAATTTGTTCTTTGCTCATCTAAATCAATGGTTCAAATTGACATTTCATCATATTTCCTTTTTAAAATTCATGCTTGATATCTTCTAACTTCACCCCATTATGTCTTTGTGCCTACGATTTTGGAAGTCAATTATAGAAGTTTATATTGCTCAAACTTAGTTGAACATGTATCTTATGTTATCTTCATTATCGTAATTTAAAAATATAAGAGTTGTGACTATGTGTATACAAATACAATTACAAATGTACTATTAAATCAAGCAACTTCTCAAAATATTTCATTGAATCATGTGTTGCTTCAAACACTACTCAAGAAAACAAAAAAACACATAACTGATACCAATAACAATACTAATACCTCCTCGTGTCATAACTTATACCAATAAAAAAGATATTGTCATAAATAGTAATACAAAGAACATAATCACTAGGGAAGACCAACATAAACTAGAAATAAATATTTGCTTGTACTAAAATTTGTAGGATAATATTCTTCCATGGGTCTATGTTATTTCTAAGGTCCGCTATCTTTTGATTTATAAGATGAGTAATGATCCAAATTTCTAAGACAACTGAAAACCCATAACAATTAATATTAGGTGTTTGTAGCTAGTGTTCATATGAGGACATTCTCGGTCATTACAATCTACAATTCTAGCTATTTTGGAAAAAAAATTAAGCAAGAAGTATTGTAAAAATATGGGCTACTACCTAATTAGATATTATCACATTACTTTAAAAATGAATGTACAAGGCAACCTAGATGTTTTCATGAAAAAGGAAGAAATCATTTTCACCATCTAATAATATGGATCTAGGCAACCAATAGATTGAGTTGAAAAATCTAACCCAAGTTGAATAGATTTTAATAGCACGAGTAAGTCCAATCGTGCAAGTGACCCATGCTTATGGGGGCCAATATAAATATAGTTTTCATACAATCATTTTCCCACAAGATATCAAAATGATAGCAAAATATCTTCCACATAGACTTACAAACCTAGATGTCTTAATAGTTCATAGATTCCATACACAAGGAAACCACTATTCAATTGTTACGTAAGTAGAAAACGTGCATTTTTTGCATTACAATATAAGATCACATATGACCCCTACTACAAAGATGTTGAGATTTAGATGTTGATTCTCTATCATAATTCCCCTATTCAAGTACAAATATTTCAAACATGCTTCACACCATTAATATTAAAGTGAACTTATAGTTAAACAAGACCTAGCATCTTTGTATGATGTTAATCAACTTGAAGACAGTTAACTAATCCACCATCCTTTATGAATAGACTTCCAAATAAATGACATGAGCTAGAAACTATTAAAGAAACCTTGCAATTTAGAGATGAAAATGACAAAATTGTTATATGGCCACAATTGGATTCTTCTATGATCAACAAATATAATACTGAGGGACTTTTAGATATGGCTTTTCCCACACTCTTTCCAAATGGCATAGCATTGCAATTACAACATCGCTATAGATAAGTTGAATTGTACATGAATATGTAATGCTCTTAATGTGATTTCATGATAGTAGATTGGAAGCCATATAAGATTTTACTATTTTGTTTTGAACCTTATGATGCACCACTGAAGCCAAGGACTTTCTTCATTTTTTGTCAAGAAAAATGCAAAGAATTGCATACCAACCACCATTGATATTCTTTATATCCATATACAAAAATTTCCTGACACTCAATTTGCTAAACAATTGATGCAATTTGATTCTTCCCTAAGAGGAGCATGCTCATATTATCTAATAAGTATTATGGTGAGCTATCAAACATGATTAGCCAAATTGTATCACCTAATCTCTTCTTCACATTAAGCACAAAAGATACTAAATGGCCAGATTTACACCAACTTTTTTCAAATGGCATATCAACTAGACCACAAACTAACAAAACTTGCATGGAAAACATAATTAACCCGCATGCCATATTCCTATACTTGCACCAACAATTCATAATATTTCATCAAGAAGTATTAGAGAAGCTGTTGGTGTGATTAATTATTTAATTAAACTTTAGCATAAGTTTACTTAGGAATATTCTATTTCCTAGGTTAATTATTATCCTTATCTTATTGAGTTGTCTTTTTGCTCAAAATAGGATTAGGGTTGTGCATGTCTTGTTTTTTGCATGATTGCCTTTTTTGAATGCTTTTGCATTATTTGTAAAAACAATTTCATTCAATATCATAATGCTGATTTTTGCTTGCACAAACTTGCTCTAAGAGTTTACAGAACATCTTTTATTTTTGTTCTGAATATTTGTTGCATGTGATAGGTGATTGCTTGCAGGTGATTCTTGGGGACTCTGAAGTTGGTTTTTCAACTTCTATATGGTATCAGAGCTCCAGACCTATTGGTGCATGTTCGTATTTTGAAGATATTCTCTCATAGTGTTTTTTCTGTGTAAGAGATTGAAGCCGTTTTTCATTTTTGATTTAGAAATTCAACTTTCACTTAGTTGTAGGAAAAACGATTTCTGGGTTTTGTAGTCAAGATCGAAATATCAACTGGGTATTTTTTAGATTTTGATATCTTGTATGGATTTGGAGAAAACTGCTATTAAAAAATCAGCGCGTGTTATTTTTCTCTTGGCTGAAGGTTTTAAAAAATATATATTTTTATCTTCTGCTTGCTAGATTAAGAAACAATTTCTGGGTTTTGTTCTTAGCTTCAAAATATTTTTGGGTTTTTGTCTTTGTCTACTCATTGTAAACAGATTTTGCAGAAATCAAATCAGAAGTAAACTTTTTTTGTAGAAAACCCATTTCTTGTAGGCTAAATTTAGTTTTTTTGAAAAATTCATAATTTTTGGCCATGGCATCGGATTTTCGCAAACAAGATATCATTGGAAAGCTGGTTCCGACCTCTACACAGATTTGAGGTTATTTTTAATCTTGGAGGCAGATGTAAACATTGGTTTGTGCATGCACTCAGTTTTGTTTTCATGCACTAGATTTGCATTTTCTCTATAGTTTATGCATGTTTTGAATTCTCTCCTTTTACAATCATTGGGTATTGTAATAAATGAACTGATATAAAGTTCCATCAGGGGGGTTTCTTGCATAATAATATGATTAGAGTGTGCATGCACTTTGATCCCCATTTTCATCTTTATTTGATGGTAGCTCGCATGGGTTTTCTGGTTTCCTAGTCTCTTTTGGCCCATTTTTTGCTCTAGCTTGACACATATCAGATTCATCGGTTCACACTTCAGTTGAGAGATTATGTTTCTTGATCCTCATTGGTTCAAATCCTTCTCAGTTTGAGGGCCATGTTTTTATGGTTAATATTCCAAAGTCTTCATAGTACTCCTTCCCATGGAAGAGTTTTAGTCATAGTTTGGCATCGACATCGAGATACATGGTTTCTAGATTTTGTCATCATCTCATCTACTTTTGCTTCACAGATTCCAGGGTTGTTCCATTTTGTGAGTTTTCTAGTGTTCTATGGCATCAGTTCTGGTGTCACATTATCATGATTCCAATTTTGGTTTCAGTTGTAGACAAAAGTATCTTTCCTTGCTTGTCAAATTGCGGTTCCAGTGTTACTCGACAGGGTTCTTCCAGTGCTTTTTTGCAGCAGTCATCTCATTGTAGGGGGCTTTTGTCCCACTAGGTTTTCCTTCTCTACCTCATCATTGCATTTGTAAATGAGTACCTGATCAGGCCTTGTTGCCGAAACTCATCTCTTACATAATAATTTGCTTCTCCCTAAGTTGCACTTATGGGGGGTGTTGGTGTAATTAATTATTTAATTACACTTTAGCATAAGTTTACTTAGGAATATTCTATTTCCTAGGTTAATTATTATCCTTATCTTACTGAGTTGTCTTTTTGCTCAAAATAGGATTAGGGTTGTGCATGTCTTATTTTTTGCATGATTGCCTTTTTTGAAGGCTTTTGCATTATTTATAAAAAAAATTTCATTCAATATCATAATGCTGATTTTTGCTTGCACAAACTTAGTCTGAGAGTTTACAGAACATCTTTCATTTTTGTTCTGAATATTTGTTGCATGTGATAGGTGATTGCTTGCAAGTGATTCTTGGGGACTGTGAAGTTGGTTTTTCAACTTCTACAGAAGCTTATAACTACAACAAATTACTGATATAGATATGAATGGCAACATAAAAGATCTATATCATACATGATTTTCTTTAGCTTTCATGCATCCATCATGGACAAGCTTGACTAGAAAAACCAAACAAATGTAGAACAAGCAAAGGAATTCTTTGAAAAATATATCATTACATGGAACCCTTGTACTCTGTCTAAAACAAACAACATGTGACATTGGTCTTAATAAGATGTTCTTGGCTTGCTAACCATGTCTAAAATATTTTCTAAAAATATATTTGATGACTACAAATATTTACTCAACTATCATCAAAGACACACAAAATGTGCTAAAGTAACATGCCTAGATAGAAAGGGTCAAGTTGTAGCATGTTGATACAAATATACTTGGAATTAATGTGCTTCCTCTGCCTTTTCATTTGATGAATCAAGAAAAATACCTTTTCCCCCACCCAGAATGATGAAAGAATAAATATGCACAATCTAGACATGATTTCAATATGGATAGATAATATGGATTGTCAACCCATCATTTCAAAAACTCTTGTCCTCAAATATATTACCAAATATGCAGCGAAGGTAGAAAGGAAATATGAGAGTTGTATCAACATGATAACATAAATATATAGAAATCAAGTACTAACAGGCCATGCTCTAGCAAATTATATAAAATTCATGAAAAAGATTGTTGCAGGCCATGATATATGTGTAGAAGGCACATTCCATATGATACTAAAATTACCACTAGTTGTTTGCAATCTCTAATTTCTTACACTAAATTTTGGTTGAAAAGTCTTTCATCAAATTAGAAGAAATGTAGATGGAGATAAATTACCATTACACTATCTACAATCCTATATGCAATGACCTATTGATATGGAAATAGTAAAATTGATTGAATTTTCATTATCTTTCTCTTTTATTCCTTTTGCAAAGGGTGCAAGTGGAGAGCTAAAAAACACATAACAATTATAAACATCTTTCCTCAATTCTATAGTGTTCGAAATGAGGATTCTAAACATTTTGAAACATGTTGGAGTGAGCTACTTTTATATGGGCATTTTCAAGCTATATTTATATAGATATAGGAATCACCAAAGATGATATTTTTGAAAATTAGAAGGAAATAAATCTAAACCAATACTTTGCTTGGAATTTTGACCACATCATAAATACAGAAGCTAACAAAGAAGATGACGAGGATATTGATAGTGAGATAGATGCATGAAATACACTACAATTGCATGAATGGAAATTGTTGTCACAAATGGGTCTTTCTATTCATGTAAATTTAAATACCCTTAAAATACTTGGTAAAGATGATTTGGACACCATCAAGAATTGGGATACACATACTATACCCCCCTATTTTCATGAAAGTGCAAAAAAAATTATACACAAACAAAATGTCCCAACAAAATGACCAATCCACATTTAAGTTGAATGATCCACCTAATCCACTATCTTCAAAATAAGAAATTGCACTTACTATTATTAAAGAACACTATAGCAACACTTCCTTGAACTAGCCATTACATATATGATAATACAAGGAACAACATGTATGGGAAAATGAAATTTGATTCATAGTATAAGACACACACTATAGAATTTATCATTGAAAAAATATAACCCCCTCCTTGTTGTTGCTCCTATAGGGATTGTTCATATTCAATATGTGTGCCTCAAATATTCATTCAACCCTTAATATTGCAATAAAAGAAATATAACCATTAAAAAGAAAACCAACTAACATTTGTTTCATGAAGATGTGAAACACATTAAATACCTCTTAATTGATGAAATGTGCTTATTGGACCAAAATTACTATTAAAAATAGGTAGTAGATTGTGTGAAGCTTTCCCCCACAAGCAACATATGTTCTTTAGTGGTACATCTATCATTCTTGTAGGTGATTTGGCACAACTTACCCTTGTTAAATAGACAAACCAATCCATGCATCCCACTTAAATGCTATATTCCTATGGGAAGAATTCATTAAAACTATTATGTTGCAAACAATTTTTTTATCAACAAGGTGACTCGCAAATGCAAATAGCCTTTCGTCACTGATGAGGGCCACACCACCCAAAACCCACAAAAATCACAACAAAAAATATCAACACAGAAAATGCGAGACAAAAAAATGATTCACTTTCATTTATTTTCAGAAAATGAAATTATAGATTCAAATTTTACATGCTACACCCTCATGGGCTTGATTCATTACAACAAAATCAACTCTGAAAAGAAAATCTACTCTTTGGAGCCACAATCTGCACTTTTAGGGCCACCTTCTACAACCCCCACTTAAGCCTTTTTATTTCCCACAATAACTGCCCTAGAATGTTCTAGAAGTTTAAATTTACCCTTTTTGTTCTAGTGCCAAATGTCCCACCATTTTATGGCCTAGGAAGAATTTTTTATGAAATTCACTTTTTTGAGGACCAACTTCGTGGGGCCATAAATTTTGATCTAAGTGTCTGATTTGCTATTATATTGCATATCATTGGAAAGCTGAATTTTATTGTTGTTTCGAGGCCTCTAAAGTTTTACTTTTGAATTTGAAGCTACATTGGAGAAATTTCTCGAGATGAAAACTTTAATTTCTCCCAAACCATCTAGGGTATTGAGGTGATTCTTTCACGATCGACAATGTTTTTTAGCTTTGCTCCTTGGGGTAAATTTTCACGTCCATATGAGCTCGTTTAGTCCAACTTAATAAAAATAGTGAGTGCTCATTTTTCACTATTTTTGACGCCTAACAGTCTTATACTCCTTAAGTGCCATCATGGGACTCAAAACAGCTATAAAAAATAAAGAAAACATTTTTTTTGGGTGATGCAAGATTTCCCTACACTATTGGATGCTCCTACATCAGTCACATATTATAAAGTATGTCTAATGCATAATCGGTTGAAGAGGATAGCCCAAATTACTAATGAATCACACAAAAAAACATATATGAAATGACGATAAAAAGTATTTTGACCAATAAATACACTTGTTTTCTACAAATGATTTAGCAAGGCTACATAACATAAAAATGCTCAAACTACTAAATCTTCTTATGACACTTAGTATTGTAATACAAATACATGTGAAATAAAATATTAATAATGATACTAAACAACTTCCAAAACATCCCCTAATAATGTAGAGGCCAACAAGTCATGTTAACAACAAACCTGTGGATTCAAATAGGTCTTGTAAATGGATCTCTTAGATAATTACTAGGAGTTATATATAGAGTTGGCTCTAAACCACCAAAATTACCTTCATATGTAGTAGTTCGATTTGATGACTACTATGGCCTACCACATAACCTAGATGACCTAGAAAATATACCTATAATGCCCGTGTCTATGGGTAATCATAGGAAAATACCATTATCCATGGCATGGGCTATTAACATACATAAATCTAAAGGACTAAACCTTAAAAAAGCAATAAGTTATATGGTAAAGTTGAAAGGCAAGGATTAACTTTTAGAGTATTGGATATAGATTCAAATCAATAAATAATCTTCAAATAGAACCACCATTCTCCTTGGATTGATATTGACAAATGAAAAACAATCCATATACCATTATTAGAAAAAGGGAAGAGTCTCAACTACATCATCTCTCATTATAATTGTTTTAGGTACACAATTGTTAATGCAACCTTCCCTACTAAGACTCTCACTATATTCTCTTTTTTCATATTAATTTTGTATGATCCACACAAAAAAACTAATGACATAGCATATTCACTATTTCATGATGTAGATGTTCATGCTTTAAATTTGTTAGTTTCTGCATCAAGAAAAATTCCCATTTTATGAACATTCTATTATATTGGATATAGGTTAGACTCTACTCCACATATACTTTATCCATGATGTCTATATTTTTACATAGCATTAATCATACATTTTATGCTATATAGTCATCTACAACTGAGGATGCCAAACAAACAAACACATTCATCTACAATTGAGGAGGCCAAACAAACAAACACATTCATATACAACGATTATATTATTATGCTTGAGTCACTTTTGTTGAGGCATCACCCCATTGTCATTAAGAATATAGTACATATTGGAATGTATATGGTTTTTTAAATAAATCATTTCAACCAATGAAAAACTTATTTTTAAGTATATGCATACTTACATACATACTTTTGAGGATTTTTTAGCTATAGATGAAATTTAAAGATAGGCATACTTTAAGCATATCTAACTTGAGGGAAAATGCACTTCATTAGAAGCTTTTATGAAAGGAATATTTAAATTTTCAAGCCACCGAAGAGGATAGGGGAAGATAAGTAAGAAATATAATTATGCACAACCAATCAATCATTATATTAATTATAGGATCAATTTTATTGTACCATCATCCTATTGACATATGATAATGGTACATAGGATGATGGGGCTTATGTATTTATCTTAATTTAGAGACTCTCATGTTATTTCAAATTTAAACTTGGTTTAATTTTTCCTAGATTACATAAAAGTGAAACTTTGACTAAGAGGATAGACCTCTAAAGTAATATCTTATCACATGTATTAATATTAATATTTTTAAATAACCAAAGTGTGACCCAATATATCACTTCAATATTAGGGTGGAAACAAATACATTAATTAATGTGATACAAGTAGGTACTAGGGTTGTAAACTATGTACAAAAGGGGTTGAGGTTTTTATAAGTGGCATTTCAAACCCTTTATAGATTACTTTTCATGGGCCAATAGGAGGTAACATCATTCAATATGTTAGTCTTGCTATGGTTTGAATTTATCTATTTTCTATTGTGTTAGACCCTCATAACTCTAACGTTATTTCCTTAACACAAAATATAATGCATACAATATTGGAGACTATTGTCACGCCAAGGTCATGTATGGTTAAAACAATCCCACTGAACTTTTTAAAAACCAATTATTATAAACCTTTTGATAATGTGATGACCCTACCCAAAAGAATCAATAGGAATGTTTAAAAATATTTCATTATAATTTATATTATATTTATACTATAATTGAGATATGTGTTATATTTTAATTATACTAGAATCTACATAATATAGAAAACATAAATTAAATTAAGAGTGTAATTTATTTTTTAGATTTTTCTCAGTACTCTACAAATGCAAGTGTTATGTAATTATTTTATAAATCGAACCCTCAAGAAAATTGGGAGGTTGGTCTTTTCCTTTCTATGATTCATGTCAAGATAAAATTTAAAATGAATTTTTATAGCATAGTGTTAAGGGATGAAAGTGCTTATTGTATCATTTAATTACTCTTTTGTTTTATATTTTAGTATTGGTATAATACATAATTGTAGTGGTCAATGTTTCTTGTTTGGAATACAACCCAATCTTTTTCTTCAATCTTTCACTTTGAATATCCTTTTATATACAAGATAAATATCAATCCATTAAGGTCTTTTCCATCCTAAAGTAGACTATACATATTTGTCTTCTCACTTGAACTAGGTCATACTTTGGCTTAGTCTTTAATTTTCAAATTTTAACCTAAGGTCAACTTCTCCTAAAATTAGCCATTGCCTCATCAAATCACATGCCAAAACACCTCAATACATGAGCATACAAGACCTTCCATTGATAAACAAGCATGGCTCATTAGTAATCAATAAAAGATCATATTGAAAAGCATTGGAATATATTAGTTAAAAGCATATTCATTATAGCATCATCATAGAACTTGCAATTATTATTTGGTGCCTTAAATTTTGTATCATCAACAAAGGGGCCTAACTTATTGTGAAAGAAGATGATGAATCTTCCCTCTACACATGGTAGGCCCTATTATGCTTTTTAACACATTTTTTTCTTCAAACATAAGTACCAAAGAAACGTGTGAAGGGAAGAAAGTCAGATTAGTAGAGCACTAAACCATAAGAAAGAAAAAACTCATTTTTAATTTTATATTGGTGTATCCTAGTTTGATATCAATTTTATCTCTATCAAATATTTGTAAAAAAATTGTACAATGCATATTCAATTTCATAATTTTGATTCTAATCATCACTTCACTTAAAAATAAAATCTTTTTACTAAAAAAAAACTACACTTCATTTTTTTATTTTATCATTTTTTTTCTTTTGATAAAAGGCCTAGAAGCATGTAATTATATTAATATATAATAAAAGAGTATAATATCACGTCGTTTCTTCTATGCATTCTGCTCAAAATTCATATACATATCTGCAAGTAAGTCTAAACATCTAAAAAGGTAAGCCTAAACATCTAAAAATGTTGTAGATAATACAAAATAGTCAAAAAGATTGATAGACTATTAATGATTTGAGGAAAAAAACTTCTCATGCACATGCTCAGAAGACCTGCAATACTGACATTGGCTTAGCAAAATCCATCCTCATCAAAATTCAACTTACAAGGCTTTAGAGCGGCTACTATTCCTCCATGCATTCTTCACAAACTAAGTTCTCATCCTAGGCCTCAAAGGGTCCGAGTGAGAGCAAATCTTTGGCAAAGAAGTCAAAACCAACAACCCGCATCTGCACCTTCTCTGTCTGTTCAACATTGTCAATTCATGCCCTTGCTATCAAACCTTGGTTCGCAGCTTTGGAGCTCGAGCAGTAAAGGCTTTCCCTTGCCATCCTACAAATTCTTCCACACTTGGAGCATATGACATTTTTTGCTTCGACCAAACAAGAGAAGAATTAAATGGCAAGTGAGGCACATGATCTCGAAGATGAGACACAACATAATATTTTTCTTTGATATCAATATCCATGGAGACACAAACCCTTCTACAATGCTTCCTTAAGACCTTTAAAAGAAAATGATCATTCCTAAACTAGGAGGGGAAAATTAGTCGACGAGCCTTAGGGCTAGTAACCTCCACGCCAAGTACCGACCTCACAGACTCCTCAACCCTCAGACAATCCACTTTGAAGATCAAGCTGAGGTCTTTGTGAGAAAGATTATCTTCGAATAGGCGCTCCCATGGCTGAATAGTGCATTTAATCCTAAAATTCCATGGGTGAAAAGCCATTTTGCCACTTTGCAACACAGAAAGGACACAACTGGGGTTATAACTGCACACGTTTCCTGCAGAGAAACTTGAAACCGAGAACAGACGAAGTGATAAAATTGAAGAAAAATGTACTTTATAAAGCCCAAAAAAAGTTTGATAAATGCATTTCTTGTTTTTTGGAAGGCATAATTTCAATTCATACAAAATAGAACCCATAAATGAATTAGATCCTTCACATTTTGTGAGTTCGTGTGAATTGACTCCAACCTGCAATTTGAAATAAATGTTGAGAACCTGAATGCAGCTGCAAGTACCTGCAAAACAAAACTTTAGGAGGAAAACCATCATTTGTAGGAGAGGTGGCAAGATTTGGCAATGTATGACATGCTCTACCTTTTTTATTTTATCATTATTTTTCTTTTAATTCTAATTGATTTAGATCTCATTGTATTTATTATGTTGTTATTTAATCAAAACTCTAGGTGTATTTTATTACATTATACATGCAAAATATGAGTGTTTTTAATTTTTCAATGTTCAATTTTATGTCAGATCTAGTCAAATCTAGATTGTTTTTTTATTTAATATAGGATCACAATTTTAAGTTGATACCCTTTAACTAACAATGAAGGATTAAGAGATATTCATTTTATCAAAATTACATAGCACATGTTTCTGTTAAAGTTGATAAAATTTATAGCTCTCATCTTATTATATTCAACCAATTAAACTATTACGTATGAATAATTTTAATTCTATAAGAAAATCTTAGCAATTACAATTACACCAGAAAACATTGAATATGATTGTGCAGTCGAATTGGGATGAACTGCCTTTATATCTAACTTTCCAAATAAATTCTGCAACAATTTGCCTGTAAAGTCCACATATCGATTTGACTGTTTCCAAACTTTAAATCTAATTAGGTATAAACTTTCCTACATCTCCATGGTTTTGCTACATTTTTATTTTTTTAACTCAAGGTGGGAGTGTTGTTCGGCTTCAGATTTTACAACACAGTCTTTTCCAATCTTTTCCTTTCCCTACACTATGGAAAAAGAGCGAAAAACAACAATCATAAGAAACAAATTATGGTTTACTTTTAGCACCAAGGTTTGACAGGCGAATCTACTTCCTAAAGTTGGATGGAAACTTTTAGAGAATGACCAGAATGATATATGACTTTTTTCAGTTGTATACGAGAGAATTTGATTAATTGTTATATTGTATGAATGATTGTCATTTGATTATATCATAGGCTTTCAATGAAAAATATTGAATATTGTATGGCTTCTTTTGGATCCCTCTAGAATGGCAGCTACTAATACATGGTTCTCTTTTTAGAATCTAGGCATCCCCTTCAGACTCAATGTACGTTTAAAGAAGAGAAGTCTGTCTAAAGAAAATGTGGAAATGGTATCTTCGATAAATTAAAAAATAAATTGTTGTCTTGAACTAACAAATTTCTTATAATGGTAAGTAGAATTCAACACATTTTATCATGTTGGTTCTATTTAAATTATGCTACCATCAATTTAAAAAAAAAAAAAAATCATTAGAAGTTTTATGTGGATCAAATGTGGTAATACAAGAGAGATTCCCATTTCTATTTGGTTCAATTGCATTCAGTCTAAAGAACATGGTGGTCTAGGAACAATTTATCCTTATATGCTGACAAAATGAGTACTCAAAACACTACATAGTTCAACACCCAAGAAGGATGCAATTCACTTGTGAATTTTGAAAGCCACAAGCTCAAGAGCCTAAACATATACTTAGTGGAAAGATAAAATTATTCTATCACCTTACTTCAAGATTCCGGCTTCTAAACAAGTGAAGAGTATTTTGAAGTATTGGATAATATTTTAACTTGTTCTCATATTGTTAAGATAAATTCACTTAGTAATGATAAAAAAATTCAAACTTCTTCAATGCGATAGAATATATTGATTCAATTGGATGATAAACTACCCCCTCTAACCAATAAATGAAATGGGGTGGAAGGGGGTGGCGGTTGTGAGAATATTGTTTAAGAGAAATGCATAAACCATTTTTTTTGATATATTTGACCTCTAAAATATGAACCAAAAGGATGATCATAGATTCCAAACCAAGTTCAAGATGTCTAAACCACAATTGAAAATAATCCCCACTATGCAATCTTCTATTTCCTTAAGCTTTAAATTAAACTCCCCACTCTCATGGTTATGCAATTTTAGGCTACAACACTATCCATCTAAAATAAGAATTGTTTACAAGAAGATATTGTATCTTGAGTTGGTATAGAATTCTCTATAACATGCAAGATTTGGTTGAAGATTATAATCATACAAGATCTAGGAACTTTTGTTAAATTGCAAGAGAGATTAGCTATGAGAGAATAGTTCTATTCTATTAAGGACACAAATAGAAAATAATATAATTAATTGAGATTACAAAGGGAACCTCTTGATTATATAAACCAAGGTGAGACATAGGATTGCATAAGATCATGACATGTGTCATACTATTATGAATTGAGACATAAAGTGATAACTGTCCTATGTGTACCCTAAGTAAATTTAAGTAATTATTGAGTATGACCTAGGTGATGAACTCGCTAGATAAAACACCTCTTTCGTGCACCAACAACCCCCTTAAGTGTAACTTAAGGAGAATATACAATATGCTAATATGCAAAGATGCAAAAATGGATTTAAGCTACTAGACCATATTGGTATCCATGTATAAATGTAATCTCTCAAAAATAAAAGGAGAAAGTCCATGTGGGTAAAAAATCCTCCCTAAAAGAGAGAAAATATAAAATTCTCATAAAGAAGAATGAGAAGAAAAAAACTTTGTATGAGGAAAAATTCCCTACATAAGAGAGTAGAACAGAGACTATGCAGTCTACCTCAATGTATAGCCTCTTACAATAATGGTAGATTCCCAACAACGAATACTAATGATTATCCAATCTTATTGAACAAAATTTTTAAATTAGGAAGAAAAAAAACCAAGATTTATGTAGGATTTCTTCCCATTCATGAAAGCAATATGAGGGAAGAAAGATGATATGTAATGTTACTAAATATTTCTCAATTGTGTCCCCATGTTGACTTTGAAAGCTACCACTATCAAGTTAGGTGTTCTAGGCCACACTAATGAAGATGAGAATCCATAATCTAGTGGAAATAAACATGAACACAATCCATTTGAGACAAAAGTGACTCCCCCAAATGTTGGTCAAAGGTCTTGACACCAATCCCAAAATGTGACAAATGATGAGTTAGATAAGAATTAAAAGTGTATAAATGCTCCCCCACAACATCTAGATAAGTTTATTTAACTCCATAAAAAGTAATAGATCGAATAGGAGATGAATATCCTCAATAGTTTCTTCCAAGTCTAAAATATAGGACTCACAAAAAAAACTTGAAATTTCTATCAAGTACTCATCCCAAGTAGCTTCTATATTGAAGAAAATGAATTACTTATTGCACTTAATCATTTAGAGTTCTATATATATCAGCACTACTCTCATTAGAAGAAACAATAGATGAAGGGGATAGAATGTCAACACATTTATCTAGAATCTTAGTAGATGATAGAAATCTAAGATTCAAGTGACCATATTGTTGTAGTGTAGAAATAAGTAACCCTTTTCACACTTAATTTTGGAATAATTGATATAAAATTAACCTAATTATGCCTTCATTTAGTGTTGTAATGTGTTGTATACATTCACATTGAATCTAGGGCCCAAGTTTAACCAAAATATACATAAAATTTCCTTATTTGGGGTGTTGTAAAGTGTTGTATTACACTTTCACACTTATGTAGGGTTTCATTAATTAATTGTGGTTAATTGAGCTTAATTGGCCCCTTTAATTCAAATTTAAGCCCTCTTAATTACACTTTCTAAAGGATCTATCCTGACACCCATTAATGATATTGCATGACATTTAATTTGGAAATTTTGAGGTCATAGAATATGGTGCTCAGACCCATTCACCTTTAGTGGCGAATGGGTCCTCTCCACATAGGACACCCCTTTCTTGGAATTTTTGAAATGGGCTTATAATGTTATTTCATCCCCCCGAAGCATGGTCCTAGAAAGTTGTGCTAGGACCCATTCACCTTTAGTGGTGAATGGGTCCTCCTCACATAGGACACCCCTTTTTGAATTTAATTGTGGCAGTATTTTAATGACTTTCAATTCTAGATCTAATGTTGGGTTGGATTATTTGAATTTCGGGGTTAATTCTTAGATATAGTATTTAAATATAAGGTTAATTCACATAGTTTCATCCTATAACTTCATAAACAATAAAGATTACATTCACAAGAGCATTCAAGAGCATTTCAAATACATTGAAGGGAAGATTATCAAAGTTTCATTGTAGCAATTCAAGATCATATCATCATGTCAAATGCATAATGCATCAAACATGTTGTTGACCTAGTGTGTGTTGATGTAGCGTTGAAGATCCAATTTAAGCATTGATTCATATCCAATTCAAGATCAAGATCTACATTCAACATGACCACTTCATGTTAGTTTGTAGATTTATATTCTAAGACATCTTCAAAGGTAACATCATTTCATGTTTCATGTTTCATGTCCTTGTTTCATTGTTTCATCATAAGGTTTAATTACCTAAAAGGGGTTTGAGTAAGGAAAATCCTTATCTTTTAACAATCAATAATTTTTTCTCCTCTTGAATGCGTATTTGTAGGATTTAGGTTGAAGATCAAGTGGAGAACAAGATTGTAGCAAAATTGTCAAAGTTGAAAAGTTGCAAAGTTACCATCTACAATGCAAGATTACAAAAGAACTCTACAAAATTTGTTTCAAACTTTTGGGAGTTGAGCATTGAAGAGCTAGAAGTGCAAATATTGAAGAACAAAACCCACAATTCAATTTTTTGAAATTGTAAAAGGACCCATTTTCCACTAAAGGTGAATGAGTCCTTAGTGGGGTTTGAAGCAATGAACATCTGGAATTTTGGGTTGTTGACTGAGAAGAAAAAAACCCAGAAGTTAGTTTTGAAAAACCCCAACAAGGACCCATTCACCAGTAGAGGTGAATGAGTCCTCAGTGGTCCCAAAAACAACACTTTCCCAAAAAGGTATACATTGTTTCAACCTTTTAAAACCTCCCTTATTGTTGCTATAACATTTATGATTAGTTTTTGATTGTTATTTAGGAATTTTGGCCCCATAATTAAATGAAACATCTCCCCTAGAAAAACCTAGTGGCTCATCATCTTGTTCATTCATTTTGGTGAGCCCTAATTTTCTATGTTTCATTTTGGTGAACCCAACCCCTTTGAACATCCTAATTTATGATTTGGAGTACATTAAAACCCTAGATCTTAGTTTTGCAATAGTTTGCATTAGGTTTTCACTTGTTCCATTACATTTAGAGTTCTTTAAAATTGCATTAGTTGCATTGCATATAGGGTTTAAGTTTGCATTCTTACATTTTTTAAATTTGAAAAATTCAAAAAATTTCATGTATATTACATTGATTTTTCATAGTGTTTGAATATTAGCATAATTTTTATCATTCATATTTAAAAATAGAGTCAAAAATTGCATTTAAAAAAGGTGTCATATAGGTCATCATTTACCCTTCATTTCACTTGCATTAAGTCATCAAATTGTGGAAATTTCTATCATAATAGTTACAGTTTGAAACTAGGCACAAAAAACACATAAACAACTTAAAAATTGCAATTTTCACCTTTTTAAAACCTTGATCTAGGAACCATTCACCCCAAGTGGCAAATGAGTCCCTGGTCAGACCTAACCTAGATTTTCTGGCATATGAAACTCACTGAAAAAATACTTAAAAATCAATAAAAACATTTCAAAAATCCTCACCTAGGACCCATTCCCCACTAAAGGCGAGTGAGTCCTTGGAGGCCTACAAAAAAACAACTTTTTATGAGCTTTTTGGTGACTTTTTGTACTTCCTAAGCTTCCTGGTAACCTATAGTAGTAGTCTCAAAAGTTTCAGGAACTTCTCTTCTATGGATCTAGGTCAAAAACATCAATTTAGGGTAGTCATTTTTCATTTTTTCCAAAATCATTTTAGTAGCAAAAATCATTAAATTTGAAAATATTTACATTTCTAAAACTTTGCATAACATGAATAAAAAGTACTTTTCACTTTTGCATACACAATGTTTACATTCATGAAGCTTTGCATAAGTTTGATAAAAGTTCTTTTCATTATTGGATACACTTTGTTTGCATTTTTGAAGTTTTACATAAATTGGATAAAAGTACTTTTTTCCTTTGGATATACATTGTTTATATGGGTATGTGCAAGATCATCATGGAAAAAACAGACCCTTAAGTGGAAAAAAATTCAAAAAAATCAGAGTTAGGCAACTTGATGTAAAAATTTGAATAAGTTATCTATATTATTTCAAAAATATGTAAGAATAGAATTTGTAGAAAATTGAATTTAGTTTCTAAACTACTAGGTATATTTTTTTAAAATTATTTGGAGAAAATTTGAAATTTTAATGTAGTAGTACTTAAATTTCGGGGAAAAATAAGAAGTAGGTGTTGTCTGACCACTCTAACCAAAATAAAATGATAATATTTTTTTATAATATTTTAGAAATAAGTAGAGGACTTGTGTTCATGTGATGCATATTTTTTTGTAATTTTTTCCAACTAAATAATTAATTATGAATTTTTTATTAAATTTTTTTAAAAATAAAAAACTCGTATGTCTAACCACCTTAACTTGGTCAAAACTTCATCAAATTAATTTCTTTATTTTTTAATCCTATAGTATGTGACACATGTTTCGGATTCAAAAAATGTGATACCGTTTGAAAGCTATAGATGTTTTTCAATCATCCTATCAATCAGGACTTTAATTGTAATTCAAATAGAAAATAAATAATAATTATTTATTAAATTCAAAGTAAAGCATAATTTATATTGGTGGAAAGCTGAGAATTTCCTTTAAAAACCCTTTTCGTTTCATCAATTTTGGTAAGAAAAAGTCATCAGCCACATACCCTACATAAACTCATCATATTGCCACTTTTGGCCCATCATGATTCTGCACATACCCATATTTTTGAAGCATTGCATGAGATGGTTAGAAGTACTTTACATTTTTGGTCAAACAATTTTAGTATCCTACCTTTCTCATACATATGCACCTAGGGGCAATTCCACATTTTTGCACTTTTCCTAGCATTTATGACACCTTCGAGCATTAATGAAAAAAATCCCATGAGTCAGAATTGCACAATTTTGACTCCATGTGGACCAATGGCAGAGCGATAGAAGACTAAAGACATATTTCCCAAAAATATAGGCCTGAGATGCCTACGCGACACGTGAATGTCTGTGCGATGTGCTAGTGTCCTGTCAATTTTCCAAGTTTGAAATGAGCAATGTTGAATCTTGACTCTCTTGACATGTGTCCTAGCAGTCAAATTCCAAGTGTAATGGCTCTTTGTAGCCCTTACATGCAACAAAAATCCCTCTTTTTTCTCTCACTTGGGGGTTCAAGTCATCTTCAATCAAGCTATCTTCAAGTCCTTCACTCTTGAGTTCTCTTCATCCTTGATAGCAAGACTCTCACAAGCGAAGCCATGCCAGACTGAGGTCCTTCCAACAACTACAACTCTCAAGCAAGCTCTCAATGGTGTCTTTCTATGCTCCATAGCTTGAGTCTATGCTAGTGGGTAATGCACTCTCTCCCTTACTCTCATCTATCTACTTGCTCATTTACTACTTAGTGGTGCGGGTTCTACTCCTGAAGCGGGTTTTGCTTTTACCACACGCTTTTTCCATTTCATTTACAATAATTTCCTATTTGGCTATCCATGGAGTTGGGAACACCAAAATGGGGATTTGACTAAGGCATACCCTTATACAACCCCAACCTTTTCCCCTCATTCTTTTGTGTGTAGGTTGCAAAGCAGAGCTTGGAGTGAAGACTCAAATGTCCGGTTGAAGGTAAGTTTTCTCCAAGTTCTCCTTGTGCTTTTCTTAAAGTATTTGTTCTTTGTTTGATCATTTTGTTCTAGACCCTAGGTCCAAGTCAAGAAGTGAAACCTTATTCTGCTCATGTGAGCTCCTGAGCCTTCTATTGCTTAGGATGCTAGTGTGCCATTTGGATGACAGCGCACTGCACTGGCATCCTAAATATGCGTTTCCGCCCTTTGGCTAAGAGCTACTCTATCTGAGGCAGAAATCTAGAAATGTCACTCTCTTGGGATATGAAGTAGTCTTCTTTGAGATATAGCTTGTATACATTTTTTATCATTTCTTTGATCTTCTTATGCTGAGGTGGATAAGAGTAGTTTGTTCCCTAGTGATCTCTTGAGAACGAAGAGACCCATGTGCAGTGAATCCCTCTTATCTCACATTTTGGTGAACCCAACGTGAACATGTCAGATCTATTCTCACAATGTTTTCATGTCTACAATAATGTTTTCTCTAAGGAAGATTTCAATATAATGGACAATGCTCTAGATGACTTCTTAGAAGCGCCTTCTACTAGCTACAAACATCTCGAACAAACTTCCTCTTCGCAAGTTGAAGAGTCAGTAAATGTAGTTGTGGTCTTTACAACTCCTTTGATCCCTAAGAAACCCATCATTTATGTGACCCTGGCTAACCCTTCTCCTAGGGAGGATTGTTTTCTTGACAGGATTTCATGTCATAGTGATTCGCAAAACTTATACTTGAGGTTCATAAAAGTTGTGAACTCCACTTCCGATAATGTTCAACACACATATAATACAAGAAGAAACAAATGGATCTTGGATCAACAACCTTCTATTCCTATGTATGAGCCCACTCAAGTTCCTACTTCTTAATAAACCACCTTCTCAACCAAGCCTTCCTTCAACACCTAAACCTGCGATCAAAGCACCAGGTGATTATGATCTTGTTGAGCAACTCTGTATTACTCCAACTAAGATCTCACTTTGGGACTTGCATCATACCACTTTGATTTATCAGGAGATGCTTCAAGAATCCTTTCCAAAGATCCTCTTGCCTACCTCTGCTACGCTTATAGATTTTAATGCACTATTGGCTCATATTTGAGCAAATTCATGAAATATTACGTTCCATCCGCAAGAACTCCCGCCTCTGGATGTGCAAAAACAAGCGGGCCCCTTGATCATAATTAATGATAATAATATTGGTATTAGGCATACTCTTGTTGACACCAGTTCTTCCCTCAACGTCTGTGGTATCAACCTACTACCTAAGATTAAAGTTGATTCATCTTCTTTAGCAACTTCTTCCTTGTATATTTGTGGGTTCGATAATGTTGGTTGTCAAGCTCTGGGTACAATAATACTACCTTTGTAGCTAGGCCTCGTTACCTTGCCTACTTTGGCTTATGTGATGCTTGGTCCCTTACCTTACAATCTTCTTTTTGGGAGACCTTGGATTCATGCTATTGGTGTTGTAACCTCTACTTTAAACCGTTCCTTAAAGTTCACCACAAATAACTAGGTGGTCACGGTTAAAGATGATCCAGAGGCTGTTCACCTTTGTGAGCTAGTGGCTATCGGTCAGGCTTCAGTCATCTCCACTCTTAAGAATTGTATTCCATCCTTAACTGCTGATGCTATGGCATGTTCCTTGATGATACCCTCCTTGGAGATTTTCCCTGAAGAGAATGTTGTTAGAGATGAACCACCTAAAGTAGAAAGTCCTAAGTATTCCCCATATTCTCCTTCTTCGCAATCAAATGTTTTCTTTGGTGATGATTGGGGCTCCTTAGAATTCTTTGAATTATTCATTGGAGAATACAAAGTGAGTTCCTCTCATATATAGTTTCTGAACACCTCCAATGTAAGCGTGGATGATGTTCCCATTAAGGAAGAGAAGTGTGATCCTATCCAAGAGACCAGTCCTTCCTCTACTAAGGAGAATAATCCCACTCTTGCAAAGGAGGTTAATGTTTGTGAACCAAGCAAGGAAGGTGGAAGCACTCTTTTGGATGCGTTTGATGTTAATTAGTGGAATGTAACTCTTTACATAGAGCCGCCACCTCCTGAAGTTTTTCCAACTTGTTATGGGTTTGGATATGAAATCGCTTCTCGGTATGGCTATAGGAAGAAAGGCCTGGGGTGTATCAAACAAGGAATCCAAGTCCCTATCTATTTTACATTGTGAAAGCACTATCTAGGTCTAGGATTCTCTATTGAACATTCTAAGCAGAAACCTTGGTAGAGTGTTAACATGATTACGACTGAACCACTGAGTTTGGTCTATCTTGAATTGATAAAAGGATAGGGGGTAGGCTAAGAAAATCCCTTTAGATGTCTTCTCTTTAGATGAAGCACTTGAGGAATTCCTAGGTTGCTACTCCCCGTTACCTCCCTTCCATCACAAGAGATGATTCTAGTATCGCCTACATAAATAAGCATACTTTGGAGAATCTGTCTTGAGTATTGACAAAGAGGACCCTCTATCCAATGTTGGTAATGATGTCCTGATATCACATCCTAAAGATCATAGTTCTCTCCTTAGGGAGATACTACTGAAATCTCTATGGATCCTATGTCTTCTAAAACTAATATTGGGAAGTGTCTTACTTTAGAAGAAGCAAACAAACATTCTGATCTCTTATATTCTCATCCTAATATCTTTGGTTGGATGTAGGAGAATATTATTGTTATTGATGAGTCTATAGGTGGTTTACAATATCATCCTATGTCCTGACACTAAGCAGTTAAGTAGAAAATTTGAAAGATCAAACCTAGGGTGGTGTTGATGGTTAAGACTAAGATAGAGAAGCTATTAAAAGCAGGCTTTATCTGTCCAATCGACTACTCCCCTTGGATTTCAAATATTGTTGTTGTTAGTAAACCTGATGGTTGTATTTGTATATGCATTGAATTTTGTGATCTTAATAAGGCCTCTCTTAAGGATTATTTTCCATTGCCTAATATAGATATGATTGTAGACTCAACTGCAGGCCATGCATTGTTATCTTTTATGGATGGTTGCTCGGGTTACAATCAGATCCATATTAATCCAAAATATTAGTACAAAACAACCTTCACTACCCCTTGGGGTATCTTCTATTATGTCGTCATGCCTTTTGGGTTAAATAATGTGGGAAGCAAATTACCAATGGGAAATGACCCTAATTTTTCATGATTTTATTCATAAGATCTTAGAAGATTATGTTGATGAAATCTTGGCAAAATCTATAACTCGTCAAGATCATGTAAAGAACCTTCATATTATTTTTGAAAGGCTTCAGCTCTATAAGATGTGACTCAATCCATTTAAGTGTGTCTTTGGTGTGGATGTTGAAAAAAATTAGGACTCATAATTTCTCACTATGGAATTAAATTTTACACAAATAAGATCAATGTTATTGTTAACATGCCTCCACCCAGGAACATTACTGAGTTGCAAAGTTTAGTAGGGAAGATTCAGGAAATTCAAAGATTTATATCTCAATTGGTTGATCGTACCCTTCCTTTCACTCATCTATTGAAGAAATATGTTCGCTTCATGTGGGATGAAGAGTGTTAAAAATCTTTTGAGTCAATCAAAGCCTATTTGGCCAATCCTCCTATATTGATGTTGGCTATTCAAGATAGACCCTTTTTTCTCTACCTTGTAGCATCACCATATTCTTTGGTAGCTTTACTGGCTCAGTATGATGATGACGAGAAAGAGAGAGTGGTCTACTACATTATTCGCATTCTAGTCGATTACAAAACCCATTATTCCTCCATGGAGAAACAATGCCTTGCGCTTGTTTTTGCTACACAGAAGTTAAGGAACTATCTTCTCCATGCTAAAATGCATGTCATTGTGAAGAGTAACCTTTTAAAGCATCTACTGTCTAGTTCCAACCTTGCTGGGAGGTTAGCAAAATGGGTTATGTTCATTCTTGAGAAGTCAATAAAGGGTCAAGTTGTTGCTTCAATCAATTGGCAGACGCTCCCTCATCTCGCTCCTTCTCGGGTCTAGATTTGTTCCCTGATGAGAACATTTTTCAAATCAATTATGACCTTGAATGGAAGATGTATTTTGATGGGTTGAGGTGTCATACTAGTTCTAGAGTAGGTGTGGTCTTAATATCCCCCATCATTGTTGGCTTATGTGTTGTGATTGCGCTAAGAATCAAACATCTCTACATATTGGGTGATTCTAAACTTATTGTGAATCAAATTATGGGAACCTATCAAACTAAAAAAAGTAAGTTGTCTCAATATTGAGATCTTGCTTTGTCTTTGCTTAATCAGTTCTCTTCACAATAGATAATATCCCTAGGAGGGAGAATAGACATGTCGATGCCATGGCAAGCATTGCTTACTTTTTACCGTCGGAGGAAGATATGAAAGAATACCACTTCATGGTTTAGGTTATTCGATCTCTAGCTATTTTCAATTGACCTAAGCCTGATATCCTTATGTGTTCTCACATAGACTCAGGAGAATGGTTCTCTAATATCTATAACTACGTAAATATTGGAAACTTTCCCAATGACATGACAAAAAATGATCGCACTCACATATGAAAGCTTTCAACACGTTATGTTATTTTGTTTGATTTTCTCTATCAGAAATCCTATAATGGCATGCTTCTCTAATGTCTCACTAAAGCAGAGATACCCCTTTCCCTTAAGGAAGCCCATTCAGGTTATGGGGGTGGAAATTTTTGCAGTAGATCCCTGGTGAGAAAGTTGGTACACACGTGGTATTTTTGGAAAATGATGGAGCAAGATTCCTTTGATTTTGTTAAGAAATGCCCGCAATGTCAACGAAATAGTTTTCTTATTCATACACCCACACAAGAGTTACAAAATCAAACCTCCCCTTGTCCATTCAAAAAGTGTGGGTTAGAAATTATTGGAAAAATACCACTTCCTTCTTCCAAAGGACATACCTTTATCATCACTGCTATAGATTACTTCACAAAGTGGGTCGAAGCCATTCCACTTTGATCCATGAACACCAAAGCTATATGTAGTTTTCTTCTCAACAACATTATTTCTTGTTTTGGATTGCCTATTACACTTGTCTCTAACAATGGTACGCCATTCAAGAACAAGGAAGTAAACCAATTCTTATAAAATTTCCACATCTAACATAGATTTTCTACACCATACTATCCACAATTTAATGGCCAAGCAATAGCATCTTATAAGACTCTTGAGCTCATTATCCATAAAATAATTAATAACCATGGTAAGGATTGACATATTCAATTAACATATGCTTTATGGGCCTATTGCGCAATCTTTTGTATGGCAGAAAGAATAGCACCTTACAACCTCATGTATGGTGCCAAAGCTATCATGCCTTTAGAGTTGGAAATTTTGACTTTGTGGGTTTCCCTTAAAGGGTTAATTGATGATGAAACTTATCAAACCGGTTGATTGCATCAGCTAGAGATGCTCGATGGGAGTCATTTGTAGGCCCTTGACCATCTTAAAGCTTATCAGTGATCATTATCTCGACAGTATAATAAAAATGTACTTCCCAAGACTTTTAAGCTAGGAGACCTGGTTCTTTGTGAGAATCAAAGAAATTTAAATGCATTGCCTAATTAGAGAGGGAAATTTAGTCCTAACTAGTTAGGCCCTTACAATGTTGTCTCTGTGTATGATCGAGTGCCTATGGATTATCTTCTATGGATGGAACTCCTTTAAAAGAGCATGTTGATGCAATGCATATCCGTTGATACTATGCATAGTGTCCAATGTGTCATGTACATACAATGTTCACTCTTTAAGGGTAGTAGCACTGCAGGTGTTGACATTATTCATTAACACATTATGAATTTTTTTTGTTATGATATGACCATGTGTGTGTGTAATATACATACATTTGTCTTACTATGTTGTGTATGCATGCATCACATTACATCTTTTAAGGAAATTAGATCATCATTGTATTTAATTAACACACAATCATGTGTGTTCACTAAATCATGTTAGCATCTAATGTAAACATACATCCATATAAGAATATAACATCCATAGCATCAACATATATGAAAGTAAAGAAGCATATACATCAAAATTCACAATGCCATGATATCGAAACCAATATATATATATATCAAATGCCATATACATGTATTGAGCCAGTATTGTAAAAAATGAGTGGCTACTAAATATATGTCTATACAAAAGATATACAAATATATATATATATGTGTGTGTATCTCTCACTACAAAAATGGTGTACAAAATGAGGAGTGCCTATGACTATGGCGTGTGGCTCCCAAAGTCCTTGGGCTCTAGTTACTACTGTTGTGGTCTAGGGAGAGGCTGCATAGTGGTCATGGACCTAGATCAATGGGAGCATGATGAAGACAAGGCTACCTGAATCCCCCTGATCTCTCCTTGCAAGGAGCATATCATGAATTGTACTTGTGTTAGCTCTTGTTGTAGCTGCTAAACATCTTTTGGAATCACAACTATCGATTTCCCTTCAAGGTCATCGAGACAGCTCTAGAGGGTGTCACATGCTTGGTTGGTGACATCAACCCTCATCATTTCTGCATCTCACTTGTTAAACATCATCCATATCTCCCTCAATAGGTGGTCATGTTGCCCTCAGACGGTGGTCACCTCTATGGTCAGTTGTATAATCTCCGCTCCCTAGTCCTCATAAGTGATCCTTAAACGTGGTACCAGCGTAGAAATGTGGGCATCTCACCTGCAGACACTAGCTGGTAAGCTTCGAGGATCGTCCCCTAAATAGGCACATCAAGGGCCACCTCTAATATGCACTGAGCCATCAGCCTAGTCCATCCCTATGCATCCTCTACAACCATATAAAGAAAGAGTGAAATTAGTATCACATGGCATATGTATAATCATAAACAGAGGAAACTAAAAGTACTAAAATATACACAACATGCTTAGTATACTTGGGTTCCCCAGCTGCCATGTGGGATCAAGGTGAGGAGCAACACTAGGACCCATGCTGTCAATATTGGTAGCCACTTATGGTGCTGCCAAGGTTGTGACTATTGTAATAGTAGGTTCTAGTGGCACTGACGAGACGAGGGTAGTTGGTGGAGGGTCTGACCTCCTCTGTTGCCTCGACCTTTGTGACATCGCCTCCTCTTGCGGTCTCTCCCCCTCCTAGGCCTGTTATCACCCTCTCCACCTGTTTTATGGTGTTGACGGAGGCATGTCCCCCTTTGGACCATGGTCCCCTCCAAGGGCATCCTTGCCAAACACTAGACCAAGATGATGCCTATCCAACCACCCTCTGAAATCTACAGCAATACTGATATTATCTATCGATGCCATAGGCAGGAGATCTTGGTTGGGCTTGTCATCATTTGAGTGAACTATGTCACCAAAAAGTGTATACCTTGCTTGATATGGGAATAATTGATGACAAATTGGACTTAATGAGGCCTTGATTTAGTGTTGTGAGGTATTCTACACATCCACATTAGGTCTTGGGCCCTTGCAAATTGAATAAAATGCATTTATTGATGTCTTGTAAAGGTGTTGTAAGGTGTTGTAACAAATCTTCACACTCTTCTAAGACCATAATATCGTAATTCACCTAAATAACCTTACCAAGACCTATTTCAAAGTGTTGTAAATCCTTGTAACAAACTTTCACACTTTCCTAGGATTTTCATCAATATTTACACCTTTCTCATGCTTTAAATGGCCCCTTTATACACTTACAGGCCTTACTTAAGTGTCTCATTGAAGAAGAACCTGATAAACATTATTTAAATTATCACAATTCCCAAAATCCACTTAAAAATTCCCAAGTGGACTAAGTCGCCATTGGTGGTGACTTAGTCCCATTTGGCTCAAAAGTCAAAAACCAAAAATTATTTTGGGTTTTTATTCCTTAAGACCTAAGGTTGGCTTGTGATGAGGTATTTTTAGGAATTAGGGAATAATGGTGTATAAATATAGGGTTTTTACTCTCATTTTAGGCTAATCCATTCACCCCTTTTTCTTTCATCATTTATCTTCTCTCTCAAGTCAAGCAAGCTAGGGTTTTATCATTGCAAGCATCAGGATAGATTCCAAGGACATTCAATGGTAGATTCTTCATATTTTACTCCATAAATTCAAGATCAAAAATCATGGAAAGGTATTAACTCCATTGTTGCATGCTTCATTACATTCTTTCTTCATTTGGTTTAGTTACCTTAAAGGGGTTTGACCAAGGCAAACCCCCATGCCCTAACATTCAACATTTCTTTCTCTTTCATTGTGTGTTGGAAAGATTTAGGCACTTTGATGGTTTGAAAATCATTGAAGACTAGGTTGAAGACTCAATGAGGATATCTCCTTATTGACCAAGCCAAAATATCAACAAAAAGTCACTTTCAGGCCTAAAAATCTGAGTTTCAGAAGTAGACACATGTTAGGAACCAGAGTGCAGACCAAGGGCTTCCAGTTCCACTTTCAAATTTTTAGAAATTCAAAAGTGGACTAAGTCTCCAATAGTGGTGACTTAGTCCCACTAAACCTTCTTTTCAATTTTTTTTAAAGATTTGGATACCCATTTGGCTGAAACATGTTTCTGGGTAGTTTTTCCAAAATTGGGACTAAGTCACCGAGATTAGCACAAGTGTCCTAGTTGACATCTACAATAGTTTCATTAGGATCCTAGACCTTGATTCCATCCTTTTTCAGCCTTCAAGTGCACACATTCTATTTCATAGCCTTTTGTCTAGTTTTGTTTGTATTTCTAGGTCATTTTCCACATGTTTGCATATCATAATGTGTTTTCCAACAAGTTGTATTTCAAAAGTTTTGTATTAAAAATCAGTAGCATTCATTAGTTTACTACATTTATATCATCTCATTTAAGCATATTACATCCATCTTTATATTAATCTTTAGTGTAGACATTGCCCATTTTGGCCCATCTCTCTCCATTTAGGTGAAAATCACTAGAAGTGTTAGAGAGCATTAGGGTGCCAAAACCTTTGTCCATAGTTTGGTGAACCTGACATTTGAATACTTTTCTTTTCTAATTTGGAGTCCTTCATCATCCTAGATATATCTTGCATCAATGTTGCATTAGGTTTTGCATTGTTTTGCATTCTAGGGTTTCAAAAACTTGCATTAATAAAAAGATCATTTAGCTTGCATTATTGCATATAATTTCATTGATAATTTCTAAAATTATGCATCTCCATCTAAGTTCTGTGTCATATAAACTAAAAAGCATCAAAATCCATTGAAAATTTCTAAAAATTTTGCAAAAAACTCTAACTAGGACAAATTTGCCATTCTAGGCAACTTAGTCGCAGTCCTGATTTTTCACTGTCTGTCACAACATCAAAAACCTCATTTATGTGCTTTCTAATCCTCCTAGTATCATATATTATAAGTCTATAAATTTTTGGGAATGCTTGTTTTATGCATCTAGCTCAAAAACATCAATCTAGCATAGTCATTTTTTAAATCATTTCAATTACAAACATCCTTAGCTTTGAAAATGATCGCATTTCTGACATTTTGCATAACATGGATAAAAGTAATTTTTTTTTTTTCATATACTATGTTTCTATTCCTAAAACTTTGCATAAGTTTGATAAGAGTTCTTTTCATTATTACATATACATTGTTTGCATCCTTAAAACTTTGCATATATTGGATAAAATTGTTTTGCATCTTTGGATATACATTGTTTATATTGCTACAACATTACATGAAATGGTTACATGTTCTTTTCATTTTTGTTCAAAAAATGTTAATATCTTACATTTTTAGATATGTTAAGAAACATTTCCTATCCCCCCCTATGAGAGTGTTTTTTTTGAAAGAGACTACAACCTTGGACATTCCTAACGATCATATTTGTTCTTCTCCTAATATGTCTCCTATTGGTGATGAAGATATTTTGGTAGAAGAATCAATTAATGAGAGTCTTAAGAATCCTAGTTTTTTCTCTCCTCTTACCTCTCTTAGTTGGAAAAACATTGATAAACAAGACAATATAACCATACATAATCATGACAATAACATTTTTTCTTCTCCTAGTATCTCTCCTAGTTGTGAAGAAGATACTTTGTTGTTAGAAAACACAATCAATGATGGTCATGAGAATCTTGGTTGTCCCCCTTCACCTAGAAACACACTTCTCGAGCAATAAAATTCAATCATTGATCATTCCCCCACTTGTGATAAAGTACTTTTAGAAGAACAAACCTTTAAATGTCAAAAACATTTGGCTTGTTGTTCTCCTGAACACTCTCCTTTTAGGGAGAATATCATGGTTCTAGCAAATGAAAAAAATAGTAATGTGTCTTCCTTAGATACAAAGGTGACTCTAGTTTTCCCTTCATTAGAGATACATCAAACCAAGACTGTTGAAGTTATGAATGCACAAGTGTCCATTAGATCACCCCTGATCAATGGACCTCATACATACCCCATGGGAAATCCTAAGAACACTCTAATTCTATACCCACCTTCCCATAAAAAAAAACTCAATGTCAATCTAAACTCATCCTTTACCCACCATCACATACACCTCCACCTCCACCTAAACCTGGGTTTACTCTTTACCCACCTATGCATGATGGTGTTGCTCACACACAGTACACTAGAAACTGTTGGAAATTGTGCCTCAACTTCCTAGCTTGTATCTTTGTTAAAGAGTTAGCGGATTTACCCTTTGTTGGTCTTCTTTATCAGCCTATCACCCAAATCCTAAACCTTGGAACCTTGTCGCACAGTTCAAAAGTTTCTTAACTTCCCGACTTGTTGATCTCCTTCAATTTCATGGTGTTCGATATTTTCCTAACCTACTGTGGAAGTTGTAAGTTTGTGTTTTCTCTGATTGAGCGACAAGCCAATGGATGTGGGGACCACTTGGAATTCCAAGAGACTTGTTGAGAATATTGTAGATTCCCAGCTTGATTCTCTGGAAATGAACAAGCAATGAACATGTGTCATGGTGGAGACCACAAGGAATGACCAACAGTTCAGTGCAATGGTCAAATGCGGTGTATGAGTAAGTTGGTAATAAAAGGAATAACTCATGGATACCTAAAGTCTTTGGGATACCTAATATTCCACGTCAATGTGCGATATTGTCGATGGTTGAGCTTCTTGGAAGTCCTAGCGACAGTGATGGTCTTGCCAATAGTTTTGCAATGGACATCGGTAAGAAGTCTTGTTGATAGAGTTGGTCTGGCCGATGGTTTTGCATTCTGTATGATCTCTTGCCAATACCTTTGGTCTTGCCGATAGCTATGTGATCGGGTATTTTGGCATCAGGGAGGCACGGTCTAGTGTCTCACCGACATGAGATATAGTTGAACTTTTTGACCAAATGATTGTCCGACGTGGTTTGTTTTGAACCAATGAGTGAAGCAGAAGGAGAACCGTTGGTAGTTGAACTATTGTGACCATTCTTGTGTGGAAGATCAATAGACCATGAATAGAATGAGATATACTTTGTAACGAATTATAATGATCGGTTCGGGTAATGAATATTTATGTCCGATATTGAACATAGATTGATCTAAGTGGGTTCATTGTATGCATCTGAGAGCATTGTGAGATTAATGTTATTGCTGTAAATTGACATCAGAAAGTTAAGTTTGATATCTGTATGTAATTTTGTTTACTGTAATACAAAGAGGCTTTTCTTGGTGTGGTGGGTTTTTCTCCCATAAGGGGTTTCCCACGTATTTTTGGTGTCCAATTTTGTATGTGTTCATTTCTCTTTTTTTTTATTCTTTTCATGTGCATCTTATTGAACTATAATTGAAAAATTTAAAGTCATATCTACATTCTTCCCTGAGGTTTTGGCGTTAGGAGAGTTTGTTTCGCAACTAAGCTTTCCTTACAAGTGGTATTAGAGCTTGGCCAGTTGTGTTATCCTTGTGGGTACGTTGGGTTTTTTGTGTCAATTCTATTCAGTGGAAGTCTTGTAGAAGTCTGGTAATTCAAATTACAAATTAATATGGCAAGCATGTCAAGAAAGATTGAAATTGAGAAATTAAATGGCAATAATTTTGAGTTGTGGAAACTCAAAATGGAAGATCTGTTGGTTGATCGCGATCTTTGGCTTGTTGTGTATGGAATGAAGCCTACAGGCATGAAGCAAGAGGATTGGGACCTTGCAAATCGAAAAATAAAAGGGGCTGATAAGGCTCTATTTAGCAAACTTTGTTCTTCTAAATGTTCATGAAGAAAAGACAACATCCTCTTTGTGGAAAAGATTGGGAGCTATTTATCAGGGCAAGTCCTTGGTGAATAAGTTGCTCTTGAGGAAGAAGTTGTACTCTTTGAAAATGCAAGAAGGAGCATCTATTGTTGATTATTTGAATGCTTTCAACATGTTGATTGCTTAGTTAGTATCTGTGGGTGTGAAGATTGATGAAGAAGATCATTGTATGCTATTGTTATGTTCTTTGCCAGATTCTTGGGATGACTTGGTGATGGCTATTGGTAGTAAGACATCCACTTTTAAGATGGAAGATGTTGTTGCTTCTTTGTTATCAGAAGAGATGAGAAGAAAATATTTTGAGATGGCAAAGGAGGCTCTTGTTGTTGGAGGGAGATCGAAAGAAAAAGGAAAGAAGAAGGACAAGAAGTCCAAAATGAAATCAGAAGAAATATCAAAGTCTCTTGGTAAGAAGTCCAAGGTGGTTTTCTGGAATTTTGGGCAGCCTGGTCATGTCTGAAAGGATTGCAAAGAGGAGAAAAAGAAGAAGAAGAATTCTTTTGACAATGATTCTTCTCAGAGTGATGCAGACGCTTTCATTGCAGCCTTGGCAACTCAAGCATCATATGATGTCTGGCTGATTGATTTTGGAGCATCTTTCCACATGACATCTCATAGAGAATGGTTCACTAAGTATGAAAAATACGATGGTGGAAGGGTGTATTTGGCAAGTGATTCATCTCTGGAAATAGTTGGTCATGGAAGAGTCAGAATTTCATTCCCTAATGGAAGAGTGAAGGGAATCAATGATGTAATGCATATACCAGGTCTGGCTCAAAATTTACTCTTTGTTAGCAAGTTGAACGATGTAGGAGTACAAGTCACGTTCTCTAGAAATGGTTGCAAGATGACTAGAGGCTCAATGGTGCTAGCTAGGGGTGCTCATATTGGTACATTGTATAAGCTAGATGCACATGTTGTGCAATGCAATAGTGTCTTTGTAAAGTCACAGAAGGCTACTCATGGAGAAAAGGAGAAAAATGTTCCTGATAGTGCAAACTCTATAGAAGTTAAACTTCCAACAGAAAAGACTATGCTTTGGCATCATAAGCTTGGCCACATTGGAGAAAAAGGTTTTAAAACCTTAAAAAATAAAAACCTAGTTGAAGGGCTTCAAGACTGTAACCTTGAATTTGAATTTTGTGAGCATTATATATATGGTAAACAACACCGTGTTTCATTTTACTCCAGTCCTCATAAATCTTTTGGTTTACTTGATTACATTCATTCTGATGTTTTTGGTCCAATAAATGTTCCTTCTTTGTCTAAATCAAGATATTATGCATCCTTCATTGATGATTATTCAAGAAAGGAATTTGTTTATTTTTTGAAAAGTAAATCAGAAGTGTTCAATCATTTTAGGGAATTTAAAAACCTTGTGGAAAATCAGACTGGAAGAAAAATAAAATGTTTATGGACTGACAATGGTAGTGAGTTTTGTTCTGATGAGTTTGAAAGGTACTATAAAGATCATGGGATTAAAAGACATAAAACTACACCCTACACTCTACAGCAAAATGGAGTTGTTGAAAGGTTCAACAGGACAGTAATGGAAAGAGCACAAAGTATGCTAAGTAGTGCTGGCTGGGAGGAGAAGTTCTAGGCTGAGGCAGTTGCAACATGTTACTTAATAAACTATTCTCCTAATTCTGCTCTTGTTGAGAAAACGCCTTTGGAAGCATGGTCTGCAAAGAAGCCTTCTTTGAGACACATTCGTTTCTTTGGTTGTGAGGCATATGCATATGTGTCGAATGATAAAAGGTCTAAATTGGAAAACAAGGTTGTTAAATATATTTTTATTAGTTATAATACTGGAATAAAAGGATACAAGCCTTGGAATCCTAATACGGAGAAGGTTCTATACAATAGAAGTGTTATTTCTCATGAGCTAAAGCCTTCTACTTTGGATCCGCAGTTAGAGACAAAATCAAAAAATAAAAAGGATGTAGTTGAAATTCCTTTGACACTAGATAAAGAGGAATCAAAAATTCAAAATGTACTTGAAATTGAGGAGAGCTCAAGTAGTTATGAGAGTTCTGAAGAAGAACAACAACCTTAGCCTCAGCCTGTGAGGAGGTCAATACGTGAAAGAAAGCAACCTGATAGTTATGAGTTTTCTTTGTTAGATTCTAGCATTGATGAGCCTAGGACTGTGAAAGAGGAATTTAGAATGTATGATTCAAACTCTTGGTTGCAAGCCATGAATGAAGAAATGGCATCATTAGAAAATAATGATACTTGGAGTTTGGTGCCCTTTCCTAAAGACAGAAAATTTGTTGGCTACAAATGGGTATTTAAAAAGAAAATAAGTCTAGATTGCAGTGTGGAAAAGTATAAGGCGAGGTTGGTTGTGTAGGGGTATTCCCAGGTAGTGGGAATTGATTATGGAGAAATTTTTTCTCCTATAGCTAAGCTGACGTCTATCAAATTTCTTTTGTCACTTGCAGTAGTGTATGACTTAGAGGTTGAACAGATGGATGTGAAGACAAAATTTCTTCATGGTGACCTTGAAGAAGAGATTTATATGTCCTAGCATGAGCATTTTGTGGAAAAAGGTAAAGAAAATCTAGTTTGCAAGTTAAGAAAATCTCTATATGGATTAAAACAATCTCCTAGAATGTGGTACCAGAAGTTTGACATGTTTGTTTTGTCATTGGGATTTGTAAGATTGAAATATGATCATTGTGTGTACTACAAAGCTGAAAATGATCGTGTTCTGATTATTGCTCTCTTTGTTGATGATATGTTGTTCATAGGCAATAGTAAGTTAATGATTTTTGATCTAAAATCTCATTTGTCTGCAAAGTTCGAAATTAAAGATCTTGGTGTAGTTAGGTATATTTTGGGAGGATAGGAAGAGTAGAAAACTTTGGCTTAGTCAGAGTAAGTATATTAATACTGTTATGGAGAGATTTTGTATGACTGAGTGCAAGGAGTTAGTTGTTCCATTTTTGCAGGGAACAAAGCTATCTATTGAAGACTGTCCAAAATCTCCTACTGAGATGGTGGACATGACCAGAGTGCCTTATGCTAGTGCAATTGGCAGTTTAATGTATGCAATGGTCTGTACAAGGCCAAACATTGCCCAGTCAGTGGGAGTACTTAGTCATTTTATGGAAAATTCTGGAAGGACACATTGGGATGCTATGAAAAGAGTGTTTAGATATCTGAAGGGCACTTCAAAATATGCTTTGTGTTACCATGGAAATTTGGTTGAATCATAGAGGACTCTCAGCATTCGAGGCTATGTGGATTCTGATTGGGCAAGGGAATATGATAGCAGAAGATCCACCAATGGATATATTCTCATGATGAATGGTGGTGTAGTTAGTTGGATGAGTAAGCGGTAGGCTGTAGTCGCATTATCCACTACAGAGGCATAATACATGGCAGCAACACATGCCTGTAAAGAAGCAATCTGGTTAAAACATTTTTTTTCTAACACTGGGTTTGATGTAGGGAAAATTACAATTTACTATGACAATCAGAGTGCTATTTGTTTGGCAAAAAATCCTACTTTCCATGCCATGACGAAACATATTGATGTGCAGTGTCATTTTGTTCGAGATATGGTAGAAGATGGAAAGGTCTCTTTAGAAAAAGTGGATACTCTGGAAAATGTTGCAGATGCATTGACGAAACTAGTGAGCATAGAAAAGTATAGGTGGTGTGCCAGTTTGATGGGCCTTGGAGCCCATGACCTTCACTAACTTTGAGTTTGAAGGAATCCAGTAAGTCTTCGTCAAGTGGGAGATTGTTGGAAATTGTGCCTCAACTTGATGGCTTGTATCTGTCTTAAAGACTTGGCAGATTTACCCTTTGTTGGTCTTCTTTATTAGCCTATCGCCCAAATCCTGAACCTTGGAACCTTGTCACACAGTTCAAAATTTTCTTAACTTCCCGACTCATCGATCTCCTTCAATGTCGCATTGTTCGGGATTTTCCTAGCCTACTATGGAAGTTGTAAGTTTTTGTTTTCTTTAATTGAGTGACAAGCCGACGGATGTGGGGACCACTTGGAATTCTGGGAGACTTGTTGAGAAAATTGTAGATTCCTAGCTTGATTCTTCAGAAATGCATAAGCATTGAACATGTGTCATGGTGGAGACCACAAGGAATGACCAACAGTTTAGTGCGATGGTCAAATATAGTGTACGAGTAAGTTGGTAATAAAAGGACTAACTCGTGGATACCTAAATTCTTCGAGCTTTTATTTATAAACTAATGACTACTAATATTTTGTGTCAATGTGGGATATTGTCGATGGTTGAGCTTCTTGGAAGTCCTAGTGACAATGATGGTCTTGTTGATAGTTCTGCAATGGACATCGGTGAGAAGTCTTGCCGATAGAGTTGGTATGATCTCTTGCTGATACCTTTGGTCTTTCTGATAACTATGTGATTGGGTATTTTGGCATCGAGGAGACACAGTCTAGTGTCTCACTGATATGCGATACAGTTGAACTTTTTGACTGAACGATTTTCCAACGTGTTTTGTTTTGAACCAATGAATGAAGCGAAAGGAGAACCGTTGCTAGTTGAACTATTGTGACTATTCCTATGTGGAAGATCAACAGACCATGAACAGAATGAGATATACTCTGTAACAGATGACAATGATTGGTTCGGGTAATGAATATTTCTATTCGATACTGAACATGGATTGATCTGAGTGGGGTCATTATATGCATCTAAGAAGATTGTGAGATTAATGTTGCTGTTGTAAATTGACATCAGAAAGTTAAGTCTGATATCTATATGTGATTTTTTTTACTGTAATACAAAGAGGCTTTTCTTAGTGTGGTGGGTTTTTCTCCCATAAGGGTTTTCCCATGTATTTATGGTGTCCAATTGTGTATGTGTTCATTTCTCTTTTCTGTCATTCTTTTCATGTGCATCTTATTGAGCTGTAATTGCAAAATTTAAAAAAATTCAACCTAATTCTTTATCTATTAAGGGATTTGACAATGAAGAATAGAAACTGCTTGGTGTGATCACTTTTCCTATTATAGTTGGAGTGGCCATATTGCAAACATGATCCATGTCATGCCTCATAATCTTTCATATAATCTTCTTCTAGGCAGGTCGTGGATTCATGAAATGAATGGTGTACCTTCCACTATTCATCGTAAAATGAAATATTTTTACAATAACACAATCCACACAATTGGTGCTAATCATGAAAATTATAGTGTCTTGCAACTTGATCAAAACAAAGAGAACCCCTTGAACACCTTAACACCAACCACATAAGTGGAACCTATGAAACAAAATGACAAAGAAAAATAATTTGACAAAGTCACAAAGCTATTAGAAGATGATTGGGGTTCCATAGATTTCAAACATACATTCATGGAAGAGTACAAGATCATAAACAAAGATTCCAATAAGACACATGAAACAATACTCATGTCAACACACAACTCGGAGGACCTTTCAAATGCATCCACTTCAACCACTCTAGAACAATAGCCAAGAAATTACACAACAAACTTTGATGAACTCAACAATGAACAACCACCTAATCCAAAAGAAATAAAAAATATTTATGGACGAGGATATGAACTTATGAAACAACTTGGATATAGTGGAAAAAGGATGTGGTGCTAATGAACAAGGTATCCACAACCCTATAGATCCCATCACACAACAAATAACTTATGGCCTTGGTTATTTTCCTTTGATAGAGATCGCCAAGCCTTCGCTCAACATCAAAACTCTCACACAACATTCTTCTAAGCCAAATTTAATTGTAAAGCATCTTGAACTGATAGACACTACAAAATCTTGCAATCTAATTAGTCTTGCATAGTTATGATAATTAATACTAAGCAATATGTATCTTTGTTGCAAACTACAGGACCAGATCCTACCATTGATCAAGAGGGTATCTTGTCGAGACTCCTCCAAGATCACTTGATAACCCTTCCTCCAAGAACTTGAAAGAAAATTTATTACAAGAATTCATTTTGTGCATATCATAGAGTTCATGGTCACTCTACTAATGAATGTAAGGGTGAGTCATAAAATCCAACATTTTTAGGAGTTTGGTATTCTTCCTCATGAGGGGGCATCTAAATTCCTCTAATTGATACTGACTTTCACTCTAGCCTACATTTCATTAATCATTTTGGCTCACCTTTGTCCTACACTAAGTGAGGGCAAGGGGTTAGGTATCCTTTTCCTCATATGTCACTTATTGTTGCCTCTTTTATCTAGCCTTTAACCTTTCATGATAATATAAAAGAAAGCTTGGGATGTGGACAACATACCTTAAGTTGGTTCGCATGTGACATATTACCTTTTTCATGACGTAGCTTCTCAAAAACATATGATTTGGCCTAGGAATTTTTGAATAAGCTCTCATGTATCCTTCTTCTAGTTTAAAGAAATTGCTCATAGTACTATTGTTTGCAACTACTTTAAAGTGGGGGCATACATCGACACTCACATTTCATTGTGTGATTTCTTTCTTCTTGTGATGTGCCCTCTTCTTGGTGGTTTCATTGAGCTTGATTCCCTCCAAAAGTGTGATACTCCTTTGGCACATCCTCTCTTGGATACATTAAGCACAATGTTCCCTAAAATGAGACCTTGCACGAACTAAGAAAAATCCCTTTGAGCACACCTTACACTATTGTCGCATTTACATAAATTGTCATATGGCCACCTTGCATAGCATAGCTTGCATGCCTATGGTACCATCCTGTTTGTCTATGAGTGTCAAGCATAAAAAAAAATTATTACCTCATAGAGCTCAAAAATAATTGCGGCACCTTATTAAAGTTATCAGGAGGTAAAACTTTGGTACGGTTTGAGTAGGAAGCCCATTCCAAGGCATGGCTTTTCCCCATAGCCACCTATGTTTTTGTGAGCACATATCAGCCATATGTGTCTCACCTTTTAGGGATTTCTCACCCCACAAACAACCAGAAGTTCCATGGCCCCTGAGTAAGTATACTTGGGCCTTCTCACCTGGTGAACAACCAAGAGTTTCGTCACCCTAGAGTGAGTACACATTTTTGAAAAAACAAGCATATATCTAATCCACAACATGTTGGACAAATGATTGAAGCTTAATCCACCCCATTTTCATTTCCTTCTAGTTCTTTCCATTGTATGATATTGTATCTTGTCTCGCTGCATATTATACACCTTCTATGTCTTGTGTTTATGTTGTTTTGACTTAGGATCTTGGATCCTAGGGGATTTTACAACCTCCTTTGATCTTTTTCATTCTTTGTCATCCGCATTCGTACTATTGGAATCCTCTTGAATGGCTACTTTAGCGTGAGTTTCAAGCAAGTTCATCTTCTCACTAAAGTGAGGGCTTAATGTGTCACCAAAAAGTGTATACCTTTCTTGATATGGGAATAATTGATGACAAATTGGACTTCATGAGGCCTTGATTTAGTGCCATGAGGTGTTTTACACATCCACATTAGGTCTTGGGCCCTTGCAAATTGAATAAAATGCATTTATTGGTGTCTTGTAAAGGTGTTGTAAGGTGTTGGGACACATCTTCACACTTTTCTAAGACCATAATATCATAATTCACCTAACTAACCTTACCAAGACCTATTTCAAAGTGTTGTAAAGTCTTGTAACAAAATTTCACACTTTCCTAGGCTTTTCATCAATATTTACACCTCTCTCATGCTTAAAATGGCCCTTTTATACACTTACAAGCCTTACTTAAGTGTATTGTTGAAGAAGAACCCGATAAACATTATTTAAATTATCACAATTCTTGAAATCCACTTAAAAATTCCCAAGTGGACTAAGTCGCCATTGGTGGCAACTTAGTCCCACTTGGCTCAAAATTCAAAATAAATTTAAATTTCTTTCAAATTTTTATTCCTTAAGACCTAAGGTTGTCCTGTGATGAGGTATTTTCGGGAATTAGGGCATAATGGTGTATAAATATAGGGTTTTTCCTCTAATTTTAAGCTAATCCATTCACCCCTCTTTCTTTCATCATTAATTCATCATTTATCTTCTCTCTCAAGTCAAGCAAGCTAGGGTTTTATCATTGCAAGTCATCAAGATAGCTTCCAAGGACATTCAATGACAGATTCTTCATGTTTTTCTACAAAAATTCAAGATCAAACATCATAGCAAGGTATTAACTCCATTGTTGCATTCTTCATTACATTATTTCTTCATTTGGTTTAGTTACCTAAAAAGGGTTGACCAAGGCAAACCCCCATGTCCTAACATTCAACATTTCTTTCTCTTTCATTATGTGTTGGAAAGATTTAGGCACTTTGAGGGTTTGAAAATCATTGAAGATTAGGTTGAAGACTCATTGAGGACATCTTCTTATTGACCAAGCCAAAATATCAACAAAAAGTCACTTTTAGGCCTAAAAATTAGAGTTTCAGAAACAGACACCTGTTAGGAACCAGAGTGTAGACCAAGGGCTTCCATTTCCACTTTCAAATTTTAAAAAATTCAGAATGGCGAATTAGTCCCATTGAACCTTCTTTTCAGAAGTTTTTGCAGATTTGGATACCCATTTTGTTGAAATGGGTTCTTAGGCAGTTTTTTCATAACTAGGACTAAGTCGCCTAGATTTGCACAATTGTCCTATTTGAACTCCACAATAGCTTCATTAGGATCCCAGACCTTCATGCCATCCTTTTCAGCCTCCAGGTGCACACATTCAGTTTAATTGCTTTTTTTCTAGTTTCATTTGCATTTCTACTTCATTTTCCACATGTTTGCATATCACAAAGTGTTTTCCAACAAGTTGCATTTCAATAGTTTTGTATTAAAAATCAATAGCATTCATTGTTTTACTACATTTAGATCATCTCATTTAAGCATATTACATCCCTCTTGATATTAATATTGAGTGTAGACATTTCCCATTTTGGTCCATCTTTCTCCTTTTAGGTTAAAAACCCTAAAAGTGTTAGAGAGCATTAGGGTGCCAAAATCATTGTCCACAAGAACAAAATCGATGATGGTAGGGCGGGGATAGCCCTAGGTCTTGCTACACTCCTGAAGGCCTGAGTGTATGTGGGCACATTAGGGGGAATGGTCTGCACATGGCCATGTTGTCACATGACCTGGCTCCAGTAGTATGGTACAATGATGTGGTCTCGGCGACCGACTAGAAAATGGTTGTGTTGTAGGTTCCCGAGGTACCTTCCATCATCTATCTGTGGACTATGGAAATGGAGTGCACAAATTCCTTGATCCACACCTAAAAGGGGAATGAAAGAAGAGGAATCTGATTTCACAAAGTTCACACTCAAGAACAAATCCTTGAGATTCCAATACAAAAGAGATTCAAATCTATCAAAGGAGATTGTTCTTAAGGCCAAAAAGTGATAAAAGAGATTGATTATTAATGCAAAACTAAGGAAATGAATTTTTTTTAAACACGCTGTGATATGCAAAATGACTTAAAAATACAAACAAATTGTAACAAAAACTTATGTAATCAAATATGTGTACTTGGAAACTAGAAAGTGATGGAGATGACATTTAGAATCCTACAAAATTCACTATTGAAGCCCACTGGAACTCATACGCCAAGCTAGGTGACTTAGTCCCGTTTTAGGAAAATTTTGCCAAAACAGGTTTCAGACAATTGGGTACTCAGAACTGCAAAAACCTATGTTTTAGGCCTAGTAGTGGGACTCATACGCAAAGTTGAGTGACTTAGTCCACTTCCAGATTTTGGGAAAATCAAAAGTGGAATCTATAGCTCTTGGTTTGCACTTCTTTTCCTTATAGGTTTTTGGATCTAAAACTGTCAAATTTCACTTGTAGGTGTTCTCCAAGCTTCTTTTAAGGCTTTGACAACTTTGAATGACTTCAAAAAATTGTTGACAACTTTTCACACCTTGTTGTTTGACAAATCTGCACACTAGACCAACAAAATAAATGCAAAGAGGGGGGAAATGGTTGAGGGTTAGTGAATAGGGGTTTGGCTTGGTCAAACCTCAATTTGGTAATTAAACCCTTGAAAATGAAATGGAATGAAAAGAGAATGATGAATGAATAACATGTAATGCTACAACTCACCAAACCCTTTCAAAGTAGAAATGTAAAGATATGCAAGTAGAAGCTCCAATGGATGTAGACTTGAAAATGCTTGAAAATGCCTAGAATGCTTAAGTGAATGAATGGGGGTGAAATGAGAGGAAAAGCCCTATATTTGTACACAATTATGAAATATTTCCCAAAAATACCACATCACAGGTTGACCTTAGGTCTTAGAAAATAATAAACTGCCAAAAATTTGAATTTATTTTGATTTTTGAGCCAAAGGGGATTCACTCGCCCCTAGTGGAAAATGGGTCCCAATTAGCATTTTATGTCCTAGGTGTCAAAAATTATGTGTATTAAATGATGTTTATTGGGATTATTTTCAAAAATACACTTAAGTAAGACCTATAAGTGTAAAATGGGCCAATTAAGGCATAGGAAAGGGTTAAATTATTGATGACAAGCCTACAAAAGCATGAAAATTTGTTACAAAACTTTACAACACTTTAAAATAAGGGTTGATAGATGAAATACATTAAAAAGACCCTAGAAAAGTGTGAAAGTGTGTTGCAACATTTTACAACACTTAAGTAAGGTACCACTTGAATTCTTTTAGTTCACTAGGACCCAAGACCTAATGTGAATGTGTTATCCACATTAGAACATTAAATGAAGGCATGATTAAGCCAATGTCACAAGGAGGAACCAAATGAGACAGAAAAATTAGAAGGGTTACTTTTTCGGTGTCTACATTTAGCCCCCACTTTAGTGAGAGGATGAACCTGCTTCAAACTCTTACTAAAGTGGACCAACGCACATCAAGAGGGTTTCCCATGAACCAATTCTAGCAAGATGGGACAACAATGATCAACAGGGGTGATCAAGCCCCCAGGATCAAGATCTCATGACAAACCAACATAAGCGCAAAGGGAACACACATGATATCAAGAATAATGACAAGGCACAAGAACACAATGCCAAAGGTGAAAGAGAGAAAAAGAAAAGGAAAAGAAAGGAAGAATGGATTGAATCAAGCTTCAATCATTTTTCCAACATGATGTGGATCATATCTCGACTATTTGTTTGGAAAATGCATACTTAGTCTGAGGTGACAAAACTCATGGTTGTCTTCCAAGTGAGAAATCTTAAAAGGTGAGAAACACATACTCATGGATGGTATACACTCACAAACACACAGGTGGCTATGGGGAAATTCATACCTTAGAATGGGCTTCCTGCTCAACCATACTAGATTTTTACCTCTTGATAACTTTAATAAGGTGCCACAAAAGAAAGTGATATTTTTGAGCTTCACAAGACAAGAAAAACTTGGTATGCTTGGAGCTCATGAAAAAACACGATGGATCCATAGGCATGCAATCTTTGTTATGTAAGGTGGCCATATAAAAAATAAAAAATGCAACATGCAAAGGATGTTCAAAGTAGTCTTTCTTAGTTCATGCAAGGTCTTTAACTTAGGGAACATTGTATCTAATGTCTCCAAGAGAGGACTGATCAAAGAATAGAAGATTCACAACTTAGGGTATGTAGTGTGTCACATCAAGCCACCAAGAGGAATGTAATATGCTAAGATAGATCACGCTCATGAAGGACATCACACGCAATGCCATCAACAAAGCAACAAAATGCATCGTATGAAGTAAGAAGGTTGCACTAAGAACCAAGAAAATGAAAAATGAAAAAGAATAGTGCCAATGTATGCACCCACTTTAAAGGAATTATTGCACACCATACTATGAGAAATTTAGCAAAATGAAAAATGAAAACAAGAAGAAAGACATGAGAACCAACTTGGAAAGCCCTACGCCAAGTCATATGTTTTTGAGTTAGGCTACGTCATGCAAAGGAAAGGAAAAATAAAAGAAAGGGGTTGTCCCCAAAATGAAAACACCAAACACATAAGGGATCTATGGATTTGGGATCAATATGTTCTTTGATGTAATGATTTTAGAGAGCTTGGAATTGTCATCATCCCCCAAATATACATAGAACTGGAAGAATGAAACAAAGAGAGTGAAAACAAAGAAAAAAAAAAACCTTTTGGGTCAACACATGAAAGAGACATAGGGTGTCTCGACGCCTTGTGACATCCCTAAAAAGAAAACACAAGACAAATGAAAAAGAGAAAAAGAAAATGTGAAAGAAAGAGAAAAAGCTTGTGAGTTAACATGAAGGAGACATGAATTTCTCAATGCCTTGCATCATCCCTAAAACGAAAACACAAGAAAAAGATAAAAGAAAAAATCAAAGAAAAAGAAAAAGCTTTTGGGTCAACATGAAAGAGACCTAGATGTCTCAATGCCTTGTGTCATCCCGAAAAGGAAAGAACAAGAAAAAGAGAAAAGAAAAAGGTGAAAGTGATGCATGACATAGAGAAGAATATAACAAAGAGGGAGAACATCAAACAAAACATCACGGGGGATCACATTATGCACATGCAAACACACAAAAATAAATAAAAGCATAAAGACTAGTAAGGAAAAAAGTGAACCATCGAGCAAGTCATCCACCTCCCAATCATGTTCATTATATGCTGAGGGCGGGCAACTAGCCAAAGGGACAAGAGAAATTTCCAAACTAGGGGAAGCACCAGGTTCAACATTTATTGTAGGAGATTTCTCATTTAAGTTCATGGAAGAGGAAAGCAATGTTTTCAAATCATTATGCACCTCTTCATCAATTATAGAGATCTTGTCATCATCGTCCAAATTAATCACAACAAGAGGAAAAATAATAATGTCCATGGAAGAGTGTGACTCTTGTTGTGATTGTTGTATTAGATCATTTTTTTTGGTTGGGGAGGACAGTCATCATACATTGCTTCTATCAAGTGTGAATTTTGATTCTCTTTGTTTAATTCTTCATGTAACTTACAAGCAAGGGCATGACATTGACGCCTACACTCTCTAGCACCTCTATTTATTTTTGGTTTTGTTATCAAGTTGTGATTGTGAAGGGGTGCATTGATCAACCATAGGTTGCTTTTCTTCCCTAAGGGGAGGAATAGAATGAACCATGGAAGTTTTGTCATCCACTTTCTCCTTTTCCTTGTAAACTTGTCTTATTTGAGGAGACATGACAGAGTTGTTCTCATTGTCTCTGGGTCTCTTGGATGAGGTAGGTGAAGTTTCTAGTGTTGGTTGATCTTGATTGTTTGGTTCTCGTTCGGGTTGAAGCATGGTTTCGTCTATGATGGGAGTTCTAGAAGTAGACGGGGACATTTTGCAAAGAGATAATTCTGCTATTTTCTTTGCTTTGAAATTTATGTAAGCTACAAAAAAGAAGTCTTGTCGAGGCATTATAGGTTCCATGGGCTCAAGCCAAAATTATTCTAAGCAAAAGTTTCATTTGGAATACAAGGGGTTAAAGCCACCATGATGGATAGTAAATATTTTATTGTTAAATGGAAACTTTAAGCATTTGTCAATAAATGAAGGGACAACTTTCATTGAGTGAAGCCATGGATGGCCTATCCTCAAGCGTAACTAGTCTGATTGCGGGATGATGGAGAATGTGACATATAATGTTTTTGGTTCTATTTGTAATGGAAGGATGATTGATCCTATCGTAGGGAAAGAAAAACTATTGTGCATCTTGATCCATGCTTTCGGTTTATCATAGTCATCTTGATAAAGGTCATGTAATACTAAGAATTCCTCAGTGATCACATTCTCTCCACAAGCGGTGTCTATTAATATCCCATGAGTGGGATTGTCATAGATACGACCAACTATGTAAAGAGAACCATCGAGTAGATGTTTAATTATATCCTTAGAGGAGAAATCAATATCAAGAGATTTCTTAGGTTGGCCCTTATGAGAGATAGTGTCTATCACACCTATCGTTTCATCCATAGGATTAACATGGGTAATATGTGGAATAGGATCAGGATGTTCATTAGCAACATTCATCACATCATTCTTTGTAGTTTCACTAGCTTTGACAAATGAAATATTATGTTTAGGCATTGGATCAGTGAAAATTTACAAGTTTTTATTTGGAGGGGAAACAAACTTATTACGTAATCATTAACACCTGCAATGGATAGATGATCAGAGTCAATGAGGTCTTGCACAAGATGTTTAAGATGCTTCAAATGTTTTGTGTCATGTCCATTTTGATGATGATAATGGAAATAAGTATTGGATTAAATAAAGTTTAGAGGCAAATACTTAGTAGGATCGAGTGCTTTGACGACAGGAAAGGTAATCATTTGTTGTTGTAAAAGTTGGGACATTGTGTTATGAAGGGTGTCAGGTAAAGGTGTGAATTTTCTTTTCAGATCTCCATAACTAAAGGGCACCATAGTTTTAACAAAAGCTACTTGGTCGTTGACAGTTTGAGTTGTTTGTTGAGGGGGTTGAATTACAAGAACCCTTTATTTTTCTTTCTAAATGGTTGGGAATTGTTTGGGTTGGTAGGCTGAAATTTCTCAGTTCATCTAGAAGTGGACATTGTATCTTGACTACTAATTGAATTGTGATAATCACAAAGGGCATTACACAAGTGCATGAAGGAGGGGAATTTCATTATAGTGAGTTTGACTTGAAGTTTAGTTTGCAATTTTTCTATAAACATCTTTTGAAGATGTGGGTTAGGGATCTTGACATCGATTTGGGAATAAAGCGATTGAAGCATGAGATAAAATCATTTATCTTTTCTTCCTCGTTTTACTTGTAACAAATTAAATCATCCAAGGTATTCTTGGGATTCATATGCACTTGTAAATTATTTATAAAGGAATCAACAAGTTCATTAAATAAACGAATTGAATTGTTCAGTAAAGATGAGAACCATTCCAAGGTTGTGTCTTTTAAATTCCTAGGGAACAATTTTGCTAACAGTTTATCATCAAGGAAAAAATCACTACATAAGGCAGTATAAACATTAACATGGTTAGAAGGATCTCCCTTCCCTCCATATTTCTCAAATCTAGGCATCTCTACTCCTTGTGGCATCGGTGTTCGCAATATCTCTAAGGACAATAGGCTGCTTCGAACATAATATGTGGGTGGGCCATTCTGATTTTGGTTTATGGTGGGGATTTGATTTTGCATAGAGGAAATGGTTTGGAAAAGTTGTGTTATGAGAGGTTCATTATAAGTGGTATGAGGTGGAAGTGAAAGTGGCGATGGAGTGTATGTAGTGGTAGGGAAAGTGAATGGAATGCTTATAGGTGGTAATCTGGAAGAAGATAGAACATACAATTTGCCATATAGGAATTAGGGATGCTAGTAGGAATACTTGAGGAAGGAATCACATTACTAACTTATTGCAGTGTTGTTGTGACTTGAGGAGTAGTATAGGTAGGTATTGAGGCTATCATTGAGGGAGGAGGAATTTGAGTCCCTCCTTGGTTGGAAATATTGTTTGCTAGTATAGGAGCACTAGATGTTGAAGGAAGATGTTTGCTAAATATTTGAACTATGTTTTTCACAAGGTCAAGACCTTCATCACTTTCAAGCACGTGGTGAATGTTTTCTATGGTAGGAATTGCAATAGCAGAAATTTTTTCAAGGCTAACTTGGTGTTGAATTATCATGGATTTGAATTATCTTGTCTTTCGGGATATCATCAGGTCTATGTTCAACATGCATACTACTTGAAGGCAAAGAGTTTCTAAGGCTATTATCCATGTCTAGTGCACTATTGTCCATACTAGGAGTGGAAGCTCTAGATAACCCAAGATCCACAACGATTGTGTTATCGTGAGATGACATGATTCTTGAACTTCTTCTCACTAAGGTATTAGCAATAAGGCACCAAACACTCATGCAAAGGCTTCTAAATGGGAGATGAATGCAAATGCAATGTAAACCAACAAGAGTGAAATGCTTAAAACTAAAATTCTAGAAAGTAAAATTGAAATGTAGAAATAGCAAGTAGAAACTCAGAAAATGAACTGTAGATGACATAATTTAATGCAGTGTAAAATATGCAACTGGACTAAGTTGCCCAAGGTGGTGAATGAGTCTAGGGAGTGGTTTTTTAAAAAAAATTCAATTTTTTTGAATTGGATGTTATGCTTTTTATGTTTTCTAATGTAGATATGATATGAAAATGCAAAATTTTAGTAATTTTTAATGAAATGAAATGCAAAAATGCAAGCTATATGAGCTTATCACTAATGAAAATTTGGAAACCCTGTAATGCAATTTAAAGAATGAAAAATGCATGCAATGTTAATGTAAGCTATTCCTAGGATGAAAATGCACTCTAAATCATAAATGTGATTTTCAAAAGTTGAGTTCACAAAAATGTGGACTATGGAAATGGAGTGCACAACTTCCTTGATCCACACCTAAAAGGGGAATGAAGGAAGAGGAATCCAATTTCACAAATTCCACACTAAAAAACAAATCCTTGACATTCCAATACAAAAGAGATTGATATTTTTCAAAGGCGATTGTTCTTAAGGCTGGAAAGTGATAAAAGAGATTGATTATTAATGCAAAACTAAGGAAATGCAAAATGTTTGAAAACACGTGATATGCAAAATGACAAAAATGCAAACAAATTATAACAAAAACCTATGTAATCAAATACGTGCACCTAGAAACTATAAAGTGATGGAGAGTAGCTCTGGAATCCTGTAGAATTCACTATTGAATCCTACTAGGACTCATACGCCAAGCTGGGCAACTTAGTCCTATTTCAGGGAAATTCTGCCAGAATAGGTTTCCAACAATCGGGTACTTAGAACTGCAAAAAACTTTGTTTTGGGCCTGGCAATGGAACTCATACGTCAAGCTAGGCAACTTATTCCACTTCTAGATTTTGAGAAAAATCAAAAGTGGAATTTGTAGCTCCCGATCTGCACTTCTACTCTTGACAATTTTCCAAATCCGAAACTATAGAATTTGACCTATAGGTGCTCTCCAAGCTTCTTTTAGGGATTTGACAACTTTGAATGATTTTGACATATAGTTGAAAACTTTTCACACCTTGCTCTTTGACAAATATTCACACTAGACCTGCAAAATACATGCAAATAGGAGGGAAAATGGTTGAGGATTAGTAAATAGGAATTTGCCTTGGTCAAACCCTAGTTTGGTAATTAAACCCTTGAAAATGAAATGAAATGAAATGAAAAGATAATGATGAATGAACAATATGCAATTCTACAACTCACCAAAACCTTGAAGTAGAAATGTAAAGATATGCAAGTAGAAGCTCCAATGGATGTAGACTTGAGAATGCTTGAAAATGCCTATAATGCTTAAGTGAATAATTGATAATTATTTGAATTATTAAGTGAATAATTGATAATTGTTTGAATTATTAAGTGAATGAATGGGGGTGAAATGAGAGGAAAAACACTATATTTATACACAATTATTAAATATTTCCCAAAAATACCACATCACAAGCTTACCTTAGGTCTTAGAAAATAATAAACTGCTAGTAATTTGAATTTATTTTTATTTTTGAGCCAAAGGGGATTAATTAGCCCCTAGTGGAAAATGAGTCCCACTTAGGCATTTTAAGTGGGTGTTGAAATTAAGTATAGTAAATGATGTTTATCAATATTATTTTCAAAAATACACTTAAGTAAGGCCTGTAAGTGTAAAATGGGGCCAATTAAAGCAAAGAAAGGGTTAAATTATTGATGAAAATCATAGAAAAGTGTGAAAATTTGTTACAACACTTTAAAATAAGGCTTTATAAATGATAAAAATAAGTTATTTAGATGAAATATATTAACAAGACCCTAGAAAAGTGTGAAAGTGTGTTACAACACTTTACAAAACTTAATTAAGGTACCACTTGAATTCTTTTAGTTCACTAGGATCCAAGACCTAATGTGAATGTGTTATCCACATTACAATATTAAATCAAGGAATAATTAAGCCAAAGTCAAAAGAGGACCCAAATGAGACAGAAAAAGTAGAAGGGTTACTTTTTCAGTGTCCACACTATCCATCTGAGAAAGTGAGAGGGTCTCCATCTGACCCGGTCCACAACTAGTGTGTCAAATTGTAAGCACCAAAACTGTAAGTCTTTGTGCCTCCACTACCCCATGATATCATACTAGTGGGCCATGGGGATGTGATATGGTTGTCGCTAGGGAAAACCAACAACCTCATGCACATGATCTGGGTGAAATCCCACACTTTCAAAATAGTGTACACTATAAGGCTACGATACTTGTAATGGATGTAGCACCCCATCTCTTGGTATAGGTATGCTAACATACTACTCCCCCAAGAAAAAACTATATGATGCTCTACCATCTCCCTAATATTATCGACAAAGCCCCCATGTAGGTGAGAGCCTTGCTTGTCTATCGTGATTCAACATGCCACGATCACAACCATCACTCGGTGCAGCAGAGGTGCAATGGTGCATGCCTGATCATACCAATGCATGTAAATATGACTCATGTCATTGCCAATGTCAATCTACCCCAAGCAGTACAAGACTCCCCTCAACTGCTTCCCTGTCGATTAGGTGTCATCGATAGCCACCCGCCATCCACGGATGGGTAGCCCAAGGATCCGATATACATTCTCCAACGTAATCATCATCTCCCTAGTAGGTAATTGGAAAGATGACACATGGTGGCATCCCACCACTCCATCAGGGTTGTAAGTATCCTCTCATGGTAACACATCTTTGGCTTGGTGAATGTATGTTAGAGACTGACCTACTCCAGTTGTGTGGCCTCATTAGCAGTGAGGCGGTCCCTCCGCTCATGAACTAGTTGGAAAGCCTGCCCACCAAGATGCTTCTAAATCTCAGGATAGTCCTGTAAAAAAGGCAAAAATTATATGTCAAAATGTGGAATTTAAATTTGAAAATAAAAAATTCATTAAGATTTTTGTGGGTGGTGCATACATCCCAGACCACCATTGATGCCTCTGAACTGTAGATTTTTGGCACCACAAGACTCTAACTCTTCTAGGGTTTTTCACCTAAAAGGAGAGAGGTAAGCCAAAAATGCTAGCTAGGTTCATTCAAAGTATGCAATTTATGTTGTTTATATGAATAAATAGGATGATCTAAGTGCAATTACTTGAGAAGATTGATTGATTAAATATGAAAAACCTAAGAAATATGACTTGTTTCAAAACACATTGTGTAATGCAATAATGAACTAGAAATGAATGCAAAATTGCAACAAAAATGAATCAGATTAAAAGTGTGCATCTAAAAGCTTGAAGAAGACTATAAATTGCTTTTGAAATGCTACTAATGCTATTTTTCAGGCCTAGAGGGACTCATTCACCATTCTAGGTGAATCAATCCCAGTTCTATCAAACTGAGCCAAAACTTGTTTCTATCAAAAGGGTACTAGAAAATGCAGAAAACACAAAATTGACTATGGACTGGGACTCATTCACCACCCATGGTGAATGAGTCCACTTTTGAATTTTTGGATTTTCAAAGGTGGATTTTGAAGCTTCTGATCTGCACTTTGACTTCCTATACAGGTGTCTTCTTCCGAAACTCTAATTTATAGGTCTGAAAAATGAGTTTTTGTTGATATTTTGACTTGTTGAATGAGGAGAAGACTTTAGTAACCTTGCAACTTGATCTTCAATTATTTTCAAGCTTCCAAGAGTCCTAAATCTATAAACACAAAAAGCAATCCGAAGGAGAAATGTTGAATGTTGGGGCATGGTGTTTTCCTTGGTCAAACCCACTTTAGGGAATTAAACCAAAATGATGAAAAAATGGAATGAAACATGCAATAATGGGATAGATTACCTTTCCATGATGTTGATCTTTTATTTTTGTAGCAATGGAGGAAGATTCAACCCTTCAATGTCTTTAGGAGCTTTCTTGATGTCTTTTAATGATAAAACCCTAAGTTGCTTGACTTGAGATGAAAGATTGGTGGATGAATAATGAAGAATGGATGTGAATTAAGTTGATGGATCTAAAAATGAGTTTAGAGAGGTGCTCTTATGGGTATGTGCAGGATCATCATGGAAAAAATAGGCCCTTAAGTGGCAAAAAATTCAAAAAAATCAGAGTTAGGCAACTTGATGTAAAAATTTGAATAAGTTATCTATATTATTTAAAAAATATGTAAGAATAGAATCTATAGAAAATTGAATTAGTTTCTAAACTACTAGGTTTATTTAAAAAATAAATAAATCTATTTGGTGAAAATTTGAAATTTCAATGTAGTAGTACTTAAATTTTAGAGAAAAAATAAGTAGGTGTTTGTCTGACCACCCTAACCACAATAAAATGGTAATATTTTTTTATAAGATTTTAGATATAAGTAGAGGACTCATGTCCTGATGTGATGCGCATTTTTTTCTAATTTTTTCCAAGTAAATAATTTATCATGAATTAATCCCATGTATAGCAAAGGGTCCTTTTTTGTACGGTGTAGCCCCAAGGATGCTAATGCATCTTGGGGATGACAGTGCAAAGATGGGACTTCTATGTGGAACCTAGATGAAAACACGTCTTTTGGATGGCACTGCCAAAAAAAGATGCCTATGTAGCTCGACGAGGAAAAATTTGCTAAAAGGATGCTAAAATTCATAAAAAATGAGGTTTTGAGACTTACCTGGTCCACCTCGTGGCCCTTGGCAATGTCATCCCTTAGCTGCTCCATTCTAGGTGCCTCATACTCTCTCCTACTCAACATTTTGCTAACTTTTCTCTCATAAAAGTCAAAAATTTCCTCGTAGTGAATAGTGAAAATGACCCTTCTAGGGGCCCACCTAGGTATATATAGGCCCCCTGGGGCCCATTTTTCCTAGAGTTTGTGGCCCTCGATTTCTCCTAAATTTACCCCACCTAGTTGGGGGAAAAATCGGGACAGGGCATATAGTCACCTATTGACCATATTTTTCTTTTGAATCATCAAATTTTTCTTGATCATTCTTCTTGCCATCATAGCTTCTTCCAATTTTTGAAATTTCCCTAGAATTTGAGTTTTGTAGGATAAAATTTTATGTGATTCTTCACAATTGTTCTGTCGCTATTTTTTGAGCTCAGTTGCTGGGGGAACCTTTGGTACCAATTAGCTTGACTTCAATGGCCTTTGAGGCCCCTTTTTTTGGCATGCAAATTGGTAAAATTCAAATTTGGGTGAATTTTTTCTTCTCTACTTTAGTGTGGCTGATTTTTCCAAAAATCAAGCCTACTAAAGTGGGGGAAAATGTAATGTCACAACATTGCACCTAGGGGCAATTCCACAATTTTCACTTTGCCTTGCATTTATGACACCTTAGAGCATTAATGACAAAAATCCCATGAGATAGAATTTTTGCAATTTTGACTCCATGTGGACCAGTGGTAGAGCGCTAGAATCCCAACAACACATTTCCCAAAAATATAGGCCTTGGAAGCAGGCATAGCGTACAGACGTCTATGCAGCGCACTAGCATCCTAGTAGTTTTTCAAGTTTGAAATAAGGAATCTTGAATCTTGACCCTCTTCACATGTGTCCTAGCAGTCATATTATGATTGTAATAGCTATTTTCCACCCTTTCATGCAACAAAAAGCCCTCTTTTTCTCTCATTTGGGAGTTTGAGTCATCTACAATCAAGCTCTCTTCAAGTCCTTCACTCTTGAGTTCTCTTCATCCTTGATAGTAGCACTCTCACAAGCAAAGACATGTCAAATTGAGGTCCTTCTAGCAGCTACAGCTCTCAAGAAAGCACTCAACGATGTGTATGTGTGCTCCAAATAGGGTCTAGGCTTGTGGGTAACACTCTCTCTCCCTTACTTTCTTCTATCTACTTTCTCATTTACTACTTAGTGGTGTGGGTTCCACTCCTAAAGTGGGTTTTTCTTTCACCACATGCTTTGTCCATTTTGTTTACAATCCTTTCCTATTTGGCTATCCATGGAGGTGGGAACACCAAAACTAGGATCTGACTGAGGCAAGCCCCTGTACATCCCCAACCTTTTCTCCTCATTCTTCTTTGTGTAGGTTGCAAATCAGAGCTTAGAGTGAAGACTCGAACATCCCCAGTTGAAGGTAAGTTTTCTTCAAGTTTTCCTTGTGTGTTTCTTAAAGTATTTTTTCTTTGTTTGATTATTTTGTTTAGTAGACCTTAGGTCTGAGTCAAGAAGTGAAACCTTGTTCTACTCATATGAGCTCCTGAGCCTTCTATTTCTTAAGACACCAACGCAACATTTGGAAGACAACACATCACAATGGCGTCCTGAATCTGCATTGTCGTCTTTTGGCCAAGAGCTCCTCTGTGTGAGGCAAAAATCTAGAAATTTAACTCTCTCAGGATCTTAAGTAGTCTTCTTTGAGATATAACTTGTGTACATTTTTCTATCATTTCTTTGATCTGCTTGCGTTAAGGTGGATAAGGGAAATTTGTTCACTAGTGATCTCTTCAAAATGAAGAGACTCGTGTGCAAAAAATCCCTCTTATCTCACATACACACACACATAGACACATAGAAACATACATACATATACACACACACATAAATACATATAGACACACACATGTACATGTACACATACATGCATCCATACATACATACATACATATAGGAAACAAGCTTTTAAATTAATCATAAATATTTTAAAAATATATTATAACATAAAAATGGATAGGTGGAGATAGTGCCACATTAAAATTTAAGTAACTTGTATGTATACGTATGCATGTATGTGTGAGTACTTTTTCTGCACTTACTTCAAATACCAACGAACATTAGTGTTATTAGCAAATGAAGTAAACCAAACTAAGCACTCCTATAAAATATTGAATCATGCTTCACAATGCAATCAAAACAACAAAATATCAAATAAACTAATTGAGAGCATAAAAAGCATGATACATATCTATCCCATAGTGGATTGGTGCTTCTTTGATGTGGAAAGAAGCCCTTTCCCAATCCTTGATAAGCCAATGATGAAGATGCAATGCTAAGATAATGGACAAAATTAGCTCTCAATGTGAAGAGAGTAATTTTGCATGAAGTTGTAGATGATTACATGGATAATTGAATGAAGGATAGGCTCTCCATTTATAGAAGATTTTGATGAGAGAAGAGGCAAGAGGGATGAATGTGGGATAAAAACCCAACCAATAAGAAGGAGCTACTTGTCACCATGTGAATGGGCAAAGGATGTGTGTGTTTTGATGAATGTGCCCATAAATGCACATATTTGAAATTTTAAAATGTTGAAATGACAAGGTGGAGGGAGAGTCAAATGGAGTAATGGCCACTTGGCTCAATGTAAAAGGACTTGTAAGGTGACATAAATGCCTTGTTGGAAGGACTCATCCCACTTGGATTTGAATTCAAATTTGAGGGAATATTATCTAAAGATGCCTTGTTGAGGGAAGATGAAGATTTAATAAATGAACTAAATGATTTATTTGTGCAAGTGGGAAAAGCTAGATGATGTGACATGAGTTTAGATTAAATTAATAAGGATTAGATTAATTTAATGAGGGATTAGATGATTTGACTTTTTGACTTAGATTTATGGATTAAACTAAATCAAAAGGAGATGAAAAGTGATCTAGACTTAGTTAAATAAATGTTTTGATTTATTTAGCTAAATGGAAATGATGTTAGCGGTTTAATTAAATAAATTTGATTTATTTAATTAAATGAACTTTGAAGGTTAATTAAATAAACTTGATTTATTTAATTAAAGAGATAACCTAGGAGATTCATCAATTAAACTATATTTATTTAATTGATCGGGCAAATACGATTTGATTAAATATGAGGAATGAATGATGTCAATTTTGCATGTCTATATTATTCCCCTCTTTGAAGCAATGTACTTGCTGCGTTGGTTCAAAGAATAAACTTGTTGCGATCAAAATTCAAAAAAAATCTAATTTTTTTGGATGCCCTAGTGAACAGAAGTATACTGGTACATTGCCCCCTCGAGAGATTGAGCGAAAAGATTCAATTTGAGGGTTGATCTCACGATAAAGAGGTTCAAGATCGACATATGGATGGTTGTGATGATAATGCAAATGGGATGGTTTTAAGATGCTTAGAATAACCAATCTATATTATCCTAAACAACTTAAATGATGATATGATGTGATGATGCCTATATGATTATGCAATGGATGTTTTATGCAAATGTATGGTTTATGAGATGCTTAGACTAACAGATCTATATTACGATGATGAACATGTATGCAAGATGATTATAATTTCTTATATTCAATATGATATGATATGTAGTATGTTGATGGTTTGTGGATGCAGGATGGATGCATTGGTGATGATGATTACCTGATCATGATGTGATGTTAGTGTAGAAAAGAAGAAAGAAGAAATGAGATGATGACAAGAGGATTCAACAAGCCAACTTTATTAGAGATGATGATGAGAGATGGATGATTTGCTTATTAGGAATTGGGACTTTAAAAAGGGCTACTTACCTTATGTTTGATAACACACATAGATACGATGCATCAAGGTATAAAGAACTAGGATGGCGTTGTATCTAGTGTGATGGACTTCGACTCGACAAACAAATAGGAGTATTCTTGTTCACACTTAACATACGGAAACCTTGCTAGGATGCACCTAACAAAGCAAGTATTTTCCAAGTTATATTACAAGAACGTCCAACAAGCACAACAAAAAAAAAGATAATGATTGATGCCCCATTCCTTTCTCTCTAAATCACTTTCATTAGACATCATCGAGGGGTCATTGGAATGAGTGCAATAAGATAAATCAAAAAATAAAAGATCAAACACACGAACAAGTCAATGCTCTTCATACCTCTAGCCAAAGGGATTTTTTTTGTTTAGGATACGAACTGAAATGATTGCTAATAGATAATGCCCATTGTAGGAAGGATACATCCTAGGACATGTTAGTGGATGGCGGCATGTCGTTTTGTTTATCCAAAGTTTTTTGCCAAAAGATAATGCCCATTGTAGGAAGGATACATCCTAGGACATGTTAGTGGATGGTGGCAAGTTGATAGGTTGTTCCTATTGATAGGAAGGAATGATCATGCCTAGGACATGTTTTTTGATTTATTGATACAAGGTCGATTGCATGTTTGTTGATCAAGAGTTTGATTTTGCATTTAAAATTTTGTTGTTTTGATTTTGATTTTGTGTTTGAAGTTTGTTTTTGCTGATTGTTGTACTTCTTTTTGTTTGTGTTGCCAAAGGATGAAGGTGATGATCAGTTTATTATGGATGATTCTTTATTGCGGCTGAAGGTGAGATGGGGGACATGGATGGATTTTTTTCAAATATTTGGATTTTTTTGATGTTTTTAAATGTTTTGAGGTTGTTCTTGGTATTTTTGGGTTATTTGAATATTTTTGGATTTTATGAGATTTTATGAATGTTTTTTGGATTTTGATGTATCAGGGGTTGATCAAAGATTATCGTTGCCTACGTTTAAGCTCAGAGACGATGTAGTTCAGATGCCATATTTTTTTTTTCTTCACTTTCTTTGATGTTTTTGGATTTTTTGATTTTGATGTTTTTGGATTTTCTGATTTTGTGATGTTTTGAACATGTTTTTGGATTTTTTTTTATTTTTTGATGTTTTTGGATTTTTCTAATTTTATGATGTTTTTGGATTTTTTTGATTTTCTGATGTTTTTGAATTTTTGCATGATTTTGACAATTTGGTGTTAGAATTAGGTGTTGTACACCTTGCATAATTTTTGTAATGTTTTATTTATTTATTATATGTGTGGTGCACCTAGGGGTTTCTAGGTGAACGTGCATCACAAGGAGTTATAATGTTGGAGCCACTTTGTTGTATGTAACATTGGGACATAATTGTCAAATGTAATTATTTAATATTGGGGAATAATAAAATATAATAAAGTACCCAATATTAAATGTGGGGTCACATGATGTTGTATGGTTTTGGGCACATGGTTTATGTAATACCACTTGGTGGTTTTGTGGGAGCTTGTTTCTATAAAAGCAACCACAAGGGTAGTTGTTTAGGGTTGGACAGATTGCTGCAGGTTAGCAGGTTGAGCTTGTGCATGTGTGAGGGTTTGAAGCATGGCATGGGATGTGTGGATTCATGCTTGGTCACATGGAATGCATGGATAGCTTGTGCTTCAGAAGTGTTCATGGAGTCTCTGTAGATGTATTGTAATGGGTTTTCATTGCTGAATAATACATGGAGTGTGGATGCTTTTGGAGGCTGGGTTTTTCCCTCTTGAGGGTTTTCCAGGGTATATCTTGTGTCATCTTTGATGGGTATGTTGTCTATTCTCTTGCATGTTGATGTTGAGTATTTTACTTGCATGTTTTTAGATTTGGGTTATGTGGAAATTGTCATTCTATGGCTGCATAGTTTCCTTTCATTTGGATAAGGATGTGTCTGAAGCTATCAGTGCTCTGTTTTGGGATTTTTTTGAAAACCAAGCTAGGGTTGATTGATTTGATTGATGCATTGATGATGATAACATTGATGAGGATACACAACAATGCAAGGATAGTGTTAAGAAACACAAGGTTTAGGATTGATGATAATAACATTGTTGAGGATACACAACAATGCAAGGATAGTGTTAAGAAACACAAGGATTAGGATGGATATACTAAGATGATAAGGGATTGATTGGATTTGATTGATCAAGATTGATGAAGCTTGGTTTGGAACAAAAGTGTATAATTGATTTGATGTGATGTTTGAAGTGAAAATTAGATGCAACTGATAGTGATTGCTTGGATTGATGTTCTATGAAAGATGAAGCTGATAAGGAGCATTTTCTCATCAAAATATGCCATGGGCTAGTGATTTGGACTTTGGCTTACAAATACTTGACCAATTTTATTTCATGTTTTCCAATTTTTGGATCACCATATAAGCTAGAGGATATAGATCAAGATTTATTCCTGAAGCAAGATGTAAATATTTTCCCTCAGTGTCTAGCAAGGTACGGGATGCCATGGGTGGATGCTTGGATAGGTGTGTGGATGGATGGATATGGTAAGCATGCAAAGGATTCCAAGGATTATCTTGTGATAAGATAAGTTTTTCAGATAAAGAATGCTCATTTGGATAATGTTTTATGGCTCAGATAACGTTGGATAAATGAAAATGACTCATGTCAAGATGTTTACCATAAACAAGCATAAAGTGTGCACCAAAATTTCATCAAGATCAAGATAACTTGGATAATGGATAAAGATGGATGAAAATGGATTGGCTAAATGGTTTATGGATGGATGGAATGCTAGATTTATTATGGATGGGATGAGATACTTTCACCTGAAGTGGTGCATGTAGATGCTCGATTCTACACATGATGCCTATTTTCCAGGTTTTCATCATGGTACCTGTCTAAAGCATTGCCCATGTAGTTTTCACTAAAGGACAATTTTTTTCTTTTTACTATTTTTCATCCTTTTTCTGATTTTTTTGGAATTTCAGATTTTTTTATTTTTTTATTTTTTATGAAATATTTTAAGCTCATGTTGACCCACTTGGTGTTGTTGATGTAGATGATTCTATCATAATGTGCCATCGATATCCTGATTAAAGAGGCTACTTTGCCAAGATACATACTTAAATGCAACTTTTGAGATTCTTGATCTGCTTTATTGATACTTAAGTTAACTCTATCTCTGTGCGCACATCGCAATAGACTGCCTTTTGAATCCTTACGATGAAGGGTTTCTACTAATACATGGTCAATGTGAGAATTGGATATCATGTGTGGAGGCATGGATGGATTGTTTTTAGGGATAAAAGATGGATTGGTTGATAGTTTGGAACCTTTGACTCTCCATACTTGGGAAGATGAGAAATGATGTGTGGATACAAAAGTGTGTGTGGAATTAGGACTAACAGCTTGATATACTTTTTGTCACTTGACAAGCCTTCTTTTGCTTTTTTGGACGTCTTTGATGGATACATTTCCCTTTTTTTATTTTTCCCCATAGTTTCTTTGACTAATGGAGTTTGATAGGGATAATCTTTCTTTGTATTTTTTGGTATCCATATGTATTTGATTTGTCTGATATGCTTCTTAGCTTCTTTTGCTTTGATAACATTCCTTGTGCTTTGATTCAAATATTTCCTTTGACATTGGTCCCAATTCATGGATGGGGTGATGGGTGGATGAAGATTCATGATGTGGTTGGTTGTAGTATTAGCATTAGTTTCAACATAAGGATTCTTCGCACTCCCTATGTTGATGTTTTCCAAAGACATAGTTGCTCCTAGTATGGTGGTAGTGTCACCTTCATTCCTTGATTCTACTTGTTTTGAGATGTCTTGTTTAGTAAGCGTGCTCTAATAAATAACCATTGTAGATGATTTTGTTTCAATGTACTACTCTGCTAACTTTGGAATGTCTTGTTTTGTCAGACCTTTTTCTTTGAGTGGATAATGTTGGATATCTTCATACATGATGTCCTTAGCCTAAATTTGGGATATATCTAATCCTAATGTTGATAATTCAGTTTGATTGTAGAATCAATAATCTACTCTTTTGTGTAATAATATCAAGAGTAAAGGAATCCTATTTTGAATGAAGATCATCTACGTGTCCATCCAAAGAAAGCATCTCATGGGTAGATGGAGGAGTATGTGTTATGTGGATATGATCATCATTTGTGACATCTTGTATAGATAGGAGAGTTTCCATTAGATCATTTTAGTATCTTGGAGATACAAATTCTTGATCTTGATTAATTTTGGGATTGATTTTGACATTCTTTGGATCAAGTTCTTGACATGGGTCAGTTTTAAGGGGCAAATTGCTTACAAAGGGTTCTTGGACATCATCATTATTCATGGGAAGTGGGTCAATATCCTCTTGATCTTTGGGTAGAATTAGGTCAAATGTTGAATTGAGGATCCCTTCAATATCTATAACCATGAGGTCAAAGGGTGTCAACATGTCTTGGAAAGGACCATTGCTAGAACTTGGTAAAGAATGATGATCATGCTTTGCAATAGATTCTTGAGATATGTTCTTTAACTCATTAGGTGATGTAGAGACATTTTCAACATGAGCATTGGTCGATGGGTCATGGATTATGTCAATAGGATCAAATAACTCTAACACTCCTTGAAATAGATCACTAAAAAGTGGCTCTTGATGTATGGTGAGTTGGTCATCGAATGAGGTGGAAACATCTTCAATGTGCTCATTGATGGATATGTCTTGAACATTGTTTTCAACAATTGTGGCAGAGGGATTGTGAATGTATTCAACCATAGGGTCAAGTGATGTTGACATTTCTTGAATTGGATAATTTTTGTGTATTGTTGGTGGATTTTGATTATTATTGAAAAGTGACCCTTGATGCATGTTGTTTTGATCGTTGGATGAGGTAGAAACATCTTCATTGATGGATAGATCTTAATCATTATTTTCAACAATTGTGGTGGGGAGATTGTCAATGCTATCACCAGTGGTTGAATCTTCATTGTTATCCCCAATGGTGATTATCTTTTGATCAATGAGGTTTTGGATGAAATTTTTGAGTCAAATACAACTTGATGTTGCATGTCCCTTTATTTTTTTTAAATCATAATGGTGCTCCTCATTATACCCTGGTGGTTTAACTAGGGGTTCTTAATAGTTCCCATAGACAGGGAGCTTGATGATATTTTCTTGTACCAATTGTTGTAGGACTAATTCAATTGGTTTCCCAAGTGGTGTGTATTTTTGTTTGTTACCTTGTGAGATTTGTGTTTGTTGAGATGATTCTTTCCGTGATTGATCTTGGAGATGTGATGACTGATCTTCGAGATGTGGAGGTTGGATTTGTTGATGTGGTCGATCTTGATATCTAGCTTCTTGGCATTGTAGATATTGTTCTTGATGTGGTTGTGGACACAACTCAACGCTTTGATGACCCAGTTTAACTAATGGAAGAGTGTATTGATTTTGGAGTGAAGATGTCTCTTGGCTCAATAATTCAATTAGTTTGGCAAGTGAAGCAAGTTGATCTAGCAAATTTTGATCTTGATTTTGATTTTGACTCCCTTTTTGTTCAAGTGGATTTGGAATGTGTACTTGTGGTGTTTGCATGGGATCATGAACAAATTGATTTTGGACAATGTTCTTATTTGGGATGATGTTCAAAGTTGGCATTGTGCGTTGAAATTGAACATTGCCTTGATTTAGGTAACTTTGATTTTGCATGGTGTTACCTTGTCTTGGAGTCGTTAACATTTTGTTTGGACTTTGAACAACATTTGTATGATTTGCAAACATATCTATCCCAAAGTTTTTCAAGTGTGAATTTGAAATGTTCATGTTTGGAAAACTTGTACTTGGCATGTATGGATTTGGTGGGATGATGTTGTTTTGTGGAAGACTCATGCATTGAGTGTTTGGTTGATAGATTTTTAGGTTTCGACTTGGATTCAAATCTACCATCGAAAAAGGTGTTCCAAACTTTTGACTAGGCATACTCACATTTGTACCATCAAGGTTTGTAGGAGATAATGATCCCATGAACTGATTGTATAAATGTGAGTTTTGATAATCAATTGGATTGTAAGGCTTTGATAGTTTGGTTGGTTTAGACCACTCGTGATGTATGGATCAAGTTTATATTACATGCTATTCTTGTGTTTTGACCTTGTTGCAAAAGTTACCTCTAAGGTGTTTAGGACCAATGATGAGATAAAGGATAAAAGGGGTGAATGATATGGGCAATGAACTTTGGATCAATTCTATACTAGGGGGTTTGATTTTGATTGGTTTGATTTGGATAATGAACTTGTAAACCCTAAGATGTTAGATGTGATCTTAGGATGAACTTGTTCAAAAGGGTGATAATTTAACTAAGTGTGTGAGGAAGGATTCATCCACACACACCTAACTAAACAAATGATTTTGATTTGGTTTACATGGATGTACCCTAGTCTAGATAATGATGTTTCCAAATCTCTAAAGTTGTGTGTGGGATGGAGATGATAAATTTTTGGGGTGGATGAAGTTTTTGATTTGATCCTAAATGAACCTAAGAAGGACTTGTTTACTAGACCAAGATAGTGAAGAAAATTCTTTTCTCTAAGAGTAGTTCAAAACAGAAAGACCAATGTTTGCATGAAAACCATATGACCAAAAGATACCAAGCACATGTGTGGGGTTCAATTGATTCAACTTTGCTTAATGATTTCTTTTTATCACAAACACACTCTTGATTAGGTTTCCAATGTCCTAATTCTCTTTCATCCCACAAAGTGTATTATGTGGAAATCGAGGAAATCAAGGAAAAGGTTACCTAATGTTGACTTTAGTAGGATCAAATTGAGATGAAATCCAAATGCTTAAAAGCCTCTAAGGATCAGAATCCCAAGGGAAAGCAATAACATGTGAATTTTTTCAAGGATATTTGCTTCTCCTAAAGGGTTTAAGATTTGATGCTCATGTTAAATGTTTGTTTTCCAATGTTTTTCATCAAGCAATGTCTTTTGTTTTCAAGAACATGTAAAAACCTATGGATATTTGAGATAATATTTTTTGAGTCCCTGCTTGGACAAGTCCATCTACACTTATTTTTAGCGAATGGTTAGATGCTTGACCCCACTGGCTCCCCTCCATGACACTCACTTCTCGGGGCAGCCAAGCATTAGTACCCATGAAACTCCCATGGCATACTTTCCATTTCTACTAAAAATCGTAAAAGTGTGGGGCAACTTCAGAACGACCATTCTTGTACCAACAAATAGATAGGTATTTTGGCCTTTCTATAACAAGGGTTTTAATTTAGAATTTTTGTTCATAGGAGTTGACCCATCGAGGCGAGAGACCATTGCTACCCTTCTCATCGAAGCCAACCACTTGATACTAGCCTTTGTTCCAGTACCAACTTTTATATCCCTACTGGAAATACTCTTGGCTTTAGAATGTTACCGAGTGGGTCGTTCCCTTGGGTGAGTATTTTTTCCCTAAGGAAGGCCCTCTAAGATAAACAATAGCAAGAAAACATATATGTAACTCAATCGATATTTGTTGAAAAATAAAGAGAAAATACATGCGATAGGTTTACTCACACTCACAAGATGTTTTGTTCAATTTTAGTTCCCAAAATGAAGTGTGGAGGCAATTACTTTATCCCAACCTAAGACCACCAAAAAGCCTTTTGATTCTCAAGATCGTTGAGAGGCAAAAGAGAAGTGCATACGTATTTTCAATGGTGTTAGTTTGAGTAAGAAATCACAAAACAAAGTATCACATGTTCATTTTAATCCCACAAAGCAATAATGACTTCTTTTTATAGTACCAAATGAAATGTGGAAAAAATTGCCTTGTTCAATTGTTAAATCCGTAAACCAACTCTAGTAAGTTTGTGTCCTAAAGTTCATTTTACACGCTTTTGTAACAAGAAATTGAAGTGTTCTTTTTAAGAGCACAAAAAAATATGTGAGTTGATCTCAAATAGAAAAATAAAGCATAAAATGGAAGCTCAAAGCATTTAAAAATGTGTTATAAACTCTGAATTTAATGCTCAATTCTCCAAGATTCCTCCAAAGATTGCTTCTCATGCTTAAATGTTTGCAAGTCTTTGGTGCGAACAAAAATTCTTCTTCCTTTCTTTTCCTTCCTTCCTTTGTTTTCCTTCCTTCCTTTGTTTTCCTTGTTTTCCTATAAACATCACAAAACCATGACAAATAAGATTTATTTCAAAGAATATTTAATATATTATCATAAAAATATAATTTTAAACATAATGTATTCATTAAAACAAGAAGAAAAACAATTCCTTGGAGACAAATGTTTGAAAAATAAAAAAATAGTTTAACAGTTACTACAAGAATAACTTGTTAAACATTTTCCCCACAAACCCACTTTCAACTTGTGCTTAAATAGATAACATTAGGATATTTAAAAAAAGACTTCATATCTTGATCTGTAAAGATTATTTTAGAAACTTTAAAATTGATGTAGTTGGCATGTATAAAGTTAACACAATAAATTCCACATAAATATTTTTCAACATAATGCAATTGAAAGGCTTAAAGCCGCACCCATAACCTATTTAAGAAACATTCAAGTTAATGCAAATGGTAGATGTAAAATCATGCATTAAAGACTAGGCAAAACACATAAAGATGGAGAGAAAAAAAAATAAAAACAAAACAAAACTATGATGATTTGAATGGATCACAATAGCTTCCAAAACAAGGCAAGTAAAGGCCAAAAAAACCACATCATATGTGCTTATTCCATAGATATCGACATTTATTGTTGAGTGACCTCTAGTTGGGCATTTAATTCCTTCCACCCCTGGCTTCTGATCTCTACTGGGAATCAGTATTCTTATTCAATCTTCTTGTCAAATAACAAAATCTTAGAGACATACATACATATTTTGAAAACAATAGAGAGTTTAATTTAACATTTAAATCAAGATCCCATCAACCAACCATCATTTTTTTTCTTTTCCTTCTACGTGTGTGACTGGTGCGAATGGGTTTTTTGCAAAAAAAATCTCCCACTTTCCAAGCAACATTTACTTTAATTGCAAAATTTCTCCAAAACCCATGGTAGAAGGAATGGACGCTTAATAGCCATTTAATATGAAAGGGTTTGTATTGCAATAGGCATCTCGCAGTGAAGCTTTACACTCTTGATGTTTCCTTGCTCCCCTCCTTCAACCAACATCGATGCTTCCTATGCCAAAAATAGGCATGTTGGAACATGATTCTATCTTTTAATACCATCATGGCCCTCTTGATCACTCCAAACTGATACCATCCTTTCTACATTAAACACGGTACATAGAAATCTCAGGATCCTCTGCCACAATTCTAGAGAACTTATGGGCCACTTTCATTGCGTGGGAAAGCCCTTTCCCATATTCAAATCTATACGGCAGTGCTGATATCACTTCTCCTCCAACTTTGATAACAAATTCCCAACCACTAGGTGACTGCAAGATGACTTTGGTGGACTCTAATTTGAGCACAAGTAAAGATTATGGTTTGTGTAAGATTTTGAATGTGAACTAGACTTCACCAATGTTTTAGAAAGACTTGTGAGTCTTAGGCGATGGTTGTCTGCCAACTACAAATCTGTTGACCTTGTCAAAGTGAATAAGTATTCAGAGGAGGGGCATAGTGCAAAACAATGATTCACAAGAAGCTGACACACAGGTCGATGTGGGGTAGTGGTGACTCCCTATAAGTGCTATAGAGGTGTGTGGCGAAGGCCATGGGAAAAATACACGATAGGAATTCGAGACAGGGCAAATGTAGGTAAAAACACCATTATTTATTTTGAGCAACTACAAGTAAAAAACAAAATGACATTCAATGAAAGTGTACCCTACATTGATGTTCATTTCACAGAATGGGTAGCTCAAAATGATTGTTATTTCATAGATTACCATCGCTTTATGGTGCTAAAAAAGATACTACTACAAAAAAATTGCCTCAAACAAATCAACAAGTGAGCTCAAAAACATAAGTAGTTTCAGAATTAATGAATGCACAGTACACAAATAATGATGAGGCTCGACAAAAATGTATGATGAGGCTCGATAAGCAGTTTCAAAAATTGCATAAAAGTGTATTTTTTTTAAACAACTCACCACCGTAACTGTTACACCTGATATAAGGATATGGAACAATAATTTCAATATCTAAGCAGTAATCAATAATGCAAGATTTAGCAAATTGAAATAACATCAACTTGCAATAATTTTAATGTTCAATAAAATAGGTTTAATAGTAATCTGAAATGAACTACGACATATCATTGCTAATCAATAATATATCACAAAATTCACTTACATGACAAACAAGTTCATGGTAGAGGGATAACAATATCAATATTGTCCCAAAGTGGGTGCCAAAATGTGAGTACTTTTTCTGCACTTACTTCAAATACCAATGAACATTAGTGTTATTAGCAAATGAAGTAAACCAAACTAAGCAAGTTCCTATGAAATACTGAATCATGCTTCACAATGCAATCAAAACAACAAAATATCAAATAAACTAATTGAGAGCATAAAAAACATGATACATATCTATCCCATAGTGGATTGGTGCTTTTTTGATGTGGAAAGAATCCGTTTCCCAATCCTTGATAAGCCAATGACGAAGATGCAATTCTAAGATAATGGACAAAATTAGCTCTTAATGTGAAGAGAGTAACTTTGCATGAAGTTGTAGATGATTTTGGATGATTGAATGAAGGATAGCCTCTCATTTATAGAATATTTTGATGAGAGAAGAGGAAAGAGGGATGAATGTGGTATAAAAACCCAACCAATAAGAAGGAGCCACTTGTCACCATGTGAATGGGCCAAGGATGTGCAAGTTTTGATGAATGTGCCCATAAATGCACATATTTGAAATTTTAAAATGTTGAAATGACAAGGTGGAGGGAGAATCAAATGGAGTAATGGTCACTTGGCTCAATGCAAAAAGACTTGTAAGGTGACATAAATTCCTTGTTGGAAGGACTCATCCCACTTGGATTTGAATTCAAATTTGAGGGAATATTCTCTAAAGATGCCTTGTTGAGGGAAAATGAAGATTTAATAAATGAATTAAATGATTTATTTGTGCAAGTGGGAAAAGCTAAAGGATGTGACATGAGTTTATATCAAATTAATCAGGATTAGATTAATTTAATGAGGGATTAAATGATTTGACTTTTTGACTTAGATTTATGGATTAAACTAAATCAAAAGGAGATGAAAAGTGATTTTTTAATTTATTTAGCTAAAGGGAATGATTAGTGGTTTAATTAAATAAATTTGATTTATTTAATTAAATGAAGAACTTTAGAAGGTTAATTAAATAAACTTGATTTATTTAATTAAAGAGATAACCTTGGAGATTAATCAATTAAACTTGATTTATTTAATTGATTAGGTGAATATGATTTGATTAAATATGAGGAATGAATGATGTCAATTTTTCATGTCTACAATATGTATATACACACACATGTTTATATATATATATATAAATATATATATAAGAAACAAGCATTTAAATTAATTATAAATATTTTTAAAAAAATATTATAACATAAAAATGAATAGGTGGAGGGAGTGCCACCTCAAATTTCAAGGCATATCTTTATAATTGTATGAAAGAGAGAAAAATAATGCTATTAAGTAGTAAGAGACAAGGCACTAGTAGTAGGAAGCAAGAAATGGTCATCTAGTTTCTACACATTCTCATTATAAGAGAGACATTAAAATTATTCTCATAAGCTTGCACTTCATGAAGGATTTGATTGATAATCATAGTTGAAGAAAGATATCTAGGGTAAGCCAAATGAATTTCCATTTTCAATCCAACTAGGAGCTCCTTTGGAGCAATGTAGAGTAAATTCCAAATGTTGGTGAGAGGATTGACCACCATCCATGAGCACTATGACCATGGTGCCTACACTAGGAAGCATAAGAAACATTATACAAATTTGTTTTTTGACTTCAACCATGTCAAAACCCTCATAGAGTGGATAAAGCACTATTAAAAGGTGAAGTTAAAGGAATTTTGGCAACCATACAAGAAGCATTGCTATAATGATCAAGAAGACCCTATAGGTGGGCCACTTCATCTTTAAGTTTTCTAGCTTGCACTTATATTTGCATGAATTCATTAAAACATATCATCAATTTATAATACAAAGACAAATTTTAGAATTCACATTTTACTTTTAAATTAGGTTTATTTTTCTCTTTTCTAATTGTTATTTATAAGTAGATTAAAATTTTAATTATTTATTACATATAAATGTATTGTATAAAAGGACAAGCTCTAATTCATTTAAAAAATGATCTAGGACTTCAAATTTTTACATATTGCAACCATAGAAATACTCAACTTAAATCATTATTATTTATTATTGACTTACCAACACATGTTTGATGGAAGAAGAAGAATATTAAATTACTAATCTCTTAAAGAGTGTCTATTGATATCACTCCTTTCAAACACAAGTTGTAAAATACAAAAGGAAATAAGATCATGATACCAAAACTAGTAAACTTAAGATCACCACACAATTCAAATCCACAAGTATAAAATCAATTTTACAATTGTATAAATAAATGAAAATAATGAACAAATAATTTACCAATCTAAAAATATTTTTCTAACAATTTCAAACCTAAATTTAACATATTTCATTTATTTGAATTTTAATATTTATTTTGTTAGCTTTTATCAATCGAAACATTTTATCTTAGAGAATTATTTCATAAAAATAGTTTATTGATTATATATTAATGAATTAAACTATAACATTGCTTCACAAATATGAAGAGAAGTTGGGAATAGCAAGATAAGGAGTTGAAGATAAACTATATTTGTAATGCAATGTTATAGTTTAATTCATTTAAGGGAATCGGGTCAATTTTACGAAACAAATTCCACGTCATCACAGTCATCACAGTCTTTTATCTTTCTTTGTATGATGGAAAAAGAGAGAAAAAAAATATTTTTATGGAACAAATAACGTGCTACCTACCTTCAGCCCCACAATTGGATTGGAGAATTTTTTGGGGGGTATACCTTACTTTTTATTTGAATAAAATTATTTTTAATTTTGTGATTTGAGAGGAGAATCTACTTTTAAATTGGAAGTGACTAGTATTTAATACATTTGAATCTATTATTTGAGGGAGTTAGTGTTAATTATCTGATTTGATAGAAGATACTTTTTCTAGATTTATTTAAGGGGGGGTTAATCTTATGATTTGATAGAAGAGTCTACTTTAATATTGGATATTAATATTTTTATCTATATATATGATTTCAAGGGAGTTAGGTTTTATTTCACAATTCGATAGGGAATTTGTTTTATCATTGATTATGACTATTTTATATATTTATATATGATTTTGAGGGAGTCAAGTTTAATTTCACTATTTAATAAAAAAATTTACTTTGTAGAATTGGGTACGATAGATTTTTGTTGTAGAAATAATTTCAAGATATTTTTTAAAGGTATATGTGATTTGAAGGGAGTTGCTTCTAATTGATAATTTCATATGAGAACTTACTCTATAAAATTTGATATGACAATTCTTAAAGTTGTAGAAGTAATTTCAAGGTGTAATTTTTTTTAGGTGTATCCAATTTAGAGAGAGACATTTTTGTATAAAAATATATATGAAGGGATTTGTTTGGAATTTTAAACCATAAAAAAGGAGAGGGAATGCTTGATACATAAACATATTCATCTACAACCAATCAACTATTATATTAGTAGGAGAGTCACTTCCATTAAGGCATCACTCCATTGACATGAAGAACTTGGCATATTGGACTATATATGGTGTTGTAGACCAACAAATTTTAACTGTGTCAGGGTCAACAATGAGACGAGGCAGCATACCTGTTACAAGATTAAAAATCCTCATAAGCATAGCTTAGGATGATGTAAAAGATGATGGATCTCAGAAAATGAAGCCAAGTTAGCTACCCATGTATATATAAAATCTCCCTCAAAGAAGAAGCGGGTGATCCCACAATACTGGTTTACAATTTCTGAGAGATCTTGGTTTTTGCTAAAATCACATATTTTTAGAAAATATAATGATTTAAGACTTGAAAAGTTTCATTTAGAGGATTCCATTTGAAGAGGGTTTGATCAAACCACCTTAGATCAAACCCCCTCTGGATAGAACCGTGCTAGTTTAAACCATACCTATAACAGTCTCCTTTACACCTATCAAATGGTTGATACAAATCCAAATTTGGTTTACCTTTTGGGGGATCAAATGAATTCATTTAAAAAAAAATTGTAAGTATATAGTCCTTATTATAAGCTTCCCAAAAAGTATAATTTTAAATAAATTTACTTTAATTATTATATTTATTTATTATTTCTTATGAATGTAGGTTTTTCACCAAAAATCAAGCTCTCTTTTATGCACATGTGGAAAATTAGCAGATTATCCAAAAAAATTGAAAACTATCAGGGCACTAGATATTGATGTCCCTAATCAACCAAAAGAAAAAAATTTGAATTTCAATACATACAAAAAAAGTTATGTTTTAGCTAGTAAACATGTCTAAATTGTAACTAGTTTGACTCACGAGAACTTAATTGAGAAAAGAATATTCAATGAAGAATGATATGAAACTAATTCCATGCACTAGATATCGTAGTTACGAATCTAAATTAGAAAAAAATAGAATTTTATCCTTCATAGAAAAAAAGTTGTGTTAGTTAGTGATGTCACTCTTTAAAAATGGTGTTTACTGTTAAAACCTAGTTTTCGAAGGAGATGGAAAA
>VDFB02373365.1:65102203-65245045 GCA_007258455.2 Sequoia sempervirens | reverse complement strand
AGCTTTCTTCTAAATAATATCATTCCTCACTTTATATTTCCTTCTACCTTCTTTTTCTGACAATGGCATGCAATTAAATAACAAAGAAGTGAAGCAATTCATGGAGAAGTTTCATATTCAACATAGATTTTCTACACCTTACTATCCTCAATCCAATGGTCAATTTGCAGTGTCTAATAAAACTCTTGAGCTCATTCTTCGAAAAATAGTAAATAAAGATCATGGAAAAGATTGGAACACTCAATTAACTTATGCTTTATGGGCCTATCACATGAGCATTCGCAGGATGATAGGAACAATGCCTTACAACCTTGTGTATAGTGTTGAAGCTATCATGCCTTTTTTGTTGGAGATTCCATCTTTGTGAGTTTCCCTTAAAGGATTAATTGATGATGAAACTTATTGGTATAATTGTTTGTATTAGCTTGAGATGCTCAATGAGTGCATATTACACACCTTCGACCATCTTAAAGCTTATCAATGATTGCTATCTAGACAATACAATCAAGGTGTTCTTCCTACAAATTTCAAGGTAGGTGACCTGGTTCTATATGAGTATTAGAGGAATGTAAATGTGCCACCTGATCAAAGAGGGAAATTCAGTTCTAATTGGTTAGGCCCTTACATTGCAATCTTCGTGTATGGTTCGACTGGTTCCTATAGATTGTCATCTATGAATGGGATGTCTCTAAAAGAACCTATTAATGCAATGCAACTTCGTTGATACTATGCATAGTATCTATGTGCCATGTGTGTAGTGCTCATCCTTTGTAGATTGTAGAATATCACATGTTGCCATTAATTCATCAACACATTATGAAATTTGTGTGATGATGTGACTATATGTGTGTGTGTGTGTGAGGCATACATACATGTGTCTTACTATGTTTTATATCCATGCATTACATTACATATTTTGATTAGGCAATAAGATCATCATTGTATTTAATTAACATACAACCATGTGTGTTTATTAGATCATGATAGCATCTAATCTAACCATACATCCATAAGTATAACATCCTTTGCATAATCATACATGAAAATAAAAGAGCATACACATAAAGCGATAAAAATCATAATGCCAGAATTGGTATCTGATGTATATACATGTGTATCAAATGTTTGTCTTGTACATGTGTCATGCCATTGTCATCAAAAAATAAGCGATGACTATATATGTGTATCAAATGTCTATACATCTGTAGATAAGGGGGATTCACTACTCACGAGTTATCTTCATTCAGATAGCCTCATGGGGTGAACTTCCCTAAACTACCTCAGGAACAGTAGCTAGAGTTCTAGAATCCAAAAGAGTAAGTCATAGAGAATTTCTGGACAAACTAACAAGCTCTTAGCCAAAGGATATCTGCACAGAATACGGATGACAGTGTGGCATGTTGGCATCTTAGAGGCATGCTAGTGTCTCGTATGGACCAAAGAACGAGAATATCTCAGAAAATAGCTAAATGACTACTACTCCAATTGCTGAGAATTTACAGAGTATAGAGAAATAACAGAATGTAATAGAACTACAATAACATAATGTATAAAGACTTTCTAGACAAATTGACAAGCTCTCATCCAAAGGATGTTAGTGCAGAATATGGATGACAATGCGACACACTGGCATCTTAGAGGCTCGTTAACATCTTGCATAGACTAGAGAACGAGAATGCCTCAGAAAATAGGTAAATGACTACTTCTACTCTGATTGCTGAGAATTTACAGAGTATAGAGAAATAACATAATGTAATAGAACTACAATAAAAAGGAGTAGAACTGATAAAGATAAGAAGAAGAAAAGAAATGCTTATGACCACGCGAGTGATAAGTCCTCCAATAGGTGAATTTCTTCAAAACCTACATATGCAAGATATCTGGAGAAAGTGTTGGGGCTGTACAGGGGTTTTCCTTAGTCAAACCCCCATTTTGGTGTTCCCACCTCCACAAACAATGAAGAAGAAAGAGAGAGAAGAGAACCAAAGTCGAAAAGGTGTGTGGTGAAAAAAAATGCCCTCTAGAGTAGAACCCACACCACCAAGTGTGAGTGGTAAAAGAAAATCTTGCTCGAGGAGGAGAACCTGTATCACGAAGTATGAGATGCAATAGGAAGGGGATGTGGAATCCAAAAATGCTCACAAGAAATAGGAAAAAGAGATAGTTGTGAGAGCCAAGAGGGCTACAAAGAGTGTGTTGCTAAGAGAGTTTGAGAATGCTGCAAAGATAACTTGAAAGGATGTAGGAATGTTGGTGTAGCAAGCTCTAAGAATTTGTGCAAGCAAGAGTTGGAGAGTAGAAGGCTAGAGCCAAAGCAAGAGAGAAGCTAGAAGCAGAAGAAGAGTTGGAAGAACTTAGAAGAATGGAGCTAGAAGAAGTTAGAAGATGCAAATGGATTGAAAAGACTACTTTTAAGGAGAGAAAAGAAGCTTCTCCAACCATTACAAGGTGTTCTTGGTTATTACCACTGAAAAAAGGTGAAGACAAGTGGCAAGCATGCTTGGAGACAGTTGTTTGAGCATTGAAACATCACAAGATGCTAGTGTGGCATGCTGACATCCATGCGGCTCGCTAGTGTCTGGACACGTCACACTACAAAACAACATGAACAGGAAAAGCACAAGGTTTGATGCAAAGCAGACATGCAAGGGTAGCTACTGAAAAGGGGTATTGGAGTATCCTAAGAAGGGAAAAAGGCTGATGTAGGGGCTAAAATGAACCTACTCAAGATGCTAAGGGAGTGGACACTAAAGCGGGTAAAAAAATGCATGTGAAATTGCAAGAGGTGCAATTTTATGACTATACAACATCAAAATAATGATGTACAAAATATGTCATCAGTACAAAAATGATATACAAAAAAAGGGCATCTATCCCTTGGGCACATGGTTGGTGAGCCCTTTGGCCCAAGTGTTGGCTGTGATCGAGGATGGATGGTAGAGACAAAGTGGGATTTGTGGGATCGGGATACTAAGACCACTACTTGTAGTTCTCTGATCTCTCCTTGCAAGGAGGCTATCTGTAGCTCAACTCTCCTCAAGGCCTCTTGTAGTTGTGGATCACCTACTAGTATTATAGTTGTTGCCTACCCTCTAAGGTCATCGAGTTGGCTCTAAAGAGCATCATGTTCCGGCTCAATACTATCAGCTCTCGTCACCGCCTCATCTCTCTTAGAGAGCACAGTTCATAGCTCTGCCAATAGCCAATCCCTCTTTAGCATGGCAATAGTGGCATTAATAGTCCTCTATACAATTTCCACCCGCCCCTGCTTGTACATCATCCTCATACATGTGATTGGCTCAAAAAGGTGGGCATGTTACCTCATTGAAACTATTTAGTATGCCTCGAGAATGGTTCCCTAGACTAGCACGATAGGGGCACCTCTGATATACATTGTGCAATGAGTGTAGTCCATCCCTGCATATCCACTAAAACCATAGAGAGAATGGACTTATTAGTACCACATGATACATATACATATAAACCAAAATATAAACATATACATGAGATAAAAAATTGAAAGTACTAAAATGAAATGGCATAAACAACTGAATACCTAGGTGCCCCACCTGCTAGTGTGGAACAGGGCAAGCAGCAATACTGGATCATGCACCCCCCACATTAGACGCTACCTTTGGTGCTGCTAGGGCCACAACTGGGTTGATGAAATCTATTGGTACAACATATGAGAATGGGATGATGGTCGAAGGAGAGGACATCCTCCACCACTACCTCATCCTCGCCTTTGTTGTGCTTTCCTCCTCACCCAACTATTGCTCTCCACCTTTGTCTCCCCATTACCCCATTACCACATCACCCTATAGGCCTGGATACCCCATGGGGCATCTACTAGAAAAATTGGTGTAGGTTGATGTAGCATCCACCATGTGCAAAATCCATGAATGATGCCTACATCATCTACAAGATACACTTGAGGTTGGTCCTCATCATATGAAAAGACGATGTTGGCGATGGTTGGTTGTCAATTTCCACTTGATTATGTAGCGCTCCTCACAGTCCATTTGTAGGATGAGACTATGGGAGGGATGGTCTAAATGATACCATACTGTTGCACAACCCTCTTCTAGTAGGAGGGAATAATAATGTAATTTGTGCAACCTATGATAAAACAGTCACATTGTAGATTCTATAGATATATATGGTCATCTACCCATCTAAACCATCTATAGGGCTGCCATTGAATCTATTTGACCCACAAAACATCAAACTAAAACTACCAAAATTGTAAATCATTGTGCCTCCACTACTGTACTAGCTTGTACTAGTGGGTCATGGGCACTGAGTAATCCCTCACCTGAGGGTACCCAACTGCCCGCATGCACATAATATGCATGAACATTGACATCTATAATAGTATGCATGTGGTGAGGCTAGAATACTCGTAATGTACAAACCTACCCAACTCGTGGTACAAGTGTACAAGCATACTACGACCCCACACAAAGACCATCTTGTTCTCCTCCATCACCCTAATGGTATGGAAGAGGCCCCCATGAAGGTGAGAGCCCCACCCGTCCATGGTGACGTGCATTGCCATTATGGTGACCATCGCTCGTCGTATCAAGGGGACCATACCATCACCCTACTTGAACTAGTGGATGTAGATATGGCTAGTCTCATCACCACCGTCATCATAACTTGAGCAGTATGAAACGAGCTTTGCACATTCACGAGCAGAGTGCATGTCATCATTAGTCACTCACCATCCACAAATGGAGAGACCAGTAATGCAATATACATCCTTGAGGGTGGTAGTCATCTCACTCATCAGTAAATAGAATGTAGAAGTAGTGGCATCCCACCACTCCATCAGGGCCATGAGCATCCAGTCGTGAAACAACATCTCTCACATGGTGTATATGTACCATAGCTCGACCCATTATAGATGCTCCTTCGCTTGAGTTAGGTGTCATGCCTGATCCCATATAAGCCAAAGCACCCACTTTCCAGGATGCTCTCTAATCTTGGGATAGTCCTACGAAGATAAAAAAGAATAAAAAAATTTCTAAGTTTTTCCTTTGAGATGAAAGCATGTCACACAAACGTCTATGTGACATGATACCATCTGAAGTTTGCCATGAAAGGCTAGTTGAACGCTAGTGCACTAGGCAGATGATAACATGATAGTAAGACCCCAACGCATGGGCAGGATGCCAGTGCACTAACGAGATGGACTCGCATCACCTAGATGCCTATGCTGCACTTTTAGAAAAATCTATCTAAAAATATTTAAAAATGCATGAAAAATAAGGTTTTTAGACTTACCTGAGCAACCTCACGACCCTTAGTGACTACCTATTAGAGCCAGTTGATCTTGGGTTCAACATAATCTCATCTGCATGGCATTTTTTTAGCTTTTCTCTCATAAAAGACAACAAAACTCCTGTAGTGAATAGTGAAAATGACCCTCCTCAAGGCCCACCTAGGTATATAGGCCCCCCAGGGAAAATTTTTCTTGGTGAGCATGATCCCGCCATTTTTTTGGTTTTACCCCACTTGATTGAGTGAAAAACTCAAAGGGGGAATATACTCACTCCATCGTATTTTTCTTTTGAACCATCAATTTTTTCTTGAGCATTCTTCTTGCCTCCGCAGCTTCTTCCAATTTTTCAGCTAACTTAAAATTTTATTTTTATAGAACAAAATTTTGCATGAGTTTTCACATCAAATGTTGTAATTTTTTACTAAGATTGATTGTCAAGGGCATCATCAGTACCTACCTGCTCGACCTCTATGGCCTTTACAATATCCTTTTTGGCACGTAAATCTATATAAAAAAAATCTTTGTGTGGTCTTTTCTCTACTTTAGTGTGGTTGATTTTTCCCAAAATCTAGCCCACTAAAGTCAGGGCAAAATGTAATGTCATAAAATTGCACTATGGGGGAAATTTCACATTTGTGCATTTGGCCCCACATTTATTACACCTAGTCGCAATTATGACAAGAACCTTATGGGTCAAAATTTCATGATTTTGACTCCAGGAGGACTAATGACGAAGTGACAACATTCCACCACCTCATTTCTTGAAAAGTGACGTGTTTGAAACTTGTACGATGTACGGATGTCTACATGGCATACTAGCATCCCTGCATTTATCTTAGTTGGGATGAGGAATCTTAAAATATTTGATCAACAACACATGTCTGTAGGGTTAGGTTCTGAGAGTGACGACTCCTCCCACCCATGTAGCAACAAAAAACTCTCTTTGCTCTCATTTTGGGGGGTCTCTAATTAAAACTTCTCTCTCTATAACTTTCACTTCATTATTTTCTCAATCTTGATTTTACAATGAAGATCTATTGGACTAAGGTCCCCTCAACAACCAAATATCTCTTGCAAGCATTCAATAGGGCATCCATGCAGTCAAGAGGGGATCACAGACTGCTAGTAACACTCTGTTGTCTCTTGTCTATTTGCGAATAGATAACTTTTTATTTTTCTATTTCATGATATGGGTTCTCCTCCTTGAGTGGGGATTATTTTTATCACTTCACATTTTTTTACTTTGTCCACTTTTCTATCTATCTAGTTGTTCATGGAGGTGGGAACACCAAAATGGGGGTTTGACTGCCACAAGCCCCAAAATAGTCCCAACATTTTCCCTCATTCGCCTTGTGTGCAAGTTTTCCAAGTGAAGCTTGGGGGAAGATCTCAAACGCAAAACCCTTTGTAAGTTAGTTCTTTTCTCTTCCTTGTGTTTTCTAGTATTTTTTGCTTTCTATTGGCTTATTTAGTTGAATAGACCTTAGATATGAGTATGTTAGTAGGATTACTGTATTTCTATCTAGGGGTTTAGCACTCGAGTCATACATGATGCCAACATGTTCTTCAGACTCCAAATTATCATGCTAGCATCCTGATTTTTCACTATAGTCCTTTGGTACAGATTCATCCCTTCTATAATAGAGATCTTGATGTCTTTCTCTTTTGGATTCTAAAGTAGTCTATTTGAATATTGCCTCTAACAAACTATTCTTTGCAATTTCTTCATTCCACCTCTTAGTTCGATTAAGAAAAACATGAGGTAGTTTAGGGAAGTTTGTTCCTTGGGATTCTCTTAGAAAGTAAGAGAATTGTGAGTAGTGGATCATCCCCCTTCTCTACATCTACTAAGATTCTAGAGACATGTTGATATTTTATCCCCTTCATCTATTGTGTCTTCTAGTGAGACTAGTGTTGCTATATACATGAATCCTCATGATTAAGTGCAATAAGTAATTCATTATATTCAATATAGAAGGTACTTGGGATGAGTAATTGATAGAAATTTCAAGTTATTTTGTGAGTCCTATCCTTTAGACTTGGAAGAAACTATTGATTATATTCATCTCCTCTTTGATGTTACTTTTTATGGAATTGCATCAACTTATCTAGATGTTGTGGGGTAGCATTTAGACACTCTTAATCCTTCTCTAACTCATCATTTGTCACATTTTATGATTGGCATGAAGAACTTTGATCAACATTTGGGGGAGTCACTTTTATCTTTGGATTGTGTTCTATGTTTATTTCCACTAGATTATTGATTCTCATCTTCATTAATGTGGCCTAGAACACCCAACTTGATAGTGGTATATTTCAAAGTCAACATGGGGACATTTGAGAAAGATTTAGTAACATTACATATCATCATCTCTCTTCCCTCATATTTCTTTCATGAATGGGAAGAAATCCTACACAAATATTGGTTATTTTCTTCCTAATTTAAGAATTGTGTTCAATAAGATTAGATCATCATTAGTATTCATTGTTGGGCATCTACCATCATTGTAAGAGACTATACATTGAGGGCAGCTATAAAGTCTCTTTTCTCCTCTTTATGTAAGAAATTTTTCCTCATATGGGGTTTTTTTCTTCTCATTCTTCTTTGAGAGAATTTTATATTTTCTCTTTTGGGGAGGAGTCTTTTCCCACTCGAGTTTTCTCCTTTTCTTTGAGAGAATTTTATATTTTCTCTTTAGGGGCGGGGGGGGAGTTTTTTTCCCACATGGATTTTCTCCTTTTATTTGTGAGAGATTTCATTTATACATAAATACCTAATATGTCCTAGTAGCTTAGATCTATTTTTACATCTTTATATATTAGCATAGGGTGATCCCACAAAGCTGGTTTACAATTTTTGGGAGATTTTGATTTTTGCTACAATCACATATCTTTAGAAAATATAATGATTTAAGCCTTTAAAAGTTCCATTTAAAGCATTCCAATTGAAGAGGGTTTGATCAAACTACCTTAGATGAAACCCCCTTGGATAGAACGCCACTAGTTTTAAACCATACCTATAACGGAGTCTCCTTTACACCTATAAAAATGCTAATAAAAAACCACTTTTGATTTACCTTTTGGGGGATCAAATGAATTCATTTAAAATTTATTTTTTGTAAGTATCTAGTCCTTATTATAAGCTTCCCAAAAAGTATAATTTTAAATAATTTTAATTTTATTATTATATTTATTTTTATTTCTTGTGAATGTAGGTTTTTCACCAAAAATCAAGCTCTCTATTACTGCACGTGGAAAAATAGAAGATTATTACAAAAAATTGAAAAATATGAGTGCACCATATATTGAAGTCTTTGATCCAACTGAAAAAAAATAAAAAATTGATACATACAAAAAAAGTTGTGTTATACGGTCCACCTATGTCTGAATTGTAATTGGTTTGACTTCGAAACTTGATTTAGAAAAAAATATTCAATAAAAAATTATGAAACCAATTGGAAGCACTAGATACCGTAGTTACAAATCTAAATTCAAAAAAAATAGAATTTTATCCTTCATGGAAAAAAAGTTGTGTTATACAGTGAGCGTCACTCCTTAAAAATGGTGTTTACTGAAGAAAACTAGTTTTCTAAGGAGATGGAAAAAGAAGTTCAATTTGATTCCAATTTTTTTGAAAAAAATAGATTTAGAATCCATAGACAAAATGCCACAAATTACTAGTTTGCATCATCTTCAAATTCTTCACAGTTTAGCCGCTATAGGTGCCCAGAAGTGAAGATTTAGTTAGAAAAAATTAGTTCAATATCCAGTTTGGCCAAAAATTGTAAACCAATATTGTGGGATCACCCCATATTGTATATTCTTCTTAAGTTACACTTAAGGGGGGTGTCAGTGTGGAAGGGGTGTTTTACCTGGTGATTTCATCACCTAGGTAATACTCACAATAATTACTTAATTTTACTTATGGTACACATAGGATAGTTATAACTTTATGTCTCAAGTCATAATATTAAGACACATGCCATGATCTAATGCAATCCTATGTCTCACCTTGGTCTATATAATCAAGAGTTTCTCTTTATAATCTCAATTAATTATATCATTTTCTATTTGGATCCTTTGATAGAATAGAATTATTCCATCATAGCATATCTCTCTTGCAATTTAACAAAAGTTCCTAGATCTTGAATGATTATAATGTCCAGCCAAATCTTGCATGGTATGGATAATTTTATACCAACTCTTACAATATCTTCTTGTAAACAATTCTTATTTTAAATGGATAGTGGTGTACAGTCATAAATTGCATAATCATGAGAGTGGAAAGTTTAATTTAAACCTTAAGGGAATAGAGGATTGCATAATGTGGATTATTTTCAACTATGGTTTAGACATAGATTGAATTTGGTTTGGAGTCTATGATCATCCTTTTGGTTCATTTTTGAGAGGTCAAATATATCAAAAAAAATGTTTGTGCATTTCTCTTGAACAATATTCTTACAACCATCACCCCCTCCCACCCCACTTCATTATTGGTTAGATGGGGTAGTTTATCATCCAATTGAATCAATATATTTTATCGCATTGAAGAAGATTAAAAGGTTTGATCATTACTAGGTGAATTTATCTTAACAACATGAGAACAAGTTATAACATGCTCCAATCCTTCCAAATACTCTTTACTTGTTTAGAAACCAAAATCTTGAAGTAAGGTGATAGAATAATTTTATCTTTCCACTAAGTATATGTTTAGACTCTTGAGGTTGTGGCTTTTAAAATTCATAAGTGAATTACATCCTTCTTAGGTGTTGATCCATATAGTGTTTTGAGTACTCATTTTACCGGAATATATATTTCTTTGCATGTAAGGATAAATTATTCCTAGACTACCATATTCTTTAGGATGAATGCAGTTGGACCAAATAGAGATAGTAATCTCTCTTGTATTACCACATTTGATCCACAAGAAACTTCTATGGTAGCATAATTTAAATGGAACCAACATGATAAAATGTACACATAACTAGATAAATATTTGTTCGACTACATGAATTCTACTTACCATTATAAGAAATTTGTTAGTTCAAGACAACAATTTATTTTTTAATTTGTCAAGATTCCACTTCCACATATTCTTTAGACAGACTTTTCCACATATTCTTAAACAGACTTTGAGACGGAAGGGGATGCCTAGATTCTAGACAGAGAACCATGTTTTTGTAGCTCCCATTCTAGAGGGGTCTACTATGGCAGAGGTCCAAAACAAATCATACAATATTCAATTTTGTTTATTGAAAGCCTATGATATAATCAAACGACAATCATTTATACAATATAATAATTAATCTAAAATTCTCTCGGACACAACTGTAAGAAGTCATATATTATTCTGGTCATTCTCTAAAAGTTTCCACCCAACTTTAGGAAGTAGATTCGCCTGTCAAATCTTGGTGCTAAAAGTAAACCATAATTTGTTTCTTATGATTGTTGTTTTCCGCTCTTTTTCCATAGTGCAGGGAAAGGAAAAGATTGGACTGTAAAATCTGAAGCCGAACAACAATCCCACCTTGAGTTAAAAGAAAAATGTAGGAAAGTTTATACCTAATTAGATTCAAAGTTTGGAAACAGTCAAATCGATATGTGTATTTTACAGGCGACTTATTGTAGAATTTATTTGGAAAGTTAGACATAAAGGCAATTCATCCCCACTCGACGGAACAATCATATTCAATGTTTTTGGTAAGATTTTTTTATGGAATTATTATTATTCATATTTACTAAAGGATTAATAGTTTAATTGGTTGAATATAATAGATGAGAGGAAGAGATGCAGACAGAAACATGTATATGTAACTTTGACAAAATGAATATCTCTTAATTCTTAACGCTTAGTTAAAGGGGTATCAGCTTAGAATCATAATTCGATATTAAGTAGTAAAAATAATCTAGATTTGACATAAAACTGAGCATCAAAAAAATAAAAAACACTCATATTTTGCATGTATAATGTAATAGAATACACTTAGGGTTTTAATTGAACAACAACATAATAAATACAATGAGATCTAAATCAATTGGAATTGAATAATGATAAGATAAAAAAATGAAGTGTTTAGCTATTTGGTAAAAAGATTTTATTTTTAGCTGCAAGTGACAATTAGAATCAAAATTATGAAATTCAATATGCATTGTAGAACATTTTATGAATATTTGATAGAGATAAAATTGATATCAAGCTAGGACACACTAATAGTTTGGTCTACATATGCTTGTTTTCTTATGTTTTAGTCCTCTACTAATGTGAATTTCTTCCCTTCACACATTTCTTTGGTACTTATTTGAAGATTGATCATCTTCTTTCATAATATTTCAAGTCCCTTTGTTGATGATACAAAAGTAAGACACCAATTAAGAATTACAAGGTCTATGATGCTATTGTTGATGTTATAGTGAATATGCTTTTAACTAATATAGTCTAATGTTTTTCAATACGATCTTTTGTTGATTACTAATGAGCTATGCTTGTTCATCAATGGAAGGTCTTGTATGTTGGGGTGTTTTGACATGTGATTCAATGAGGCAATTGCTAAATTTTTGAGAAGCCAATCTTAGGTTAAAATTTGAAAATTGAAGACTAAGCTAAAGTATGACCTAGTCCAAGTGATAAGACTACATGTATAGTCTACTTTAAGATGGAAAAGACTCTAATGGATTGATATTTATCTTGTATATATAAGGATATTCAAAGTGAAAGATTGAAGAACAAGGTTGGGTTGCATTCCAAACAAGACAAATTGACCACTACAATTATGTATTATACCAATAAAAAAAATCTAAAACAAAAGAGTAAAATGATAGGGTAAGCACTTTCATCGTTTAACACTATGCTATAAAAATTCATTTTAAATTTTATCTTGACATGAATCATAGAAAGGAAAAGACCAACCTCCCAAGTTTCTTGAGGGTTCAATTTATAAAATAATGACATGACACTTGCATTCTTAGAGTACTAAGGAAAAGCTAAAAAATAAATTACTCTTAAAGTTATGTTTTTTAATACTATGTAGATTCTAGTATAATTAAAAAAATAACACATATCTCAATTATAGTATAAATATAATTTAAACTATAATGAAATAATTTTAAACATTATTATTGATTCTTTTGGGTACCTGGTTATCACATTATCAAAAGGTGTATAATAATTGGTTTAAAAAAATAGTAGGATTGTTTTAACCATACATGACCTTTGTGTGACAATAGTCTCCAATATTATATGTATTATATTTTGTGTTAAGAAAATAACATTATAATTATGAGGGTCTAACAAAATAGAAAATAGATAACTTCAAACCCTAGCAAGACTAACATATTAAATGATGTTTCCTCTTATTGGCCCATGTAAAGTAATAGATAAAGGGTTTGAAATTCCAAGTTTATAAACACCTCAACCCTTTGTGTACACTCATATCACATTAATTAAAGTATCTCTTTCCGCCCTAATATTGAAGTGATATATTAGGTCACATTTTGATTATTTAAAAATATTAATATTAATAATGTGATAAGATATTACTTTAGAGGTCTATCCTATGAATCAAATTTTCATTGCTATGTAATCTAGGAAAATTTAAACCAAGTTTAAACTTGCAATATCACATGAGAGTCTCTAAATTTTAAGATAAATGCATAAGCCCCATCACTATTTCTAAAAAGAATGTTTTAAATATCATTGTGAGGGTGTATTTGGCATGGGGCTAGAAATTACCCCTCAAGCTTAAGCTTTTTCTCTACCACGTATCAGTCATATAAGGTTTTTAAATTCCCACCAAATAATTTTTTCATTATTTTATATTTATTTACTCTATTAAATTGAATATGGAAAATAATATAATTCATGAGACCATCAACTTTCATAAATTTAGGAGCCTAAAATTTTAAGAATAAACTACAATACAAAATTCATGGGACCACCTAGTTTAAAATATTCTTATAAATTTTCAATAGCATCCACTAAATTTTTTAGGAATCCCCCATCCATGGGACTACACACTAAGCCTCTCTCTCTTGAAATCATATATATAGATGCATAAAATAGTCATATATAATTTAAAATTAGCTATTTTCTATCAAATTGTATAATTAAACCTTACTCCTTTAATATATAGATACATACTAGCACTTGCACTATGAGGAGGTGCAAGTAATACATTGAGAGAATAATATATGTAACTAAAAATGTTAAGGTGTTTTTTATATTGTATATATAATTTTGTAATATAACAAAATTACTAGAAAAATGTTAACAATATTTATATTACATTTTTTATAGTAAATGGAAGACAAGATTTGTAACAATATAAATATTGAGTAATTTTAGAGAATGTTGCACTTTTCTTGTAGAATAAGAGCTTGAAAAAGTTGTATGGTGCAGTTATTTTGTGCCTACATATTGAATAAAAAAGTTACTTGACATTTAGTATAAAATGTATGATTAGTGTTATGTACAAGATAGACATCATGGATGAAGGAAGTATATGTGAAGTAGAGGATCTATATATGAGATAATAGAATGTTTAGAAAATGGGAAAAATTCTTGATGTGCATCTAAACAAATGAATGTGAAGCTTGAACTTGTACATCATGAAATAGTGAATATGGTATATCATTAGTTATTTTTTTGTAAATCATACAAAATTAATATGAAAAAAGAATATAGTAAAAGTCTTAGTAGGGAAGGTTGCATTAAGAATTGTGTACCTAAAGCCATTATAATGAGAGATGATGTAGTTGAGACTCTTCCCATTTAGGCACAATTAGAACACCATAACACCAGGATTTTTACGTGGAAACCCTATTGGGGGAAAAACCACGGTGGAGATTAATCCACAATTTATATACTTTGTTAAAAGTATGAAGAAAAGGGAATGCACATGCATTTAGGCACACTTCCTAGAGCTCACTGCTCAACATAAGGAAGGTTCACTACCTTGCAAAATGTTTGTGATTACAACAAAATGTTGAACTGAGAAGATAGCATCTACAAATGCCTGGTTTTAGTTCTGGTGAAGCACATGAATCAAATTTTGAAGCTTTTGTTAGACTCTACTCTGCCCTAATTTGCTTCACAAAACCCTCTTCTGCACAAGCAGAATTCACTTAGTTGCCCTTCTGATATTCTCACATGCATCTTCTCTACTCTATTCACCCACTCACACACCAAAATGAATTCCCCAAACTCGCATATATATCTGCCAACAAGAATTCAATTGCTATATGTCGTCTTCAAATAAAATACAAAATATTCTCCACATGTCAGCTCAAATCATGAGAAATCTTTAATGCACATCCACACAATTCAACTAGCCTATAGCTATGAACCAAAAAAAAAAACCAACACAAGAAACAATTGAACAATTACTCCTTATACATTTGTGACATGCGACATTCACTAGGTCAGCCATAAACAACAAATAAACAGAAAAACATACTACTAGATCTCCAAGCTCGTACAACGATTAATGAAACATCACAAAAATTAACAGTAAGATAAAATATATGCTCAACAATCTATCATGGGGATCCACAACTCAAACTAATGATTTGGCGAAGCATATAGATCGACTAACTGACCAGATACCCTATTCTTTCTACTTTTTGCCAATAGAACATTGTTCTCTACTTTTCCTGCCGATATGAGCAAATCCTGATCTGCGGACCAAAATAATTACTTTAGTAGCTATCAATGACAATACTAGAAGAAATATTCCAACAATCTCCCCCTTTGGAATTGATTGCAATACTTAGTGAAAAATGACTAAGTGTCGAAACCAAGAGATTATGTTGCCAAAGCTCAAAATTTCAAAACACAACTTTTTTTCAAAACACTAATCCCCCTTAGAATGTCAATGAATTTTTCACTTCACTCTCTCCCCCTTTGACATAAATGAAATTTTTTTTACTGCTCTCTCTCTCCCTTCACTAATTTAGAAAATTTGAAGAACTACAATTGTTGCACAAGTCAGATAATTATTTTATACTTATCTTTCATTTCCGAAAGAAATTTCTTCCAAGCATCTACCACAATCCTAATTATTATGATCAAGTTGTTGTTTCTGATGTCTGGTTAATGACCTAGATAAGGGATTCTATAATTGTGATTGTTCCTTCTAATTTCTCTCCTTTCTTCAGCACTTCAATTAGTTGCTCCAATCTACATTCAGTTAAATCCTTCACTTTCCAGAAAGTGTCCACAAGAGTGTTTCTGGAAAAGTGAACTTTTTCATGCTTAGTCTAAAACTCATGAATCCTTTTCTTTATTGTACCTTCCTAGTCATGAAACATGTTATAATCTTGACCAATTTTGTTCAACTCACTTTCAATCTACTCCAGCTTGTCCTTGTATTTCCCAACTACATGAGGCCAACGAAGATAGTAATTGTAGATGTTATTTGTTGAGTTTATACATTGCCTCAACACATTCATTTTCCTTTTTAATTTGGTAAGGGATAGCTTGAACTGCTCCTTCAAATGTAAAATTATTTCTTCCTCTTTCTTATCCTCAGACTCAGAGGCCATAGTTTCCCTAATACATTCAATCAACTCTTCAGGAAGTACATTCTACAAACTTTCCAACTCAATGTTATTATGCACAAAGTAACTGCCTAGAGTGCTCTCAATCAGGTCCTGCTCATATGAGGGTGTGTCTAACCATATATCATCAATCTTTTGCATCCCATCTTTTTCTTGAACAATTTGCAGTATCTTTGTTTTGACTAAATCACCTTCTTCTTTGCTTCCTTTTGCTATTATCACATCTGGTTCAACTTATTCTAGTTCATCCCTTGAAGTGTACTCATCAGAATCTTCACCTGGTATATCCAAAATTACTTTCTCTTTTCCTTTTCCTTCAAGTTTAAGAGACTTGTGTGTCAGAGGAGTGTCATCAACAAATTCTAGGGCTCTTTTCTACTTCCTTTCTATTTTACCAAAAGATGATCCGACTTCAAGTGCTTTTTCCAAAAAGGAAATGCTAGTTTCTCCAGATTTTCCTAGCAACTCTCTACAAAAATTTGCATAAAAGTGCTCACAATTTTCCAAAGTATTGAAATGTTCAAAAATTTTCTTACAAACTAGTTCATTTTCCCTCCATACCACATTATCGATCTAAGGTAGACAATTCAAAAAATACATCATAATACATATGATCAAAGTACCAAACCTGAAGGGGTAATCTGCATCCTTGGTTAATTGCACATTCTCTATCAATTGATCTTTTAGAAAAATACACAAGTCAAAGTCTTGATCCTCCATTATCATTTTATGAGATATGTAAACTACGGTTGCCAAGGTTGCACCTTCCCTATTTCTGAAGAAAATTTTGCATGAAATCCCATGTGCAATGTACCTTGTTATCAGATCTTTGATTGTTGAAATTACCAGCGCCCTTTGATCTCATGTTACTTTAGTTAGGGTTTCAACTTCCTTATTCTAAATCAACTTCTTTTTCAGAATATCCCCATCATTGCATAGACTAGTTAGATTTCTAATCACATCCTTCGAAATAAGATAGGGTTTATCCAAGGTTAGAATGCCCTCATTCAATCTATTTAGGATAAACCTAACAACTTTCGCGTTGTCAAAATAAGGAAACTCACTCTAAATGTCCAAACTTCTATGTTTCACACCTTTAATCCACTTCAATTCATTGGCCGGCAACAAATTTCTCACATCCTTGATCTTTCTACTGCTATATTCATCTAGATTCACAATTCATTTTATTTTTTTTATTTTTCTTTCCGTATCGAATAGGTTTTTCTACCAAGCAAAAAATTAGAAATTCAACAAGTGATCAGAAATACTTGATGAATTCACCACTAAATTTACTTGATTCCTTCAAAATCCTACTGCAAAAGATCTCCTTCTGATCTTTCTTAGTGCAAGGTGACAAATGAGGGTTCCAAATACCTTTTTATAGCTTCACACACCTAACCTTTTTGTCACATTAAATATTTTTCCCTAGGAGTTTTGGTTACTCTATTTTCTCAGACAACAAGAGAAGAATCCATTTATGAACCTTCTAGATCTCAGTTTTCTGCATAAGTGATCACAGACATATTTGTAGACTAATAACAAAACTACTAAAAAATTCCTTTCATTCTGGTGCCAACTACTGACAAGGGGACAAAGGATTTTTCTTGAAAAAAAAACTCCCCATAGGCCAATGACCTGAGATCAATTTATGGTGGAATTACCAGAGGGTGCTTCCGGTGCAAACTTATTTCCTTCATTAGATTCACTCTTCTTCACCCATGCTTTCTTCATCTGATCTCTTATTTTTTCCACTATCACTTTCCCTTTTCCTTTATCATCTTTCTGTGAAATTCTTCAGGTTTGTATACCAGACCTCTTCTATCCATGTTTATGTTCCTACAAAATCTTGCAATGTGACCAAATCTGTTGCAAATGTAACATATTGGATTTATTTTTCTAGACCATTCATCCCATTGATTCCCCTTTGACTTGCATTGATTAGAAACATGCCCAAATCTTCCATAGGTATAGCATTTAACATTCCTTACAATAACAGACATAATTATGCACTCAATTGACTTATGACCAAACTTATTGCAGCTAAAACATTGGCCAGGAAATGATGGACTACTTGAATTTATTTTACTTCTACACTGAGAAGCCCTATGACCAAATTTATTACAAGTAAAGCAATAACCATTACAATTTTGAGCATTGGGTTTTCTTACCAGATATCTTCTTCCTTTGTTCATCTGAATTTTTTGTCTGGAATCCTTATGTTCAGATCCAGAGCTTTCACCTTTCTCATAGCCAAGACCTCACTTATCATTTGCTTCCTTTTGTCCTTTAGTCAACTCATCAAGCTTAGAAGAATTGATCCTGAACTTCTCCTTTTACTCATTTGTAGTAGTGAGTTCATCTCTGAGAATAACTATGTGTCTATCAAGCTCTTGTTCTTTATTTCTGGATTGTTGCAATTCAATCTCCAATTGAATGAATCCACTATTAACTTTGTTGCATTCTTCAAATTTTTCTCTTAAAGACTAGGCCAAATTTACCTCATTCTTCTTTATTTCTTCAATCTCCTTAGTTAACTTCATTGCCACAAATTCCATCTCAAGCTTTAGAGCAGCATTTTTTCTAGCAAGTTTTTCACATTCTTAAGTTATCTCTTTTAGGGTCTAATTTAGGTGAACATCTTCCAAGCTTTTATTTTCTTTCTGCTTCAGTTGATCACAAATTTCCTTCCTCTTTTCTCTTGACTCATTGATTTTATCCTTTAATGATTGAATGAATTTTTTGGCATCCACAATATTTTCTTTTAATTACATGACTTTTGCTTTAGACTTATCAATATCATCAAGTGCCACCATAAGCTATTGTTGAAGACCACTAGATTCCATTGCAATCCAAGATCCACCTCAAGTTAAACTTCTGTAGAGGAACCTGCTCTGATACTAATTGTTGGACTCAAGGAATGCTAAGAGGGGGGGTGAATCAATGTTCAACAATATTCTAAACTTCAATTCAAATTATAAACCATCTACAACATTTAAACAAAAGTAAAGATCCAAGCACATGAAAGAAACAATCAAAAAACCATAACACCAATATTTTTACATGGAAAACCTATTAGGGGAAAAACCACAGTTGAGACTAATCCACAATTTATATATCTATTAAAAGTATGAAGAAAAGGGAATGCACATGCATTTAGGCACACCACCTAGAGCTCACTGTTGAAAATAAGGAAGGCTCACTACCTTGCAAAATGTTTGTGATTACAACAAAAAATTTAACTAAGAAGATAGCATCTACAAATGCATGGTTTCAGTTTCGATGAAGTACATGAATCAAATTTTGAATCTTTTGTTAGACTCTGCACTTAGCTCTGCTCTACCTTAATTCACTTCACAAAATCATCTTTTGCACAAGCAGAATTCACTCAACTACCCTTATGATATTCACACATGCATCTGCTCTACTCTATTCACCCACTGACACACCAAAATGAATTTCTCGAACTCACATATATATCTACCAACAAGAATTTAATTGCTATATGTCAGCTTCAAATAAAATATAAAATATTCTCCACATGTCGGCTCAAATCATGAGAAATCTTTAATGCACACCCACACAAGTCAACTAAACTATAGATATGACCCTAAACAAAATAACTAACACAAGAAACAATTAAACAATTACTCGTTATACATCTGTGACATGCCACATTCACTAGGTCTTCTTACTTCATGTCATGCATCTTTCACTTTGTGGTGACAATGGGTGTGATTTCCTTCAAGAGTGTGATCTCTCTTAGCATATTATATTCCTCTTAATGGATTTATGCAACACACTACATCCCCTAAGTTATGAATCTTCTATTCTTTGATTGGTCCTCTCTTCGAGATATTAGGCACAATGTTCCCTAAGTTAAGACCTTACATGAACTAAGCAAAACTCCTTTGAACATACCTTACACTCTTTTACATTTTCAGTTATATGGCCACCTTCCATAACATGCTTTTCTTTCCTATGGATCCATCTTGTTTGTTCATGGGTATTAAGCATATGAAGCTTTGCTTGCATCATGAAGAACAAAGTTCATTGTTGTGTGGCACCTTGTCAAAGCTATCAAGACATATAGCTTTGGTATGGTTGTATGTATGGGAGTTGAACATAAGCGTGACTTTCCCATAGGAAATTGCTTGTGAGTGCATACTAGCCACGTGCATATGTGTCTCACCTTCTTTTGGATACTCACCCAAAGGACAATGTAATGTTACATTGCCTCAGAGTGAGCATGCACTTTTCTTAGATAAATAGCTTAGATTTGATCCACAATGTGTGAGATAAATGGTCGAAGCTTGATCCACCCCTCTTTTTTGTTTTTTGTTCTCCTTTGTCTTTGGTAGCGTATGCTTGTATCTTGTCATTATTATTTACACTATGTCCATGTGTGCTCTTTTGTGCCTATTTTGGTTTGCCATAGGATCTTGATCCTGGGGTCTTGATCATCCCTCTTGATCCTTGTTGTCCTATCTCTCTATCATTGGTACACTTAAACTCCTCTTGATGTGAGTTTGTCTACTTTAGTGTGAGTTTGAAGCAAGTTTCTCCTCTCACTAAAGTGGGGGCTAAATTTAGTGTAGAAAAATATGATCATGTACATTTTCACACTTGTTTGCACCCTCATTGCTAAAAATGGGTTTCTTTATGCCTTATTTGGTCCTATTTTGCATCCACAAGCCTTAATTAATGCATCTTTCATCCCAACATATATCTACTACCCAATAAAAATTTAATGATTTTGGATTGTATGTCCCAAAATTAGTGATTTGGGACTCATACACGACCTTGGGAATATGGGTCCCACCTATGTTTCGAATCCTCGATCTGAATTTCACATTGAAGTAAGCATTTCTTGAAAAATGTGTCCCAAGCTTAGCCTAATTGGACTCATATGCCACAATTGGTGTATGAGTCCCACTTAGTTTAGACCTAATTTAAATTCAAATTCTTGGTAGGATTTTATTCTCCTAGATCTGATGTCAACTTGTAGTGTTGTAATTTCAAGAAATTTGGCATAAACAAGTATAAATACAAGGTTATTTCAATTATTTTTCACCTAGCATGTTGAATGAGCATCCTTATATTAAATATTAGCTCACAAGAGCATTCAAGAGTTTACAAGAGCATTAAAAAATTGATTATCAAGTGTTTTAGAGCATTATTCAAGATTCAAGTGTCATGTCAAAGTCATCATGCATCATGTTTATTTTTTAGATAACATTTGTGATGTATGGTTTCATGATTCAAGAAAGCATTCAATTCAAGATTCATTCCATTATCACATTCATGCTAGCCATTTCATACATGTTTGCAACCTTTTGTTAAAGGGTTTGGCGAGTTGCAACATTGCATTTTTATTCATTCATCATTCCTACTTTCTATTTCATTTCATTTCAAGGGTAGACTACCAAAATGAGGTTTTACCAAGGAAAACCTATTTCTACTAACAAAACAACATTTTTCCCTCTCTTTAGGGTGTGATTTGCAGATTTAGGATGAAGATACATTGAAGAACAAGATTGGAAGAAGTTATCATGTTTGCAAAGTTGTCAAAGTTATCACCTTGTTTACAAGATCACTAAAAGACACTTACAGAGCAGAATTTAGCATTTCAGATCTAGAAATCAGGATTGGAAGGAAGAGTAGAGATAGAAGATTAGATTTAGAATTTGATCCCAAAAAAATTGAATGGGACTGATACACCACTTCTGGTGTATAAGTCTGAGTATAGTGATTTTTCTAGATTTCAAGAGTTTCAGGCTTGTCACTGTTAGATTTATGTTCCTAGCTAGAAACCCTAATCTGGGACTAAATCGACCAACTTGGCATATGATTCCTAGTGAGGATTAAGATCAAAATTTTCATCATTTTAGACCTTCATCCAAGCCTCTATAGGTTTCCAGGTGCACCTTTTTGTTTTCTCAATTTACTGTTCTAATTTTCATTCATTTTTAGGTCATCTATTTAAGTTTTGCACATCATTAGGTTTTGTCATTAGGTCTTGCATGTTACTAGTATTTCCAAGCCCTAGCTTGGTATTGAACCCCCTCTTAGTCTCTAATCACACTCTAGGACATCTTATTGCAGATCTCTTTCCTTCATTCTATCATTGGATTGAGATCTCTAAGGTTTCCTTGAATGATAAGTGTAGGAAACTAGTTGTTCCATCCCCCAAGGATAGAGAAAACATTTTCTACCTTTCATTTTGGAGAACCTACATTTAGAACACACTATTTATGATTTGGAGTGCATCATATTCCTAGATCTAGCTTACATTAACTTTTCATTAGGTTTTTTATTAGTTAATTTGCATCTAGGGTTTCTAAATTTTGTATTAGTGAAACTGCATATAGGTTGCATTTTTGCATCTTGCATCATTCAAATTCACCTAAAAACTATAAGTGCATAATGTCTAGACAACACTCAAACCAAAAAGAATAACATTCATTCAATTTTTTTCTACAATTTGTGCAAAAACCCTAATCTAGGACTCATATGCCCCTCTGGGCAATTTAGTCCCAATATAGGCTATTTTTCCTAGTTTTTGGGTATTTCGTGGTGACTATTATTCTCTGTTTGAACCCCTAAAATACCCTGATTGGGACTCATACACCCCATTGGGAAATTTACTCCCAGATCAAATCTAAAACTTCCATTTATAGCATTGAAAACCTCATTTTTGTGCTTCCTAGGCTTGTTGGTAACCTATTGTATTAGTTTGGAAAGTTTCAAGAACTTTTGTTTTATGTATCTAGGTCAAATCATCCATGTAGAGTAGTCACTTTTAAAGCATTTCAAAAATCAATTCAGTATTAATTTTTTTAGATATGTAGGACATTTCTTTACATTTCAGAAGCATTGATAATTTAGATAGCTTACTTTTTCATGATTAGCATGTTTTCTTTTCAAGCATTTAGTGTTCATAGAGTATCACATGGCTTGTATGATTCTATTTTCCATACTCATGGACATAATCTCTCGGAAAACAAAATAAAACATTTGATAAGCATGTTGTAAACCCTCCCATTATCTATTGGATTTGTAAGAATATCATAACACAAGAGGATGCAAGCATACACAATCATAATTTTTCTTCTCCCGATACCTCTCCTATTAGTGACAAAGGCATCTTGGTGAAAGAAGATACAATCATTGAGATTCTTGATTGTCCCTCTCCTCCTCCCCCTTGGGAAGATATTAGAAAACAATAATATGAGATCATTGAAACATTTCTTAACACTTTCCCTACTTCTAAGAATGCTTTAATGAAATAGGATACAATCATGAACAATCATGAAAAACACATTTGTGAAGAAGATATGTTAGTGTTAAAGAGATCCAATGATTGAGAGTTATAGCATTATTTCTCTCTTTCTTGATGCCCCTAACATTTGGAAAGGTCTATTTGAACAAGAGGACCCAGTCATTGGTAAACATGAAAATCATAGTTGTCCTTCCCTTGATGTCTCCCCTATTTAGGATAAAGTTACTTTACAAAATATCATCATGCAATGTGATGAACCTATTGAAAGCTCTCCTACTAAGGTTGATAGCATGACACAAGCGAATGAGACCTTAGAAAACAAGGATGAAATCATGGACAACCCTAACAATAATTTTTGTCCCTCTCCTAATATCTCTCCTAGTTGTGAAGAAGATATTTTGGGCTTAGACGAACAAACAAATGAAAGTTATGAGAATCCTATTTGTCTCTATTCCTTTGGGGAAAACATTATTAAACAAGATAACTCCATCATTGATAAGCAAGAAAATTCAACCATTGATAACTCCCTTATTTGCAATGAAGTCATTTTAGAAGAACCAACCATTGAATGTCATGGAAATCTAGCTTGTTGCTCTACTAAAAACTATCCTACTAGGGAAGTTATCATGTTGGAAGAAAATGATAACATTTACACATGTCTTTCAAACAATAGTGATGTGGCTTCATTTGATGAAGATGATGAAGTGACATTAGACTCCCCTTCACTAAGAGATCATGAAAATAAGAAAAATAATTTTGATGTTATGCACATTAGATATCCCTTGAAGCAATATCCCAAGCTTGAAATTAACATTTTTCCACCCTCACAACAATAAAAAGTTCAAAATAAACCCATCCCTATCTTAGAATCACATAAAAGGAAACTTGATAATGATAATGTTTTATAGCAACCAAGTTACAATACCATTTATCATATAAATAATAGTGTATACAATCAAGGCAGACCCTAGACCTAAAATTTGTTTGCATGTCGAAAAAGAAAAAGAAAAGCATATTGAAGAAGTCATGAAGCTATTGGAAGATGCTTGGAGTTCCTTTGATTTCATACCTACATTCATAGGCGAATACAAGATCATACACATAAAGTTTGAAAAGGGAAAAGAGAAACTGGTAATGTTAATACAAAATTTAAAAGCATCCACTTCAACCACTTTAGAAGAAAAGACTACATACACAACAAACTTTGATGATGTTAAACAACCACCGAATACAAAATAAATGAAAAATATTAATGAAAGAGGTTATGAACTTATGAAAAAAATGTGGTATAGTAGAAAAGGGTGTGATGCTAGAAAACAAGGTATCTATGTCCCTATAGAGCCTAACACACAAGAAATGACTAATGGTCTTGGATATTGTCCTTTGAAAGAAACAAATGCAAAAAACAAACCTTCACTCAATATCAACACTCTTACAAAGGATTCTTCTATGACAACATTAACTTTGGTATGTATCCTGAATTGATAGATACTACATGTGGGAATATGTCATTAGATATGCAATGTAATAGTTGTAGGATCATAGCATACTCACTATGGCATGTTTTACATTCATTCCAAATAATTTCCTTCTTGCAAGGAGCAACATATCATCATCCATTCTTGGCTCACCCTCATCCTACACTAAGTGGGGGAAAGGGGCTAGGTAGCATTTTCCTCATATGACACTTTTTGTTGTCACTTTTGGCTAGTTGACTGCCTTCCATGTATATATAAGAGAAAGCTGGGATGTGGATGACATGCCTTAAGTTGGTTCGCATGTGACATACTTTCTTCCCCTGTTTAGCATTCCATTTTTGGGGCAACCCGTTTTCATGATGCAACTTCACTTGGAAACATATGACTTGGCATATGGCTTTTTGAATAAGCTCTCATGTCTTGTTAGCATTTATCACTTGCTACTTTCAAGTAATTGCTCATAGCATGGTGTTTAGCAATTTCTTAAAAGTGGGAGCATACATTGGTATTATTCTTTTGCATTTCATGTTTTATTGTGTAGTCTTCTTATTTCATGTGATGCATCTTTTGCTTTGTGGTGAGATTGTGTGTGATGTCCTTCAAGAGTGTGATCTCTCTTAGCATATTATATTCCTCTTAGTGGCTTGATGCGACACAATGAATCCCCTGAGTTGTGCATCTTCTATTCTTTGATTGGTCCTCTCTTGGAGACATTAGGCACAATGTTCCCTAAGTTAAGACCTTACATGAACTAAGTAGAACTCCTTTGAACATACCTTACACTCTTTTACATTTTCAGTTATATGGCCACCTTGCATAACATACTTTTCTTTCCTATGGAGCCATCTTGTTTGTTCATGAGTATTAAGCATACAAAGCTTTGCTTACCTCATGAAGCTTGAAGTGCATTGTTGTGTGGCGCATTTTCAAAGTTATCAATAGGTATATCTTTGGTATGGTTATATGTATGGGATCTAAACATAGGCATGACTTTCCCATAGCCAATTGCTTGTGAGTGCATACTAGCCACGTGTGTATGTGTCTCACCTTTTGGATACTCACCCAATGGACAACCTAAAGTTCCATTGCCTTAGAGTGATTTTGCACTTTTCCTGGACAAAAGGATTAGATTTGATCTACAACGTGTGGGACAAATAGTCGATGCTTGATCCACCCCTTTTTTGTTTTTTTGTTCTTTCTCCTTTGTCTTTGGTAGTGTATGCTTGTATCTTGTCATTGTTCCTTACACTATGTTCATGTGTGTTCTTTTGTGCCTATGTTGGTTTTCCATAGGATCTTGATCCTAGGGGTTTCAATCATCCCTCTCAATCCTTGTCGTGTTATCTCTCTAGCATTGGTACACTTAAACCACTCTTGATGTGAGTTCATCTAATTTAGTGTGAGTTTGATGCAAGTTCCTTCTCTCACTAAAGTGGGGGCTAAATGTATGTGAAAACATAATGTAGTGTATAAACATGTTTTCACATACATTTTCACACTTGTTTGGGCCCTCTTTGCTAAAAATAGGTTTCTATATGCCTTATTTGGCCCTATTTTCCATCCACAAGCCTTAATTAATGCATCTTTTTGAGGATGATCCTGATATATCTAATAGCCAATCAAAATTTAATGATTTTGGATTGTATGACCCAAATTTAGTGATCTAGGACTCATACGCCACCTTGGGCATATGGGTACCACCTATGTTTCGGGGCCTAGATCTGAATTTCACATTGAACTAAGACTAAGCATTTCTTGAAAAATGTGTCCCAAGCTTTACCTAATGGGACTCATACACCACAATTGGCGTATGAGTCCTACTTAGCTTAGACCTAATTTAAATTCAAATTCTTGGTGAGATTTTATTCTCCTAGATCTAATGTCGTCTTATAGTGTTGTAATTTCGAGAAATTTGGAATAAACAAGTATAAATACAAGGTTAATTAACTCATTTTTCACCTATCATGTTGAATGAGCATCCTTATAGAAAATTTGAGTTCACAAGAGCATTCAAGATCTGATTATCAAGTATTTTAGAGCATTATTCAAGATTCAAGCGTCATGTCAAAGTCATCATGCATCATGTTTGTTTTTGAGCTAACATTTGTGATGTAGGGTTTCATGATTCAAGCAAGAGTCAAGATCCACATTCATGTTGTAAGAGAGGGGGACCGGCCACTTCAAAGCTCCAAGACATAGAGAGCTAAGAGCGGAGGGCTTCCCTAACTTACCTCACTCTAAAGGATGGGGATCGAGAATGAAGACCACTATGTAGTACTCTTGTCACTCTTTAGACCTAAATTTTAGGTTTAGGCTAGGCAAGTTGGTTTTCTGAGTCAATACTGCACCTCAAACAACTCTTTATCCGAGGATGGAAGCACAGTTATGGGATGTCAACATGACGCACTAGCATCTCTTGGGTGCGCTGGCATCCGTACGACTAGAAACTAGCGAGTACAATAAAAACACCAAAAAAGATGGCTAAACATCCTAGCTGATTGAATTTAACAAAAGTGACAAGATAACAAAATACATAAAGTAAATACGTAAATAATAGAGCAAGTAGATAAAGATTAAAGTGACAAAGATTAACTCACAGAAGCGCTAGTTTTCCAGCTAGCTCCACATATACATTCACCTACACACAAGAAAGTGGGAAAAATTGTTGGGGTTGTATAGGGGCTAGCCTCAATCAGACCCCCATTTTAGTGTTTCCACCTCCATGGATAGCTAGAAAGAAATGCATTAGAATATGCGATAAAGGGAAAAGAAAAAAAAAAAGAGCAACAAACACTACAAAAAAATACTATGCTACTCAATCAAATCACAAAGGACAGGAGTGAAGCGTTACCACCTCCACCCAAAAGCTCACTAGCCAATGGAGCAGAATGCAAGGTATGGACTTGGAAAAGTCACCATAGCCACAATGGTGATGAAGGGAGGTATCACAAGACTCCAAGCCCACACTTGTATGGCTTTCCTCACACTTGAAATGTGGAGTTGATGGAGCTTCAAAGTTGCTGCAATGGAGTGCTAGAATGTTGCTTGAGAGTAAAGTGAATGCATAGAGAGTGAATGAGATTGCTAAGAGTGTTGCTAGAAGATTGCTAGAAGATGAAATGAAGTGGGAATGAGTGTTTTTGAAGGTGGGATGGGAAGAATCTTTCATTTTCGGGGTTAATTGGTCAAAGAGGGACATTGCAATTTGACCCCAGTCGGGTATGTAACACCTCTACTAGCTTAAAATGTAGGAATCTATTAGCGATGGTTGCACATTGTGCAGATGTTTTTACACCTCATGAACATCTGTGCGCCATGTGCACATTCCCAATAAATATTCTCTCACCGATGCACATGACAGAAGCCAAGTGGATGGAAGATAGGTAGGTGACATGGAACTTTTCCTTCGGATTTGATTTTCTAAGGTGAGGGTATGTGAAAGGGGAATTTGTGTAAGGGGTGAAAATTTTCTCCTACACATTTTACCCCAGTTTAGTGAGCACAAGTACCGATGAGTGCTTCGGTAATGTAGGTCAAAGAGTTAGTAGGGTAAGAAATGTATACCTAAACCGTCGAGGAAGTAGACTGCGATCTAGCAAACTTGAAAGCATAGGGTATGCAAAGGACTCCACAAGTACTCTCCTTGGGGATTTTTGAACAAAAGGACTCCATAGCTCCGCAAAACTATGAAGTTGCACAAAGTACACCGAAGGCCCTCAAACAAATGACGAAAAAATCCCACAGGATGGAAGTGTCTCACAGGCCCATAGGCCTCCAAGAAGGAAACCCCCAAGTTCTCTCTCATGAAGGAATCCCAATGTAGTAAGCGCCTTACAGACTACCCACAAACTTGCAAGGAGGCAACCCCCAAGATCTCTCACATGAAGGAAACCTAGTGAAGTAAGTGCCTTACTAGCCCGCAGACCTACAAGGAGGCAACCCCCAAAATCTCTCACATGAAGGAAGCCCAATGAAGTAACCACCTTATAGGCCCGTAGACCTGCAAGGAGGCATCCCCCAAGATATCTCTCATGAGGGAAACCTAGTGAAGGGGACTCCGTAGAGTCAAACTAGAAAGAAACTTTATAGGCACACCTACAAAGTGGCATGTTAATATGCAAATAAAACATGTCAAGAAACAAAGCAACCACATAGGAAAATAAGTTGATAGTCACACAGACTGCCGGCAAGTTGGAAGGCTTTCAAAGGGGTCCACTTAAGGGACACATTGTTTGAAAGTATTAAAGAGACATTTTTTCTCAAATCAATTCGTCATCAAGGAATCCTTTCAAAAGATGTTCACTTCATCAAGGAATTCGAAAGGAAAAAAATGCCCCCTCACGAGGGGAAATTTGAGGCTTCTCCCATAGGAAAAAATTTCTCCCAACCCGAAGGAAAGTTCTCAAGTGTATTTCTTTGCAAACCCATGATGAAGGAAACATGTTCCATTAGGGGTCCAAGTTGAGAATGCGATTTTTGAAAAAAGGTTACAAGGACTTTCAAGAAAAGATTTGTTGGCCACGAATGCGTTTTCTAAAAATTGAAGTATTATGAGAATGGCGTTGTCACACATGAGAGGGAAAACTCAAGTAAAGAAGAGAGAAAGATAGGAAAAGTGAAAAAGAGGAAAAGCAACATAACGAACAAGAGACATAGGGGGATCTAGTTTCACAGGGTCAGATCTGATCATGCTTATGTAAATAGGTAATTGCAATGTAAGACGAAAGATCGTCAATCCCCACCAAATCAAGAAGAATGCACGAAAGACAACTTAAAAATTAAAAAATTGGGTCAACATGGAAGGGAAGCCTAAATTCCCCTAGCACTTTGCATCATCCTCAATTTGTCGAAAATCAAGCATAAACATGGAAAAATGATGATACAAATAGAAGAAGGTTCACGAAACAAAACCACTCTTGTATCCAAGCACCAACAAGGGTGACAAGGGCCATCTAGGAACACATAACACAAGCATGGGGGAACACATCACAACACACACACATCTATTCTAAAGATAAAGAAGAGGCCCCCCCCTAACACTCATCAACCAAGAGGTCATCTGCTTCCTAATCTAGATCATTATAAGGGGAAGGCAGACAAGCCTGCAGTGGTGGAATATTAAGGTGGGGTGCTTCTGATCCTCCTGCAATAAGGGCTAAGGAAGAAGGCCCTGCAATATCTTCTCTGCTCGGCTCTTGTGGAGCTATGGTTAGTGATTTTGTGCATATCGCCAATAAGGTTGAAACCTCATCCAAAGAGTTGAACATGCACTTTGTAGGAGCACCATGTCATACCTCAATGGATAGAGAGGACTGCACCCGAGATTCACTGCTTAGCTCACCGAACAATTTGGGAGCGGTGAAAAACTCAAGGGAAGCCAAAATTTATTTCATCACTAGGACAAAACAAGCTAGTGCAAGACCACCTTTTGAAGAAGGTGGGCTCCTCTTACACCATCAATTGTTGAAAGGGCCAACCTCCATCTTTTACTTCGTGGAGGGATGTGAAATCCCTACAAATGAGGCAATAGGTATGGAGGAGGAGGAGGAGAAAACCACGACAGACACCACTGAGCTATTCGATGTGTCCATGGGTTTGGGGAATGGCAGGATGTCCAAAAGGGACATCAACAGGGGTGGATCAATCAAAGGATCAAAAAACACTTGTACCTTTTTAGGGTTAGGTAGATTCATACTCATAAGAGGAGTTGGAAGCGAGACTAAACTTAATTGAACGGAAGTAGAGGGTAGGAGGGAGGATGATGCATCAGGAGGCCCTGAAGCAAGGGCAATCATCTCCTCTTCCTTTCTCTACAAAGTAGCCTACTCAGCCGCCAAATCCTTCCACCGATGCTTACGCTCACGTGCAAGGTGGTTTTTATAGCTCTTTGAGCTAGAGGCCAGGAGTTGTGAAGGGACAAAAGACTCCTTCTTAGCCATAGGAGTTTCCATCACAACCATCTCTAGTAGAGGGATAGACTCCTAAATGGGAGCAGGAGGAGAAGATTGAGAAATAATGGGGAGAGTCAGCTCTAGTGCCTCAATAGCAGGCCTCTTCCCATTCATTGCTTTAGGAGCAGGATCGGTGGGAGGCCACGGGGACTTAGACATAGAGGATTCCCCTCAAGGACCCTTCCTTCTTCCATATCGAATGGGCATAGGCTCTGTGAGAAGAACAAGAAGCTCAAACACAAGATGCTTGGGATTTCGCCAAGTGGGTACCATAGGATTCTCTTGCAAATGCGAAATCAAATTTAATGGCAACACAATGGGGCAAAAGGAAGCATCAGGTTGAATCATGGAAGAGGAAGAAGAGGGACCCTGAGAGGGCTTATCTTCTTCTCTTATACAAGCCCTGGTGGCATCATTGTCATATTTTAGGCATGCCCTATGCGAAACAACATAAGGTGATGGAGGGTATCTCACTCTAGGCGTTAAGTGTTCTTTCTTGTACTTCTGATAAGTTCAATACAAGAGGTCCTTCCTAGGTGGGAGACGACCAACAGGTGCTAGCCAAAAGTGATAGAAGGAATAGCTGCCACACGCAACTGGTGGTCTATAACCGGTGTCATGGATCACATGTACTAAACCCTCATGAACAAACTTCAAACATTTGTGCACAATCGAGGGAACTGTGTTCATAGCTACTAACTAGGGGATGCCCAAATTCACTCTGAAGAGTTCAAACCCTAGGATTATGTCAAAAAATAAGTTTATGGATTTAGGTCCAACAGGGACTAATAAAATGATGCTACCAAGGGGAGGCACAAAAAGTATTTTATGCATACGGATGGTGCTCATAAGTGCATTATACCCATCTTTATGTAGGAAGTTAATTAACATGATCTCCTTGGTTATGATACTCACCTGATACGTCAGGTCAACAAGAACACCTACTATAGTGTTCTCGTTGATTTGTGTAGGGATATAAAGAGGAGATGGTTCTCTATTAAAGCCCATCAGTAGGTCCTACGAGGTGAAGGTTATACCTGGACCACTACTCGCAAGATGCATAGAGGGGATAGGTAGATGCAAGAAAGAGGTCATCATGCACACTAAACAATACTCTCACAAAGCCCCCCAAAGGTTTGAGATAGGATAGTGACCCAGTTAAGGCTTTGTTTCACAACACCTATAGAACCTTCCAACTACACCTACTAGGGGTAGTAGGTTGGGTTGTAAGGCAAAATGCCTCACAACACTCACACCTACAACACTCATAGAACATGAGGAAAGGACCCTTCAGTACTACTAAACGGAACAAAAATGGTTCACGTCAAGTTCACCAAAAATGTAAGAGAGGGGGATTGATCATGTTAAGGCTCCAGGTCATGGAGAGCCGAAAGCAAAAGGCTGCCCTAACTTACCTCACTCTAAAGGATGGGGGTTGAAAATGAAGAGAACTAGGTAGTACTCTTGTCACTCTTCAGACTCGAAGTTCAGATTTAGGCTAGGCGAGCTAGTTTATGGAGTCAGTACTGCACCTCAGACAACTCTTTATTTAGGATGGTAGCATAGTTCTGGGATGTCAGTGCAGCGCGCTGGCTTCTGTATGACTAAAAAAAAATGAGTACAATAAAAACACCATAAAATTCAGCTAAACAACCTAGCTGATTGACTTTAATGAAAGTGACAAGATAACAAAATACAAAGAGTAAATACGTAAATAATAGAGCAAGTTAATAAAGACTAAAGTGACAAAGATTAACTCACATAAGCACCAATTTGCCAGCTAGCTCCACACATGTATTCACCTACACCCAAGCAAGAGGGGAAAATTGTTGGGATTGTATAGGGGCATGCCTTAGTCAAACCCCCGTTTTAGTGTTTCCACCTCCATGGACAATCAGAAAGCAACATAGTAGAATATGTGATAAAGGAAAGGAAAGAGAGCAAAAAACACTACAAAAAAATACTAAGCTACGCAATCAAATAAAAAAGGAGAGGAGTGAAGTGTTACCACCTCCACCCAAAAGCTCACTAGCTAATGGAGTATAATGCAAGGTATTGACCTGGCAAAGTCACCACAACTGCAACGGTGATGAAGGGAGGTCTCGCAAGACTCCAAGCCAACACTTATATGGCTTACTTCACAATTGTAATGTGGAGTTGATGGAGCTTCAAAGTTTCTACAATGGAGTGTTGGAATGTTAATTGAGATTGAAGTGAATGCTTAGAGAGTGAATGAGATTGCTAAGAGTGTTGCTCGAAGATTGCTAGAATATTTCTAAAAGATGAAATGAAGTGAGAATGAGTGTTTTTGAAGGTGGGATGGGAAGAATCTACCACTTTCAAGGTCAGTTCATTGAAGAGGAACGTTACCATTTGACCCCAATCAGGTGTGTAACATGTCTACCAGCTTCAGACCCAAGAAATTGTTAAGGATGACAACATGTTGTGCGGACATCTACGCATTGTGCATGCGTCCCCGATAAATATTCTTTCATCGACGTATAGGACAAAAGCCAAGTGGATGGAATACATGTAGGTGACATGGAATTTTTCCTTTGGATTTTATTTTCTAAGGTGAGGGTATGTGAAAGGGGAATTTGTGTAAGGGGTGCAAATTCACTCCTATACACATGCTAGTCATTTCATACATGTTTGCAACCTTTTTTTCAAGTGTTTGGTGAGTTACAACATTGCATATTTGTTCATTCATCATTCCTACTTTCTATTCATTTCATCTCAAAGTTTGACTACCAAAATAGGGTTTGACCAAGGAAAAACCCTTTCTACTAACAAAACAACATTTTCCCTCTCTTTAGTGTGTGATTTACAAACTTAGGTTGAAGATACATTGAAGAGAAAGATTGGGAAAAGTTTTCAAGTTTGCAAAGTTGTCAAAATTGTCACCTTGTAAAAATAAATAACTTAAAAGTTCACTAAAAGACACTTACATAGCAGAATTTAGCATTTCAAATCCAGAAATCAAGATTGGAAGGAAGAACAAAGATACAAGAGAAAATTTAGATTTTGACCCCCCAAAAAAGTTGAACAAGACTAATATGGCACTTCTGGCATATGAGTCCCAATACAATGATTTTTCTACATTTTAGGAGTTATAGGCTTGTCACAATTAGATTTTTGTTCCTAACCAGAAACCCTAATCTAGGACTAAATCACCCAACCTAGCATATGAGTCCTAGTGAGCATTAATATCAACATTTTCAAAATTTTACACCTTCATCCAAGCCTCTACAGGTTTCTAGGTGCACCTCTGTGTTTTCTCAATTTATTGTTCTAATTTGCATTCATTTTTAGGTCATCTATTTAAGTTTTTCACATCATTAGGTTTTGTCATTAGGTCTTGCATGCTACTAGTTTTTCCAAGCCCTAGCTTGGTGGTGAACCCCCTCTGAGTCTCTAATCACACCCTAGGACACGTTATTGCAAATATCTTTTCTTCATTCTATCCTTGGATTGAGATCTCTAAGGTTTCCTTGAATGAGAAGTGTAGGAAATCAAATGTTCTATTCCCCAAGCATAGAGTGACAATTTTCTACCTTTCAAACACAAAATAAGAAATATTCAAGAACAAAAAGACCATTTGGAAAAGGAATAAAACATAAAACATGATGACACGTAGACCTTCAAGAGATAGACACGCAGGCCCCAAAACAAGAAACAACAAAACTACACTAATTCTTTTGATAGCTAATTAAATTCCATTCCTTTTTCAATAGTTCCAAATTATTTTGCCATGGGTCCTCTGCTTCACCAATAGTGTCCTCAATTGGCATGCCTACTTCTTGAGTGACTTCCATTTTTCATTTCAATTTGCTTACCTTTGAAAGCTCAAACACCATATTAAAAATTTCCCTATTCATAATACCATAGGTAATAGAGATCAAACTATTAAAGGCAATATCCATCCTATTGACTTTCTCCTACAAAGAGTTGATCTAGAACTTATAATTTTGAAGGTTACTATTCACCAATTCCCCCTCATCTTTAGAGCTTACTATTACTTTCACATTCTCTTCATTGTGGTCCTTGTCCATACGTTCAACATTCTATTCATCTTCCTCAAATTCCTTAACCTTTTCTTGCTTATTAAAATTCTCCTCTTACATACTAGTTGTATCATCACCTGGGTCCTCCCCTAACACAACATCCTGTGTTGGGATATATTTCTCGTTGGATAGCACATCATCCTGCTCTTCAAAAGAAAGCACTTTTCCTTTAACATTCTGGCTGGCCAATCTAGGTGACCTCCTTTTTGCTTTACTACTACTAGAATCTTCAACCAATCTTTCCTCCCCTTCCTCGGGAATATTTATTGTAACCTTCTTAACAATCCTAAAATATGTCAGCTCTTGGATTTTACGTTTAGAGCTAGAGGGTTTAGCTAGAGATTTGGAAGCTTGAAAGGGTGGGCAAGAACGATCATCCCCAACAATGGGGTTTTTAGAAGTAGGGGGCTTAACCTGGAGTTTCTTGAATTGAGAGGGAGGGGTAAACTTAACTCTTTCCTCAGACGATTCATGCACATCATCATTATGAGGGGATTATTGGAAATTTTAGGAGATTATCATTAGATTGTCATTATTATACTTGTTGGCAACATGAGAATGAGATATACAGTGTCCAGATACAGTGTTGTCATTGATGTCAACATTGTGATGTGATGTGAATATTGATGTGTAGTTGACCTAGTGCATATAAATGATTGAAAAGATGGTAATCCTATATGCAGATGTATATCTTTTGCTTCAATGAAAAACATGAGTTGGTTATTTGTCTAAGTGTCAAAACAATAATTTTCAATGCTCTATGCATCCGATTTTTGGTCTGCATTGATTGGCCTTGAAGTATTTTGGCTTGTAGTTTTAAGTAAAATTTGTTAGATGTCAGAGAAGTCTAAATCACAAGTTTTATGTTTTTTTGAACTTCGGTGTGGAAGTTATGGATGACAGTATGTTGGGTTTATTAGTGATAGTGTTTCCTAGACAAAGTACCTATTTGAAATGGTCCACATTCCACCACGAAAGAATATCTAGTCTTGTAGATTTGTGGAGGTGTTTATAGGTGTGAATTGCATCTAAATTCCAAGTGGTGTGTAGTTTGGAGGTAACTTGTGTGTCATTTTGAGGATAATCCATTGGTGTATTTTAGTGTTGTTCACCAATAGTACTGGCATAATATGTTTGGGGTTGTGCGATGTTAAAGGAAGTATTGATCAATTATGTGGAGCTATTATAGGTCCATGATGAACTATTTGATGTGTTAAAAGTTTTGAAATAAGGTGTGAAGTGTGTATGTTTGATTGTGAGCCAACAAGTTATTTTTTTGAATGATACATCTAATTAGGTTGACCTAATTGATGTTGTAGGTTCTTGCGAATGTAATGGGTATAAGTATAAGATCATTTTGGTGTTGAAGTGTGATGACTAAGTTGTGAGTGTGAATTCCTATGAAGAGAATGTGAATGTGATGCAAATGCAAAGCAAAGTAGAGTGTTAGAGCAGAGTAGTATGAAGTGTGTTGATTCAATGTTTTGAGCTTTAATGGAACCGTGGAATTTTTTGCATATTGTAGATACATTTGTGGTAGTTTAGATCTTGGCAGTGAACCAACCCCTTTGTTCTATCTTTTATTTCTATGGGAAGTGAGTCCACCAGACAATGAGTCCACTTGGCAGTGAGCCTTTTTGTAATATCTTATAATTGGTTATAATATATTGTGAGCTAATTCTAACCGTGATTTTTCCCTTTTTGGGTTTTCCACATAAAAATCTAGTGTTCAAGTGTTATAGGCTTTGATGGTTGTTTTCATGGCTTCTTTCCTTATTGCAAATTGAATATGATATGTGGGATAAATGTTTAAATTTTTAAGTGGTCTCAGAGAATACTAATTGACTGCACTCGCCCGACACCCTCCCCATCCCTCCTCAGTATTCTGGGTGTTCAACAAGGATGCATCCTCAAATAGAGTAGCAAGATTCTAGGAATCTAATTTTGACTTCTTGCTAGTACTAGGGTTATGATGGAGCAAACTGTGCTGCATGTTCAAGAGTTTAATTTGTAAAGGCTTCACAAAATTCATGAGGCGAAGCATAGAGGTAAGGGCAAAGACATAATTTTAAAGTCTTAAAATCAAGCCCTAATTTAACCTTGCATTAAAAAGAATGTTAAACAAAGAAAATCCAATATTTGATAGTGGACAATGACTTGATATGACATGTTATTTAAGTATGCCTACCAGTAATGAAAAACTTTACTAAACAAAAAAATCAAGTTGAAAAGAATGTTAAGCAAAAAAAAAAAAATCCAATATTTGATTGTGACTTGATATAACATGTAATATAAATATGCCTAACAACAATGAAAAAACTACACTAAAATTTGATATAATGCATTTATTTGCAGAACACTACTCTAAATGCTTTCATGCATAAATAAGATGCCAAAATCCCAGACAAACTATACAGAACCAGACTTACAAAATCAAAGCGATGTTAACAAAAGTTGTACAGAACATCAACCATAAGATAAGGTTTGACTTTTTTGGCATAAAGTTTCCAATGTACTTCACAAAATTAAAGTTGCCTTCAAATCATATATAAATACATAGAACAGTAGATTCTCCTATCAAATCATAAAATTAAGAATAACTCCATTCAAATAAAAAATCTCCAATCCAAGTAGGGGGTTAAAATAAAAAAACGTCATTTGTCTTCAAAAGTCTTGTCTTCCGCTCTTTTTCCATGATGCATGGAAAGATGAAGACTCTGCTGTGGAATGCGGGGCCCAACGATATTCCCGCGATGGTGTGGAATCGGCGTGAAAAGCGTGAATGTAGAATTATTGGTCGGCGTGTTGAAAAAACAGAGTGTTTGTCCTTCCTTACCTTGCTTTTCCAATCACATTTGACGTCGCATATGCTCTCACTTTCAACCTTCTCATCCCATTTGTAATGCAGAATTATAGTTTAGCTCATTCATGCATAATGGATAAACATTTGGTTTTAAATAATTCCTTAAGATAAAAGGTTTAGAATCATAAATATTAGAATTTAAATAAATGAAATAATGTTAGTTCTAAATTTGTTAGGAAATTATTCTTAGATTGGAAAAGTATTTGTTTAGTATCTTGATTTATTTTAACAGTTATAAAATTAACTTTATATTTATAGATTTGAATTCTATTATTTTTGTTAGATTGAGTCTATTGTATTTATATCTATAATATGTGTTTGTAAGTAGTATAATTAGACACTCTTTATGAGTTTGGTTCATCAAACATGTGTTCCTAAGTCAATGAGAAAGAACAATGATCAAACATGATAGGTAGTCTTATATGTCTAAAATGTTGGAGTATTTTTGTGATGTAATATATAACAAATATCATGTCCTAGGTCATCTTTCAAACGAATTAGAGTTTTTCTTTTTATACAATGCTTTTGTAATAAATATTTTGCATTTTAATCTACTTATAAATAACAATTAAAAAAGAGAAAAATAGATCTAATTTTAAAATTAAAATTTGAATTCTAAATCTATGATGTGTTTTAATGCGTTGATGCATATGTAAGTGCAAGCTAATAAAATTCTAATTGAAATGGCCCACCTATAGATTCTTCTTAATCATAAGAGCAATGATACTTGTATGGTTGTCAAAAGGCGTCTAACTTCTCCTTTTAATAACTCTATCCACTCTCTGAGGGTGTTGGCATGACCAGTGTCAACATACACATGGGTATAATGTTTCCCATGGTTTCTATTGTACATGTCATGGTCATAGTGCTCATGGATGGTCTCAGTGCCCCCACTAACATTTAGCCTATACTCAACACTAGTGCAAAGGAGCTCCTCATTGATTTGACAATGACAATTTGTTTGGCTTACTCTAGTTATCTTTTTCCTTCTATGTCTATCAATCAACTTCTTGAGAAAATGCAAACTAATAAAGATTCTAATAGTGCTCTTATTGGTTGAGATCTCACTATAATGTGAAGAAACCAAATTATTGTGACTTGCCTCCTACCTCTAGTACTGTAGATCTTACTACTAAGAAACTTTATTTGTTCCTCTTTGATATGATGTATAAAAACTCCACTTACTTAAACTTTAAGCTGTGACTATCTCCTACTGGTTTTTATTTTATAATTAATTTTTAAAAACTTTTATAATTAATTTAAAGGCTTGTTTCATATAAATTAATTATTAAATTAAGACGCGGCATGCAATTTTTAACTACTTCACTTCTACATTTCTATACAAGAAGCTGATTATATTAGTTACTCTTGGTGACGTCACTTTTTTCTTTTTCCTTATATTTAGACTCTGGTTGGGGGTAGAACAGAGTTGAACTTATAGGGTAGACACTGCGAGGGCGTTTTAAGTTATTGTAGTGTATAGAGGGTGCGATGACGGAAACGGCGAAGCATTATCTTACAAACATCTCTTCAGATGCTATAAAGCTGGGATGCTCCTTGTTAGGGCTTGCTTATTTCATTTATTTAATTAAATCAGATGCACAGCAAGCGTACAGAAAGCGAGCACACTGGATTCCGGGAAACGCTTTCATTCTGAGCGCCCTCACAATTCAAGTTCTGTCCTACCTCGATATCTCGACTGTCAACATTTCAGACAAGCCCAGCTACAGCGAGATGGTATTGCTGCTTGGAAATCATCTGTTAATTGAAAGCCAGAGGCTCATAATTTGTGTGTTCATGGGCTACCTGCTGCCCGGAATGGCCCGTCCTGGCTCCGGAGGTCAGTGGGGAGATATCTTTGCCTTGGCCATCACTTTAATCACTGATATCACCACCGAGCTCTACTTTCTCTATAAGAGCAAAGATCTCTTCAACCTCCTCACCTCCACCAAAACCGTCCAGAAAGTCGATTACGGTTTTAATTTTTTTATGGCCGATGAATTCAAGCAACAACCGTCTATTCGAGCATGGTTCGTGGTATCCAGCGTGGGTATACTGGTATCTGTTATATTTCTCATCCTTTTCTTGGGCTGCGCCATTGTTGCAGGAAACACTATTCGAGGAATTCTTTCTCAAAGGATTTCGGCGGCTCTGTCGACTAAAGAAACAGAAAAGTCACGGAAAGGGTTTGACGAAGAGGTGTTAAGATCATGGATTGTGGCTCGCGCTTGCCGCCCCGAATATGTCATAGCGAGGTCTGTGTTGAGTTCAGCAGCTGGTATGGTAGTTACTCTTCGCATTCTTTTGGCCGTACTCAAGTTCAGTTTTGTGCAATATAAAAGTGTTGTTCTTCGTTATGACGGTCTGGACGAATTAAGGAAGGTGAGATTGGTGCTTCAGTGGCTGTTCGTGTTAATAGGTTGGATAGCCGTATGCTGGAGATGGCTCACGGCTGTCCTCTACTTTCCCAGGCTCAACAATACGATGAGATTCTTTGCCGTCGAGGATTTCTGGACAAGGGCCATCTCCCAGATGAGATTTGGCTGGGAAAGCCCTAATGCTCTGCTGGCAGAAGAGATTTCGAAAGCCCAATTAGCCAACCGTATCAGATTGCGTGTTCATTTGTGTTTGCTGAGTTCAGCGGAGAATTTTGTGGCAGGTTTTCTCATGGCGCTGCAGAGTTTGGTGGTGTTGTTGGGTAAATTTTGTTGGTTTTGGTCGGAGATATTAATTGGCAACAAGTTAGTCCGGAGATTGGCCTTTGGACGCAGAGACCCGTATTTCTACACGGATGATGAATCTGCGTTGCATCATAACAGCGAATTTGGCAAGTATTGCAAAGTTTTGAAGAGGGTCCGCATGCCGGAAGAAATTCCAGGCAGTCTCTGGTTAGCCAACAAGAAAGCTTTTCAGCAAACAAAGGAGCGTATGCAAGCCGGTTACGATGACGCCAAAAAGTTCTCAGAGTTGATTTCACTGATTAGTCACAGATGCACACCCTCAGGTATTAAAAGCCCTGTTGATGAATTTGAATCATTACCACTTGTCAAGGCATATTTCCCCAATCTGGATAAAATGTGCTGGAAGATGACAGCTGTGTCTTACCTCAACGTCATTGTGAAGATCTTCCCTACCTCTGATCAGCGTGTGGACAGAGCCAAGAAAGCCTTCGTCCAGGCGGAGGATTTCATGAATTTCTTAGACAGTGCAGAGATCAAAGCTAATGAAATGGAATTTCTAGACAGACTGGGGATGGAGGCCGATCAGATGAGCAAGGCCGCGGACCTGGAGTTCAAGAGGCTACAAAAATATGTTTCGACAGAGAGAAACATAAATAATCCAGCTCTACTGGAAGAGATAAACAAGCTAATGCTTTCGGCTCAGCAGCTTCTCGCAGACAACATGTTGCTTGGTAAAGATGCGGACGCTGATGGTGTGAAGTTACAAGACTCCAAGGACTTGACGAAAATAGCACCTAACTACAGCTTGTTCAGAGTGTGTAAACACTTGCTGCAAAACAATGGTGACGATGGGATGGGATTGGAGGATCTGTGCAATAAAATAGAAGATCAGTTGGGTAATGTTCTTGCTTATTGCGTTTTACAAGTGACAGCTGAGTTGGTAAAGAAGTGCAGGGGCTGGGCAAGTGATTTTGAGGAAGATAAAATATGGGAGGCAGTTTACATAGCAGGGAAAGTGAAGTGGGTGTCGGAAAAATTTGAAGTGAAGCCCGACTGGACCGAGCTCCAGATTCAGGAATAGCAAGAGCCTATTTTGTGTCCAGCTTGAGGAATATTCGGAATATTGTGTTCTATCCTTTAGTTTGCAGTTTGAGTGTGCCATTGCTGATGTAATTGTAAACAAGTATAGGTTACTTAGATGGTGTGTGCTTATTTTGTATGGCTTTGATAAACAGTTGGTAGGGTGTTCGTCGTTTTCTTTTATCTTTTTCTTGTAAATGGTACAATGCTTCTTCGCTTTGAGTTAGTTACAGTCTATTACAGAAGGGTATTGTTGTTGGACGTGGCGTTCGTGATGGGATCTACAAAGCATGTTATGATAGGCGCCTGCAAATCCTTCCATAATCTTTATTTCATATATCGTGTATATATAGTGTAAGGCAAAAAAAAGTCTAATAAAAATTAGTCCTTTTTAATTATAAAATGTGGTAAATTATTTTTAATAATGAAAGTGACACTCGTACTATGGATTTCTTGGTAGAAAGTTTATCATCTATTTAAGAATAACTTTTTCTTCCACATGTTCTATACTCTTTTTTATTATCATTCAATCTATTAAGGAAATTATATATCCCACTATTTAAATGATTGTGTGTTTTATACATGTTTTTTATTAGATTATGTTTAAATTTGTCGGAAGGTAAATTAATTATGGTCTAAAGTTTGTTGGAACAAACTAAACTCATGTTGTCTCCAGTCAACTTCCTCCAACCGTCCATGCCGACCAAGCACCGACCCACGTCTTCCATGCTACTCGTGCTGCATCCTCTCACCTATGCTCATAAATATTTCAATTAACTCTTGCTACAGTATATTCAACATTTAATATGTATTTTCCTATAAATGAAAGTAATGAACCAACCTCTGCAACACTCAGATTTATGAGTTCTCCAGTGTTAGTTTTATTTCTATCTCAGTGTTTTATGCGTCTTATTGTCTCTGCTCTACCTTCAATCTATCAATATGGTATCAGAGCCATAGGGTGTTAGGAAAATTGTTAATCGCAAAAAGAAGTTGTTATTGCCAATGTTTGAGCAGATCATGAAGATTCTAAGGAGGGTGTTGCTTACAAAAGTAAGAAGGCCGTTGTGGGAGCCAAAGATTTGATAGAAGTCAGTAAATAAATAATCTGAATGATGTCACAGTGAAGTCGTGCCAAGTGATGTTGCCATTCTGATTGTTGTTTGAAGATTCTGCCTGAAGGAGTTTGTCATAAAATTGATGTTGTAGCTGTTTCAAAGTTGTCTAGAGAAAGAGACGCCACTGTAGAATATTTTTATATCATGAAATTGCATATCATAAGCTCCAAGCCATAGCTTGCGAGTCAAAAGGAGTCTATATATATGTTGATAAGAGGAATCAAGTTGCTGAATTGAGGAGTTGCCAAAGACAATAAAGTGTCATTGATTGTTCAATCAACAAAGGAAAGAATATCAATAAAAAAAGATTGGTGAGAAATTTTCATTTGGGTATTAAGGATTTTTGAAGTTTGTTTCATTCTCATCCAAAAAGGAGGGAATTTGACATAATGGATTCTATTGGCATTTCTTTTCCTACAGTTAAATTAACTGGAAAAAAATATTATGATTGGGTATCTCATATAGAGATTGCTTTAACACTTCAACATTGTTATGAGATTGTTACTAGCAGTGAACAAAGACCAACAAGTCTTGGAAAAGATCAAGAAGTTTGGGATAAAAGAGACAAAAAGGAAGTAGCATTAATCAAGCTTACACTTTCAAAGGAAGTCTTTCCAGAAGTTCACAATGAAAGAACTGGAGTTAAAGTATGGGATATTTTGAAAAATATATATCAAAATTTAGTGATGTATGGATCCTGACTCTCATCACAGAGTTATATAATATGAAATTGTCAAGTTGACAAGAATTAATCCCTCATCTAAGTAAATTAAAGGAAAAGAAAAATGAACTTGCTTCTCTTGGAAAAAATATAGATGATACAAATTTTGTGCAAATAATATTACAAAGTCTTCCAGGATCTTATCAATCATTCATATGGGGACTAGATATTGTAGATAAATTAAAAGTATTAAATCTGAATAGTTATGTGCTAAGCTAGTACAAGAAGAAAAACGTCAAATTAAAGAAAGAGGATCATTAAATGGTGAGTCTCAAGCATTCATAATGAAGAAAAACAATGTTACAAAAAGTCACAAGATAATCAGTCTAGAGAAAGGAATTGGAAGTATGAAAATAAAAATGTCCCATCTAAGGATTATAATAAAAGCAAATGGAAATGTAATTATTGTGAGAAAATGGGCCATAAGGAAAATGAATGTTACAAAAGAAATAGAGACACAAAAAAGAAGACAAAACAAGTTTACAAAATCTTTTGATTCTAAAAGAAATGATTTTTGTGTTGCACTTAAAGAAAACAATTCTTTTAAGGATGACTGGGTTATTGATTGTGGTGCTACACAACATATGTCTCATAGTGAGGAATAATTTGAATCATTAAATGAGAGTAATGCAGAAAAAATATATTTGGGAAATAATAGTGCTTTAGAAGTCAAAGGGATAGTAAATGTTAAAGTTGATAATGTCATGTTTAAAAATGTGAAGCTAATTCTTAACTTGGAAACAAATCTTCTTTCTATATCTCAAATTGCAAGTCAAGGATATAAAATAGAGTTCTACAATGACAAATGCTTAATCAAGGATGTAAACAATAATTATGGAGTGCTTGCAATTGGAAAATGGAGAATGGACTATATAAATTTCAAGAATTTCTTTCTAAAGGTGGAGATGAGAATATGTGTGCTATTCAAAATATGATGATATGAGTAGGTTATGGCATGAGCATATGGGACATATCAACTATCAAAGTCTCAAACTTATGGAGAAACTATATATGGTGCATGAGCTTCCAAAAATCTCATTAGGTCACAAGGTGTGTGAAGGATGTGCTATGGGAAAACAACATGTGGAAAGTTTCCCACAAGGTAAATCATGGAGAGCAAAAACTCCTTTACATTTGGTTCATAGTGATGTAATGGATCCTTTTAGAACACCATCACTTGCAGGATCAAGGTATGCCCTCACCTTTATTAATGATTATACTAGAATAATTTGGGTATATTTTCTCAAAAGGAAGGATGAAGTGTTCCATAAGTTTAAAGAGTTTAAGGCATTAACTAAAAATCAAAGTGGAAGATCTTTAAAGATAATAAGAACATATAGAGGAATGGAATATATGAACAAATATTTCTTATATTTTTGTAAACAACATGGTATAAACAAGGAATCAACTGTCTCCTACTCACCCCAACAAAACGGAGTTGCAAAAAGAAAAAATAGAAGTACATAATAGAAATGGCTAGATGCATGCTTCATTCTAGAAATAAGAAGCTAAATTTTGGGCTGAAGCAATTTGTATTACAGTTTATATTTTGAATAGAACACCTACTAAGGTAGTTTTGAATATAACACCAAAAGAGGCATGGAGTGGTAGAAAGCCTACAATATCTCATTTTATAGTCTTCTATTGTAATACATATGCCCACATTCTTGATGAAAGAAGGAACAAAATTGAAAGGAAAAGTGAGAAGTACATAATGGTTGGGTATAGTGAGGATTCAAAAGGATATAGGTTATATAATCCTAAAACAAATGAAATTCATATCAAAAGGAATGTATGGTTTGATGAAGATATTGAAAGTAATCATTCTCCTACATTATCTTACTTTCCAATTTTGATTGAAGAAGATAAGTCTACTTATACTAATGATCAAAATCAATGTGTGCAATCTTCTGCAAGAGGAGAAGAAGTTCACAAGTTGAAGAATCAAGTGAAAGTGATGATGAAAAAACACAAAAGACTAGAAGCATTCAAGAAATCTACCAAGAAGGTCCTAGAAATATTTTTGCTAACTATACTCTTATGACTAGGGTGATGCAGGTTGACACTCCAAGTACATATGAGGAAGCAAAAGGAAAAGAAGAATGGGAGACAACAATGAAAGATGAGTACAAATCTTTGATGAAAAATGGAACTTGGGAATTGACAACTCTTCCAAAAGCGAAAAGTGTGGTTGGTTATAAGTGGACCTACAAAAAAAAGTTCACATCAGATGGAGCTATTGAAAAATATAAGGCAAGGCTAGTGGCTAAAGGCTTCTCACAAATGGAAGGTATTGACCATACCAAAACCTTTGCTCTAGTGGCTAAAATGAGCTCAATTCACACAATAGTTGCTTTAGTTGCAAAATTTGGTCGGAAATTTTTTCAAATAGATGTAAAAAGTGCATTTCTACATGGTGATCTTAAAAAATAAATTTACATGCAACAATCGCAAGGATTTGTTAAAAGTGGCGGCGTATGTGCAAGATCATCATGTGGAAAAAATAGGCCCTTAAGTGGCAAAAAATTCAGAAAAATTAGAGTTAGGCAACTTGACGTAAAAATTTGAATAAGTTATCTATATTGTTTCAAAAATATGTAAGAATAGAATATATAGAAAATTGAATGTAGTTTCTAAACTACTAGGTTTATTTTTAAAAAAGATCTATTTGGTGAAACTTTGAAATTTCAATGCAATAGTACTTAAATTTCAGGAAAAAAATAAGAAGTAGGTGTCTATCTGACCACCCTAACCATAATAAAATGATAATATTTTTTCATAAGATTTTAGATATAAGTATAGAACTCATGTTCCGATGTGATGCATATCTTTTGTAATTTTTTTCAAAGTAAATAATTAATTATGATTTTTTTATTACAACTTTTAAAAAATATAAAAAACTTGTATGTCTGACCACCTTAACTTGGTCAAAAATTCATGAATTTTTATTTTTTTAATCCTATAGTACATGAAGCATAGAATGTGACACATGTTTTGGATTAAAAAAATGTGATAGTGTTTGAAAGCTATAAATATTATTCAATTAGCCTATCAATCGGGACTTTAGTCGTAATTCAAATAGAAAATGAATAATAATTATTTATTAAATTCAAATTAAAGCATAATTTATATTGGTGGAAAGCTGAGAATCTCCTTTAAAAATCATTTTTGTTTCATCAATTTTGGGTAAAAAAAACTCATCAACAACATCCCCATCATATCACCACTTTTGGCCCATCATGATCCTACACATACCTGGTGAAAAACATCTAGTGTGTAGATTAAAAAAATATATTATATGGTATTAAGCAAGCTCCAAGGGCATAGTACTCCAAAATAAATTCAAGTACTTTACAAATGCATGATTCAAAAGAAGTAAAGTTGATCCAGTTGTGTATGTAAAACAAAGTGATGATAAAGTTATTATTATATTATATGTGGATGACTTGATTATTACAGGAGATCACACACATAATATTGAAATAACCATGGATCAACTCAAAAAATATTTTGTAATAACTAATCTAGGGTTGATGCACTACTTTTTGGGTATGCAAGTATGGCAAGAAGAAGAATAGATCATGCTTTCTCAAACTAAATATATTATTGGTGTATTGAGAAGATTTAATATGAGTGATTGTAAACCATCTAATACACCATGTGAAGTAGGAATAAAATTGAATGCTAACTCTACTCAAAAGAAGGTGGATGGAAAAGGATATGTGCAAGATCATGATAGGCCAAAAAGTGGCGATATGATGGGTATGTGGAAGTTATGTGGCTGGCAACTTTTTCTTTACCCAAAATTGATGAAACAAAAAGAGATTTTAAAGGAGATTCTAGCTTTCCACCAATATAAATTATGCTTTACTTTGAATTTAATAAATAATTATTATTCATTTTCTATTTGAATTATGACTAAAGTCTGATCGATAGGCTGATTGAAAAACATCTATAGCTTTCAAACGGTATCACATTTTTTGAATCTGAAATATGTGTCACATTCTATGCTTCACATACTATAAGATTAAAAAAAAATGAATTTCATGAAGTTTTGACCAAGTTAAGGTGGTCAAACATACAATTTTTTATATTTTTTAAAAGTTGTAATAAAAAAATACAATTAATTATTTACTTGGAAAAAATTATAAAAATATATGCATCACATCGGGATATGAGTCCTCTACTTATATCTAAAATCTTATAAAAAAATATTATCATTTTATTGTGGTTAGGGTGGTTAGACAGACACCTACTTATTTTTTCCTTGAAATTTAAGTATAGTGCATTGAAATTTCAAATTTTCACCACATAGATTATAATTATTTTTAAATAAACCTAGTAGTTTAGAAACTACATTCAATTTGCTACAGATTTTATTCTTACATATTTTTGAAATAATATAGATAACTTATTCAAATTTTTATGTCAAGTTGCCTAACTCTGATTTTTCTAAATTTTTCACCACTTAAGGGCCTTTTTTTTTCATGATGATCCTACACATACCCAAAATTGTAGCAACAACTTGTTGGGAATCTTTTGTATCTTACTATAACTAGAACAAATATTGCATATGCAGTTGGTATTGTATCTAGGTACATGTCAGATCCACACATTGAGCATTGGAAAGCAACAAAGAGAATATTAAAATATATTAAATGCACTTATCAACTTGGAATTGAATACAAATATGGAGGAGAGCCTACTTTAGTTGGATATATAGATTTGGATTATGTAGGTGACATTGATGATAGAAAATCAACTTTAGGATACATGTTTCATCTTGGGTTAGGACCAATTTCATGGAGCAACAAGAAGCAAGAAACAATGTCCCTATCATCAATAGAGGCTGAACTTGCAAGATCAAGGTATGCCCCCACCTTTAAAATTCATCTTGATTTACATATTTTATTTTAGAATTATTTTATTTATTATATGAATACATATGTTTTTCATTTTTATTTAAGAATTATTTTATTTTATTATATTATTCACCTTATTATTATTGGATGAGTACATTATTTTTTTGTTCTTCAAATCATAAATTCTTAGGAAAAATGCAATATAGTATATAAGTGACATGAATCACAAATCACATTTTAATAGTTATTTGTATCAATACAAACCACTAACTTGATATCTTTGCACTATCTACATGTTAAATAGGATCATGAGAAAAATCCAATTAAAAAAAAAGTTAAAATCATAGAAAGGGAAATAAATTATTTCAATCAATTATGTGTGAATCATCTCCTTCTACAAGAAGATAATAATAATGAATCTAAATGAATTCATAATCAACCTTTGAATTCATTTGTAGTGTAATCTCATGCTCATGTTATTTCTCAAGTGCAATAGTAGAATAAATATATGAAAACACATACATGATAAGTATAGTTTCTTGATGATGAAATTTTAGTGTCACCTTGCATGTCATCAAGGATCAAATTAAAATGATATATTAAAGCATATATAAGATCCACGAATGAATTATAAGAATTATGGTACAAATCAAAGCATAATGTAAATTCATTAATTAAAATATCCTTAAATGTGCATGTGTTAATTCAATATTTCATCATCATCTATAATATATAAAGAAAAATTATTTAAATGTATGTACCTATATGTTATCAATTTCTATCACCACTAAATGCATCAATTAATGGATTGTTAGTAATATGAGAATTACAAGGCATGGCATCTAAAAAATCATTAGACAAAAACATTTTTAACATGTGTGTCATTTGTTAGTTGAATGTGAATATCATCCTTTAATAAACTATCAATAGAAAAAGATGAAATAATATCATCATTAAATTGAGTCCAAGTACATCATCACTATATATATATATATATATATATATGATAAAAGCATCACAAAATAAGGCATGATTAAAGCTATCAAGTTTATAATAAAGCATATGACAAATCATGTGAGGGAGAAAATGGAAAATATACATCACATTTGAGTATCACATATCTCATCATTAGGTTATGATGAAATGGAGGGCAAGTGATTAAATAAAAATATATTATGCCATGAAAATCACTATTACATGTCATAAGAGAAACACAATCAAGGTGGAGCTAAATAAAAAATTAATTTAATGTGCATAAGAGGGAAGGAATATTTATGAACTCTATGAAATGTTTCTATGAAATAACTACATTACCTAACCGGTTCCTAGGCAGATCCTATTCAAACTTAGTTTACATAGGTCACTTTTAGGTTATTTAATTTTTATGCCTTATGTCATATGATTGTGACACTTGTCATAATCTTATGTTGTTCTATCATTCACCTTACTTATATAAGCAAGGCTCCTCTTGTACATTATGTATCATATTCTATCCTTTTTTTGGCCACATTTAGAAATTTTACAAAGAAATATTAAAAAAGTTATGTACACTTATATGGACCCCTATGGTATGTATTGTATGGTATGTATAGTCCACACTATATCATTTGTACATGTCATATTCATTGTAGGCCTCGTCAACTTCAATGTCATATTTTATAAAATATTGTGAGCAATTTTATACAAACTATATTAGTTAGATTGACTTCCCAAGAGTTAATTGTTGGTTTCATAGTCACTAAAAGAAAAAGGCAAGAAGAAACCAAAATACAAGATAAAATCTAATAAGAATCCCACCCATTATAAAAAGTATATACCTAATAATGATAAACCCATATGTTATTATTGCAAAAGAATTGGACATCATGAACATAGCTCTTAAAAAATAGGCTGACGAGTTAGAGTACATTCTTTAGAAGAAGAATATCAAATTTCCTTCAACAATGTCTTCTAGTTCTTCTTCCTCTTCTATACCACCACCACCATCATCATCATATACATATATGTATGTATGTATGTATGTATGTATGTATGTGTGTACGTACGTACATATGTATATATATAGTTAAGATTATTTATAGTTACAAATGGGACAAAAAGTATGAAGGGAAAAGGACTTTTGCATCTACATGTTTGGAGGTAGGGAGATGACTTATTGATTCTCTAGATTCACATCATATGGCTTCATCATAGTTTATGTTCTCTTCATTTGGGCCCTATAATTTACCACACCTATAATTTATGAGAATTTAGGAGATCTAGGAGGTAAAAGACAAGCACAAATGAACAATATAGAATATTTTATTTAGATGACTTGAATTACAGTGAGTAAAAATCCTTGCTTATATAGGCAAGGCTGAGGCAATTTGGACCTATCAAATGAGTTGACAAGTGCCTCATGAAGTGGCACAAAAGAATAGACAAGTGTCTTATAGGTGTCAACCTTAGGAACACTTGGAGTGTGCAAACCAACAACCTCTATAACCAAATCATCAATATTGTGTGCCAAGTGTTGAATGACAATTGAGGTGAGATCTAGAAAGTCTTCCAACTTCAAAAGGTGTGTTCATGAGGTTAACAAAATAACTTGGTAGCCTTTAGAGGCTTAAAGGTTGCACATTCAGTTAGAAAATAAGTTGTCTAGCCTCATCAACTTAAGTACACTTAAGTATAGTGAATAGATTAATTATTCACACTAACACCCTCCCTTATGTGATACTTGGGGAGATCACAAAAGTGAAAATAGATAGAAATGGGTCCCAACTAGAGGCCATGTTAGGTACCTATGTACAACACATTCTTTCACAAAAGGAGAAAAAAAAGTAAACCCAATGAGAACAAAACTCCTCTCCAAAAAAGATAATTAGAATGTTTTAAGACCTTCTAAAAATATGTCCCTTGATGATAGGAACATGATGATGAAGAATTCTTGAAGCATGTAGAAGATGTAAACTCTACCGATGATGAACTAGGGTTTGCTAGAATCAATGAATCTCCAAGCAATGTAGATCAAGATGTGAGATACAAAACAATGCATGAGTGAACATATGAACATACTCAACCAATGTTCACAAAGTTTATCAAACTCTATGAATTCGATAATATAGATAGTACTATGATAATGAGTACTAGAATCTCAAAATGTGATCCATTGAAATAATCTCCCATATGAGAGATCAAGATAGAAGGTTCACGAGGCCTTCCAAAAAGAAAATTTATCCACTGATTCATTGAAAGAAGCATTAGCACAACAAATGATAGTCCTCTCTTAATATTAAGATAATATAAGTAGAACTAACTGAGATCAAGAGTGTGTAAGGAATGCAAAGATGTACAAGAAACTGAGAAAGGGTGTGCTCCAAGGAAAACTCACATGAGGTGAGAATCTTGAGACTCCATTGTTGTGATGGTACAACCCCACATTACACTTTATAATAGATAGTGTATGTACAATAATTTCCCAAACTCCCTCCATGTGGAACACGCATTCAATTTTGTGGAACTTTATATGAGTGAGTTTACAACTTTATTGTTGTTACACATTCTTCAAAGTTTATTGTCATGAGATGGACATATATTAGTTTATATCTTGAAAACCTCAATAAAAAATGAAAAACATAAAATTAAACCCCTTTTATTGAAGGAAAGACCCCCTTTGCCAAATTCATTACAAAAGAAAAAATGACTCCTCTTTCACAAATTTTTAACTAAGAAAAATAAATTCAAACTCCCCCTTCCATTTGCAAGTCATTACAAAATGAAAAAACACCCCTTTGCCAATTTATCAACCCCTCCTCCGCAAAATGAAAGCAACCCCTCCCTTATAAACTTCTATGATTTTAGCAAAAAGAGCAATTAACAATAAACATGTCTTATGTAATGAATGCTAGCATTATGATCTTAACAACTTAGAGAAGGAAGAAGACTTTGTTGACTTGGTCAAGGAAAATAAAATAAAGCACTTTATTTAGCTCTGATGGAGGATATGCACAGTCGATGGGGGCTTTGATATCCAACGTAAATGCCCAATGGTGATGTCTCTACAAATTCCACACTAAGTGCGGCTTGTGTGAGAGTAATAGCATGGAAAAGAGTTGATTTTCCTAGCCATTCGATGCCTTCTGCTCAGCAAATGTGTGGGGTCAAAGACTTGGCCGAAGCGCCAAATCCATGGCAAGTTCCAATACCAGTTTCTAGCACAGGTCTCCTTATGAAAATCGTGGCCTCGCTGCCTCTTAATCACAGATCGGTTGCTCAATGCAAGCCACAAACAGATCACAACTTGCAAAAAACAAGATATCCTCCTACAAAAAAAATAGCAAAAAGACCAGCCAAAAGTGGTCGCGCCTTGCAAATTGCGACTTCCCCCCTCTTCTCTGCCTTTGTCAATTCTTCAAATGCACAGAGGGCTATCAAAATCACGTAGAAATCATGGACAGGTCTGGAAAACGTGGTGGAAGGGACCAAATCGCAACTGAGACGGGCATGAGGGAAAATGTGTGGCCTGTGATGGATTTCAAATGCCACCTCTGCTAGAATAAACCTGCAGATAGAAGTTGTAGATTCTAAAGCCCAAGAAAACACTAAAACACAAAAACCAGAGGAAGTAAAAAGAGTTTACACACAAAATACACAGCCATAAATCCTTTACATATGACCTTTTTTTATAGAGATTTTTCATTACAATTTTAAATATAGTTCATGCATGCAGTTCATGTAAACATGACATGGCATGCTGCTCATGCAAACATTAAACTATAATAGTTTGTCTAAAAATAAGACTGCACATGACAGTTACAGTCAGTATGTATTTGCAAACAGTTATCAAAAAATAAATGTTTACGAATTATTCTGCTTGGAATCTTCTGTGAATTGCATGGTGGTGAGGCTCATGCATCACTTTCCAACATACTCCCCTTTGATGCTGAGACTCACAATATTATTTTGAAGTTTTGTAAACTAAACTTGAACAACTCAGTGTGCATAAAGACTTTCTTAGATAACAAGGTTTTCTCTTTCTTTCTCTAACATAGAGAAGACTCACTATCTCTCAGATCATATGACACCTTATTGATTTTGACATGCCAACATTTAGATTTATAGAACCTTTTGAACATATCTATAACTTTTTTCCAACTCGATCCATCAATCCATCCATAATTAATCTTCATACAATCTTTCTCAAATTGTTCATTCCACTCTCTATTCAACATGTTTTTTACTAAATGATTCTTCAACCCAGAAATTGTACAAGGATGAAGATCCCAAAATTTCTCTCTTGTATGTCCTCCCCTATGACAATGAGAACATTCCATAAAATCCACACTTTTAGTTGATTTGCACGTACTTGTAACACTTGCTACATCATTTTTGTCTCTCTCCCCATATCCCAGGCCTTCATTCTTTGGCCTCACAACTGGCTAAATGAACTCTTTCATTCCTTGCTCATGTTTTCCCAAACCCTTTTCTTCAAATCCTATTTTCTCCATAATTTTCAAACCAATACTCTTTTCAAACAAGCATTTGTTATTAGCATCATAACCTACAAAATCTATAATTTCAAACACATTTTTATCTTCAATTTCACGCTTTTTACCTGAACAAACTTTGGCTGCATCACACATATCAAATGAAGAACACAAATCATTTGTATCACATGAGGAATCACACAACAATGGCTTTGACCTCAAACACTCAATTTCTTTCTCCAGCAACTTTAGCTTTCTTTCTAGATCTTCATTCTTTTTATTGATAGCTTCATGCAGTTTCAGTCTTCCTTCCAACTCTTCATTTTCCTTTTTCACTTTCTCTAATTCATTTTCCAAATTTTCATTCTCACACAAATAATTACATCTTTCTTTTGAAAACTCCGTTATCTTCTCTATCAATTTAGAGTTACACTTTTTCAACTTCACCAGTTCATCTTTCAAACTATCTTTCTCACATAATAAATTTGCAGTTTCTTTCTTCAACTTTTAAAACAGTCTTTCCCATTGAAACAAAAAGTTTAAACTCACCTTGTGAATGAATTTGATTTCACTACCATTTTTTGTCTTTTCTTCAGCAGCTACAAGTTCCTTCACTCTTCTACAATCTTTGATTTGAAAACCTCCTTTTTGATCTTTAACTAAGGGCCCCAAAAACAATGACTTAAACTTAGACTGTAGATCTCACCTTTTTGACTGGTGGTTATTCATTGACTTGACAACTTTTTTTTTTCAACTTTGTGCTCCATGTATTGCTTAGCTGCCATGCTCCCTTTTGACTAGTGAATGCTTTGTTATAATCTCTTACCAATGATTTGTGTTACAAACAACACTTTCAAACTTTGAGAAATCTCTTATTTATACTTAACAACATCCAATGAATTCTTCCTTTAATAATCTTATGATTTAAGAAACTTTGGTGCACTCCTCCACTGACAATTTACATTCTTTAAACAACAATCAAAATGGCATCTTCTTTTCTGTGCAATGATAAGACTTAAAAAAAATTGCAAACACATTGAATAGCAACACTCCCACGATCTATTTAATTTATTTTGCAATCTCCCAAAAAACATGAGACAAGGATTTGATACCAATTGTAAATTCTAAATCCCAAGCAAACACTAAAACACAAAAAATAGAGGAAGCAAAAAGAGATTACACACAAAACACACATCCTCAGCTCTTTATTTTCTGATAAATAAATCCTTTACATATGACTTATCTTTATAGAGGTTTTCCACACAATTCTCAATATAGTTCATGCACACAACTCATGCAAACATTAAACTATAATAGTTTTTCTAAAAATAAGAATGCACATGACAATTATAGTCAACGTGCATTTACAAAAAGTTATCAAAAAATAAATGTTTACTAATTATTCTGCATAGAATCCTTAGTGAATTGCATCACAGTGAGCCTCATGCATCACTTCCCAACAAAAGTGTGGCCTATGCAGGAAATTTGAAGTGTGGCCTTGCCTCTCACGGGTTGTAGAAGAGAGCCCTCGTAGGCTTGGGTGATTTTTTTCCAACACAGTATGGGTCTGATGATATCTTCCCACATAGAGAAAAAAACTACAAGAATCTTCTCATGTGACTGAGAGAATAGGTTGGGAACTAAAAAATGAACCCCAACTATGCATAGGGGCTACACACGATAGAGAGGAGAGTCACACACACCAAAATAGAGTAGTGTGGACTGTCATGGTTGCACCTTGAAGTCACACTAGCTTTGATAGCATATGAGAATTTAGGAGATATAGGAGATAAGACAAGCAGAAATCAATTATATATAATATTGTATTTAGACAATCCAAATTACATTGAGTACAAAGCCTCTTTTATATAGGTAAGGATGAGGCAATCCATCTATGACAAGTGTCCCATGAAGTGGAACAAAAGAGTAGACAAGTGTCTATAGGTGTCAATCTTAGGAACACTTGGAGTGTGCAAACCAGTAACCTCTATGACCAAGGACTCATTAACCTTGTGTTCCAAGTGTTGAATAACATTTGAGGTGAGATGGAAAGTCTTCCAACCTCAAAAAGTGTGTGCATGAGGTTAACCAAATAACTTGGTGACCTCTAGAGGCTTAAAGGCTGCACATTCCATTAGAAAAGAAGTTGTCTAACCTCATCAACTTAAGTACACTTAAATATAGTGAATAGATTAATTATTCACACTAATATAATTTACCACACATAATGATGGGAAGAAACATGCATATGTGTGTTAATTGGAAATGATATATTAACATAGGATAAGGAAGTTTCAATGATTTATTTTATGTTCCATCCTTATCAAATGTTCTCCTTTCTATTTATCATAATGTACATAGTGGAGTAGGGAATATTGTTGTGTTCACAAATGGAATATCAATATATTTATTCAAATTAATAAATGTTATATATGTTTATCTATTCAAATAATATAAATATTTATTTATGTAAAAGTGAATAGAAAATCATAAAGATATAAGGACAAAACATTTAAAAATAATATAAAAGGATAGAAAAAGGAAATAAAAAGTAAAAATAAATTCATTCATTTTTTTTAAATTATATAATATTATTATCAAATGAACTTTCTAAAAAAAACTTTATTTATTTATTTTTTTAAAACTTTAGCGATTAAGTGTTTGAATTACTATTTATAAAATAATAATTCAAATATTTAAAATGAATGGGTCAAGCATTATTATAATGAATGCGTCGACTCATTCATTATTAATGAAGATGTACTTGATGTGACTAAAATATAAGACATACACACAAAATATGGAAAAACATAAAGTAGATCTAAGAGTCCTTTCGTAGGGTAACACATAAGTAGCCATGTGTTCCTAATGTCTCACTATTTGAATCCATAATACATAAGCAAGTCTTTACAAAAGCATATTTTGAAGGGATTCTCATTTGTATTGGTCTTGATGATCACATTTCAAAACCTTTTAGAGTTGAGAATCCTTCAAAACTGTAGTAAATAATATAATTTGGTCTACTCATTATTTTATTAAAAAATAAAAACATAAGACACTCGCCAACATGGAAAATAAAAAAAATGTGCCCAATTTCAAAACAATGTTCAAATATTACTGTGTTCTTCACAAAATAAGTCTATGCTTGACTAAGCTTAGTTACTAGAACCCATGAGATAAATGCATAATGGCACGAGTTAAATTTTTGTTACTACAAGCCATGACTGAGCTTAGTTACTTCAATTTTAATGTAGGAGATAAAGTGAATTAAATAAGAATGGTGCATATAGGCATGAGTTAAATTAAAGGTCATTTTTTATTATGAAGGCATGGTGTCCCTTATTCTAGAAGGAAGTATTGCAAGTCACATGAAAAACAAGCACTTGAGATACCTTAAATCCAAAACTCCATAATATACTTAGGATTTGTTTGTGAAGAAAAAAGTGAGAAAGAGGGCATGGAAAGAACTAATTACAAGTGTGGTGAGTTTGGAAAAATATTGGAGGACAAACAAGGTGTTATGAGGCTCATAATATAGTGCAATGGCCCAAATATGCCAGCTTTAAACAAATTTTTAATCAATTCATTATTTTATGTAATTCTCTACATGTGTTTATATTACTTCCTTTTAAGATTACAAATATTTCGAAATATTTTCTTACTCATTCCCCCCCCCCAACACACATATAGTTAAATGTTGTCTAAACCCATGGATTATAAGGTGTTCATACCTTGTCATAAGGCCACATAGATATTTACAAATATTATCAAATAAAATTGAATTTTAAATAAGGATTTGGAAACATTAATGTAAGCATATCACTAAGTCATCTAGGGTATTAGAAGAAAGGTATATGCTTGTTGTATCCACTTGAATCTAGTACAATAACCCTCATACCATGATTTTTCCTTATTTTAAAATTATTTTTAGAAGGTGTTTAGTAGCAGGTGGGTATGTGCAGGATCATGATGGGCCAAAAAGTGGTGATATGATGGTTATTTGTAGGGTATGTGGCTCATGACTTTTTTTTACCCAAAATTAATGAAATGAAAAGGGTTTTTAAAGGAGATTCTCAGCTTTCCACCAATATAAATTATGTTTTATTTTGAATTTAATAAATAATTATTGTTCATTTTCTATTTGAATTACAACTAAAGTCCTAATTGATAGGCTGATTGAAAAACATCTATAGCTTTCAAACAGTATCACATTTTTTGAATCTGAAACATGCATCACATTTTATGCTTCGTATACTATAGGATTAAAAAAAGAAAAATTGAATTTCATGAAGTTTTGACCAAGTTAAGGTGGTTAGACGTACAAGTTTTTATAATTTTTTATAAGTTGTAATTAAAAAATCATAATTAATTATTTACTTGGTAAAAAATTACAAAAAAATATGCATCACATCTAGACATGAGTCATCTACTTATAGCTAAAATCTTATAAATTTTTTTTATCATTTTATTGTGGTTAGGGTGGTCAGACAGACGCCTACTTATTTTTTCCCTAAACTTTAAGTCCTACTGCATTGAAATTTCAAATTTTCACCAAATAGATTTTGTTTTAAAAAAAATAAACCTAGTAGTTTAGAAACTACATTCAATTTGCTACAAATTCTATTCTTACATATTTTTGAAATAATATAGATAACTTATTCAAATTTTTACATCAAATTGCCTAACTCTGATTTTTCTGATTTTTTTGCCACTTAAGGTCCTATTTTTTCCATGATGATCTTGCACATATCTAGGTCATACACCCCTACATTACTTGGAAGAGAAATAAATGTAGGACATATTTAGGGAAGCCATCAACTTCCATGTGCCAAAAAGGAATATAAGATCCCCATTAGCAATTATTTCCTTGATTAGTAAGTTGTATTCATATTATTCATACCATGTTACCTCCATTTCATGGAAAATATATCTAGTATAACAAGAAAGTAATCAAAAAGTGATGACGAGTATAAAAAAATAATCAACTCCTTATGAAATCTACATAATATCTCATGTACAATAACATCACTTTTTCAATTCTAAATATATAGAATATAATTTCTTAGTTGACCACATGGGGGAACAACATAAGGTCCTAATAAAAACAATAAACAAAGCCCCCTAAAAATATTCTTACTTTGTCTTATACATACATACACACACACACACACACACAGGAATTTAAATCAACATTTATCATTCATCAACCTTAATCATACATGCAACTGTTAGAGAAGTTGTGTATTCAAAATACTACTATGATATGCCACCTAAATGGATTAACTAATAGTTGTCTATATAATCCTATTCTAATTAAGGAAATATGTTATATGCATTAAACATAATAATATACCCAAAGCATTAGGCATCCTCTAAATGCGAATGGACTAATATCACAACAAGCTACATGTCAAAATTGGTGAAAGGCTTTGGTAATACAAAGGATTTGTGATAATTGAGAACCATAATCAAGTAGAGGTTATAGTTATTGTACTCAAGTGTTATATCTAGAAGGAACTGTATCCATGTGTTAATCTTCTAAAGATTCTTGTAAGTTATTTAGCCAAGGAATATTCAACATTTAACTACCATCATGATCTTAAAACTATAATAAGTTATTTCCCAATCTCCCATAGTGAATCTATTGCTTAATAAAAAGTATTAGGAGGATTAGGAGGAAGTCACCTATAGCATGGGGGTGATCAATGCCACATGCTAACCACATTTTGATGAATATAGATGACAATAAACCACTAAGGGCATAAGCTGGTATATGTTGTAATCTACTTTTTTACTAGATATATTTTTTTGTTAATGGCCTAAGGATTGTTTAAGGTTGATTGCTTCAGATTGGATATGTTAACAAGTTGTGAAAATATCTCTTGAACCAATATGACCCTTGGAATGGAGGGTGGACCCTTGGTGTAGTATGTGATACACTAAATCCTCTTCTTAGTTGTCCAATGTGTACTTAATCCTACTAGGTTGAAAATTGACCCCTAGTGTAGTATAATATACACTAGAAATCATCTTCTCAATTGATCCTTGGTTAACACCAGTCATCACTTGAGTCTACAACCTTAGACCTTTGCATGAATATTCCCATGATAGTTTTTTAGGTCCATTTATCTAGGGTGGATAGGGTATTGGTTCACTTGATTGAGCTTGTTGCACTCACAAGGATAGTAAATGGAAACTTAAAGCAACCAAGATGCTAGTAATTGCTAGACAAGCTCTTATTCACCTCCAAGTACTTCAAGTTATGGTATTTCCTCTTTGATTAATATGTTAGATGGAATTATAATTGAAAACACTTGATTCTTATGCTATAGTTTAATATGGTTATGCTTGTACATGTTGATTTTCTTACCAAAAAAACAAATGCTATGTAGCTAGGTTTTTACACAAGGGCTTGAAAATTCTCAAAAAAGTTTACCTCCACCTACTTGAATTTATGGTCTTCTATATTTTATAATATGTTACATTTAATTATAATTGAAAACACTTAACCCTTATGCTATTATTTAATATGGTTATGCTTTTATATTTTGGTTATATTGGAAAAAAAATTATCATGGCTAGGTTTTTACACATGGGCTTGAAAATACCCAAAAAAAATTTGCATGCAAACACAATTGAGTTTTTTATGGGTCCATAGGGTTTTATTCCTTTTGTACTCAATGCTGAGATACAATTTTTTAGGAGTCAAACAAAACCTCACCCCCTAAAACCTTCATAAAAAAGACCCAATCTAACTTGAGCCACTTATAAAATCTCCATAAAACCTTTGATCTTCAACAATGCATGTCGAAAGACACACATATAACCTTGAAGATATCTTTATTGTTTTCTTATAGAGCCATAAATTTAACTTGGCATAAGAGTCTAATCCTTCCAAGGATTAGAAATGTTGGGGGTATGTGGAGGATCATCATGGAAAAAACAAGCCCTTAAGTGGCAAAAAATTCAGAAAAATCAGTGTTAGGAAAATTGACATAAAAATTTGAATAAGTTATCTATATTATTTCAAAAATATGTAAGAATAGAATTTGTAGAAAATTTAATGTAGTTTTTAAACTACTAGGTTTATTTTATTAAAATCTATTTGGTGAAAACTTGAAATTTCAATGTAGTAGTACTTAAATTTCGGGAAAAAATAAGAAGTAGGTGTCTGTCCACCTAACCATAATAAAATGATAATTTTTTATAAGATTTTATATATAAGTAGAGGACTCATGTCCAGATGTGATGCATATTTTTTGTAATTTTTTTCCAAGTAAATAATTAATTATGAATTTTTATTACAACTTTTAAAAAATATAAAAACTCGTATGTCTAACCACCTTAACTTGGTCAAAACTTTATGAAATTTAATTTTTATTTTTTTAATCCTATAGTATGTGAAGTAGAGAATGTCATGTTTTATATTCAAAAAATGTGATATTGTTTGAAAGTTATAGATGTTTTTCAATCAGCCTATCGAGGACTTTAGTTGTAATTCTAATAGAAAATGAATAATAATTATTTATTCAATTCATATTAAAGCATAATTTATATTGGTGGAAATCTGAGAATCTCCTCTAAAAACCCTTTTCATTTCATCAATTTTGGGTAAAAAGAATTGTCAGCCACATACCCTACAAATACCCATAATATTGCCACTTTTTGGCCCATCATGATCCTGCACATACCCTTGGATGTTTTGGTATGTTGATATATGGTTTTCATTGATGTCAACACTATTAGCATTGTTGCATTATAATTTTTATATGTTGAGGATATTGAGAAAATTGTTATAAGAAGTGCTACAGGTTGTTAGTGGTGAAGTGAAGTTCAATATTTTGGTGTGTTCAGTACGTTGTTGTTTAGAGGTTATGGACTAAAGGGTGTCTTGTTGAGTATATCTAGTTTATCCATGTCAAGTTTTAGAGATTTGTGTGAAGATTTGATCAAGTAATGAAGATTTGTATTTTAACAGTTTTTTTGTTACTTCAATTTGTGCTCCTGAATGAAGATCATGTGATTTCAGTTAGTTCAGTTGTTATGGATGCCTCTCTAGTGTTTCATGATGCTTGTGGATGTTTCTAGTTCATGCTCTATCTGTGTTGCATGTCTACATTGATCATTGTTCTCACGATTTGATATTTTCTCTTGTGTGTTCATGTTTTTCATGTTCTTGGTCGACTAGGTGTTGAAGCATTCTGTGGATCTTCGAGGAGTAATTAATTGAAGTGGTTCATGTTTGAGGATGGTGTCTTCGTTCTTCACTATGTTGTGGCTGACCTTGGTTGATTCAAATGAATAATCTTTATTGATTTGGGCCAATTGTTTATATTCATTTTATTATTTTGTTGAAGTTGACTTATAGTGATGTAATTTCTTGTTGTGCAGATATATAAGAGCGATTGTTTTATCATTTGAAGGCATGTGTGTGCAAAGTGTGCAAGTCCTATGTGCAAATAATATACATATCATTCGAAGATAGAGCAAAGTGTGAAGAAGAGTGAAGAAGAGTGAAGAAGTGTTCATGAGCTTTACCAGAACTATAATCAAGCATTAGCAGATGCTACTTTTCTTAGTTCAAAATCTAATGGATATAATCAAAACCTTTCTATAAGACAATGTGTCTTCCTTTGGGTAGTAAGCCTATTTGTATTTGAGCAGTGAGCTCTAGGTAGTGTGCCTGAATGCATGCCCATTTTTCATTCATATTCTCTTATACTTTTAATAGGGTATAATCTTGTGGACTGACCTCCACCGTGGTTTTTCCCCTAATAGGGTTTCCACATAAAGATCTTGGTGTTATGTGTGATTTTGATGTGTTGTTCATTTATGCTTTCATGATTAATGATCAGATCTAAGAATAAGGTTAATAAGTTAAATAAGTTTGAAATTTGGTGACAACTGATTCAACCCCCTCTTAGTTGTCTTCCCTTGAGTTGCCAACAAGCAATACCAAGAAGATATCCTCCCAAAATCTTGATAACTATACTTTGATATCAAATGAAATAAAATTTGTGTCCATAATAAACTATTTTCATATAATTTCATGAGAGAAAAATATGCAAACAAGTATTTATAATCCATAATAAAAAATATAGAAAAACATACCATCAAGATGATACAATATGTGCCCTAGGAAAACCCTAATGAGAGAAAAAATCAACCTCTAAAAGTAGTCACACAATCAACGTATTATATCATGAATAAAAAGCATAGTACTCTTGCAAATTTCCAATGAATAGTTTTAAGACATCAAGATCCTTAATTACACTTCATGTGAAAAAAAAATAAGAATCATGTGATCACACATCCTAATCCACGGTACCTCTCATCACATATGCAAGATACTAGAGATGCTCAATCAATGTTAGCCAACAGTCTAAAGGTTATGATAATCAACTAGCCAACCATAGAAACCACTCATGCACTTGCATGTACAAAAATAATCTTATGCAAAACCACCAAGTGGTATTACATAAACCATGTGTAATAATATGAGTTTACAAAACCATGTCACCCTCATTTACTTTTTAGTACTAATTTTCCCCCCTTTTGATACAAAGCTTTTCCAATGTGTAACCTACATTAAATATTTATCGTAATTTCTCATACAACATAGAAAGTGATCCTGAGAATTCATAACCCTTGTGATACATGTAGCCCTAGATTGTTAGTGCACCATAAATAGTATTAATTTTAACACTTTAAGGATTGTGCAAGGTGAACAAAACACCTTTTTACAATGTGATTCATGGGATGATCTTCATACATTTAATGATGAGGGTGATGTTTAATCCTTATTTCTTGATTGTTTCTCTAATGAGGGTCTTCATAATGATAATTTGTTTGGTGTTGGTGGTTTAATTTCTTTATCATATGATATTCCAAAAAATGATAATTCTTCTCAACTAACAAATTATGTTAGTGACAAACATGCTAAAAATGTTTATATATCTCAAGTTGTTTTGGGCCCTATTCTTTATAGTGTGCAATTAGCAGTGATAGAAATGGATATTACAAAAACTCATATTTGATGCATTTACTAGTGATAAAAATGGACATCATAAAAATTACATACTTACATTTAAAATTACTTTCTTCATATATTATAGGCATGTTGATGATGGAATGTTGAACTAACACATGCACTTTTAGATATACTTTATTTGATGAAGGTTTATTATGATTTGATATCTATTAGGCTAATTACCATTTATTCATGCATCTAATATATGATTTCATTGATCATTTTACATTTATATCTAATGCATGTTTGGAAGGTGACATTAATCTTTCAACATCAAGAAATTATGTTTATGATGTCATTCCATATACATATTCTAATATCTACTTGAACAACATAAGCATAGGATTATAATAGGATTGAATTCAAAGGTTGAGTATGATCTCATTGAGATTCATTATTATTGTTAGTTTTAGGATTAGAAATGTAATAAGAAGAAAAATGCAACACATAGATAATGAACACAACAGTTTACCCTAGGAAAACCCTCCTACTCAAGGGAGAAAAACCCAGAAAAAAAGTATATCTCATATATATATCAGATAGAAGTGTAGAATGTTGCATACAGAGTCTGGCCTTACACAAGGTTGAATAAATACAATGAATAATTTAGCATCACTCCTTGATGCAAAAATACAAGTGAAATTGATCTACTGCTAAGTCCAAACCCCTCCTTGAAAGAATGCCAATTGAATATGAGAATGACTTGATGATTTGATTGAATGGTCTCCACCTTATATATATACAAAACAAGGTGACTCTTCACTTAGGTCGGCCTCCTTTTAAGAAATAATATAATTTGTGATTAAGGCCGACTTGCCTTATTAACTATTTATTATTTAAATTTTTACTTAGGAGAAAATATCTCCCTAAGCTACAAACACTAACACTCCCTCTTAGCTCTAGGGGGGTATTTTCTAGATATCCTCATCATGGAGTCTCTCAACATGACGCCCACAATGGCTACACCCATTTGTGGAAAGTAGTTCATCACAAAGTCTCTCAATGTGATATCCTCATGGAGTCACTCAACATGACATCCACCATGGCTACTCCCATGTGTGGAAAGAAACACATGTACAAGTGTCCATCACAAACTCTCTCAACGTGATGTTTTCATGGAGTCTCTCAACATGACATCCACCATGGCTACTCCCATGTGTGGAAAAACACAAGTACAAAGGGTTCATCACAGAGTCTCTCAACATGATGTCATCATGGAGTCTCTCAAAATGACATCTCATCTCAGTCTCAGAGATGAACAAGGGCTTGCACCTCATATTTCTCTGTCTTAGATAAATATACAATACAAGGGCTTTCACCTCATATTTATCCATCTCAGATAAATATACACTACAAGGGCTTTCACCTCATATTTATCCATCTTAGAGAAATATACACTACAAGGTCTTTCACCTCATACTTCTCCATCACAGAGAAATATACACTACAAGGGATTTCACCTCATACTTCTCTATCACAGAGAAATATACATTACAAGGGATTTCACCTCATACTTCTCTGTCATAGAGAAATATACATTACAAGGGCTTTCACCTCATACTTCTCCGTCACAGAGAAATATACATTGCAACAGATCTTCATGATGATGTGACTCCTTATGAAGCTCCAAGTTCTTGCATCAATCTCCTAACCTCCTCATCTAAGGTTTCCTCTGTTGGTTTTTCATATTCCCTCTGAATGTTAATTCCTCCTCTTCAAATAAACCGATCACAATGACAATATGAATAGGTTCTTCCTCTTTGAGAGATGTCTCCAGTTATGTGCCACCAACTCAGTCCCAAGGCAGCAAGTTGTGTCTCCATTATTTAGCTTGCATGACTTCCTCACAAGATGCATCAAGCTCTTCCTCCCTTGAATGCAATCTCTCATCATCATTTTTCTCCTTGATCTATCCTAGAAGCATTTTTACAGAGAATACTAATAGTTCTATAATACCAATGCTAGAAGAATACATGATTCACTATTCCAATGCATGAAATAATAACTACATAAAAGATTCATGAACATTATTCAAGGGTATGAAATACTTATCTCTTTATTGTCTAATCTTCCTCACAATCCACCTATTGTTCCTTTTTTTATCTTAGCACTTAAAGATTTAGATCTGCTACAATGGAATGATTTGCTACTACAAAATGATTCAAAACTATCTGCAACTTAAAAAAAAATGTCTTCATGCAGTAGATACATGGACACAAGACCTCTAGATACACATAGATGTTTTCTTCATTGTTGTACAGTAGATACCAATGACTTTTATCCATTCCACAGATGGAACTCATGTAAGGATACAACATCCACACTCCATCGCTAAAGATACTCAATCTATGCTCAATTTACTATAGACGTCTGTAGAACTTTTCTTCACCAACCTGACTACCTCCTTCCATGGCATTTATCAACCCGTCACCAAATACATCGACCCTTCACTATCTGACAATAATATTCACTCTTGCTCTACCAATGAGTGACCCAATAATGTGAATCACCATAAAAAGGTAGCCGCTTCAAATAATAATCATATATACGACATCAAATTAATTATGGATGCCAGATGGCCAAAATGACTTCCAATTCTTCAAACATCCTTGGAAACCCAATTTGATATGATGGCAATACAAATAAGCCTTCAGAGTGTCCACATTGAATAGAGCCTAGTGCATAGGGGAGCCCAATACATTTCCAAACAATCCCATGAGCAACCCACGCTGTTGTTTGTGTTATGGTTGCAAGATGTCTCGACCAATAATGAATATCGAAAAAGATACAAAATGTCTCAATGTTGTGACAAGAGACAGTAATGAAGAACCAACGACAGCTATGTTAAATTCACCAAACTCATTCAACTATCTCTTGTTTGTCTTCAACGCCAATAGACATTCCTATGGTAGGACGTGGGGATGATTAATCTCACCCATACAAATCACAATCACCTTCTGAATATTTGTCCTTCATCTTACTTGCCCATATTAGTAAACAATCCACCGCAAAGATGGTATGCACAAAAATATTGATAGAGTTCCTTCTTATATTGTTGCTATGCTGGTAAATGTCCAACAACAACCAAACTTCCCGATGTGTCATCCTGAAAAAGAACCATTTTTCCAAACAAAATATGAGTCTCGTTGATATAAATATCATTAGATAATGGCCTCCTCAATCAACAGTGGTCAAACTCTAATGGTGATATAATACAGAGCAAAAACATTAATAATAGTGAAGGCTTTCCCAATGTTAGGATGTTGAATGCTCTCAAACCAAATGAATAAATCACGTGTGCTCCAAACTCTAGATAAAACCCTTTTAGTCAAATTCTAAAAACCGCTTTAATACCATGTTAGTTTTAGGGTCATAAATGTAATAAGCAGAAAAATGCAACACATAGATAATAAACACAATAGTTTACCCTGGGAAAACCCTCCTACTCGAGGGAGAAAAACCCAAGAAAAAAATATATCTCATATATATATATATATTAGATAGAAGTGCAGAATGCTACATACAGAGTTTGGCCTTACACACTTGGTTAAATAAATACAATGAATAATAGCATCACTCCTTGATGCAAAAATACAAGTGAAACTGATCTGCTACTAAGTCTAAACTCCTCCTTGAAAGAATGCCAATTGAATATGAGAATGACTTGATGATTTGATTGAATGGTCTCCACCTTGTATATATACAAAACAAGGTGACTCTTCACTTAGGTCAGCCTCCTTTGAAGAAATAATATAATTTGTGATTAAGGCCGACTTGCCTTATTAATTATTTATTATTTAAATTTTTACTTAGGAGAAAATATCTCCCTAAGCTACAAACACTAACAATTATAACCTTCTTTCAAGAGGAGATGATTCACATAAATTATTTAAATTGATTTATTTCTCTTTCTATACTTTTTATAATATTTATTTAAATTATATGTCATGTTTTTTGTCTTAATAATTAATATGTAGATAATGTAAAACATCTTTTATAATGTATATTGATATAATTATTAATATATGTGTTTCATATAAATTTTTTTTGTGTAATATAATTTTTCTTTCATTTTTCATATAAATTTAAAATTTAAATTATTTTTAATTTTCATGGAAAGATTCACACATGATAACATCATTATTTTAATTTTAATTATTTTTAATTTATTTTAATAATTAATATGTAAGTAATGATAATGTATATTGATGCAATTATTAATATATGTGTTTCATATAAATTATATTTTGTTTAATATATTTTTTCTTTCATTTTTCATATAAATTTAAAATTTAAATTATTTTTAATTTTCATAAAAAGATCCACACAAGATAAAAAGTATTTCTCCAACTTCTAATTACTAGCATTTGCATGCACATGCATGCAACGATCGGCCGATAGGGTGCACCGCAAATATGAAACAATGTGAGGTTAGTTCATAGTAGGAGGTGGATCTTATGAATTTGGACTTTATGTAGAATTCAAAGTTTAATTGAAATAGCCTAACCTAAACATATTATAAATCAAATAATTTTGACACAGAGAATATTTTATATATATTCATTTAATATGAGCATTGTAAAGCATTGTAAACCCGATGTTATAATCCACTTGTCCATTCTTATAATGTGAGATTAAGAACCGGTTGCATAGAAATGGGAAAATGGTCTTTGTGTTTCGTAATGGAAATTTATTAGTTCAAAATTGGTTATGAAATTGCTGAATAAAACTATACATCATGTTGAACAAATGTTTTTGATTAGAGATAAAAATGGGTTTTGATGGGGCCCAGAACCCATTACACAAAAAGACAGGTTGTAATTAAGATACAACATAAACCATCAACAACCCCACAACAACCTCAAAAGAGAAGCAGGACTACATATGTATCAACTAACAAACAAGCAAGGGTCTAAGACCCTACAACATCCTAGTTTTAACTGGGACCAAAAACCTTATAGATACATAGAAATCCCTCCTGCATCTGCCAGGCATTAGCAAACCAACCACTCAAGGAAGACACAACAAAGGGAAAAAAGAAAATCTGCATAATGGTGTAAGACACCATCAGACCCCTAATAAAAAAAAAGAGCAAAACCAAACACCCCACCTCAATAGGGGAGATGGAGAACACAAAAAACCATTGGGCACAATGCCACTTCTCGAACCAAGAAGGCAGCTTCGGATAATACCAACCAGCCTGTAGCAAAGTAAGAGAAGCCAAGGAACCCAAAACAAGCTCCAACTACACCAACTTCTTAGAAACACTCTGGCAATAGGAAACCAACTCCACAACCACCTCAAAAAGAAAGAACTCCCCTCTATTGGAGAGGATGCTACAAGTAGCAAGACCATTGCAGCTAGAAATCACCAGCACCCTCCACCTCCACTTCCATAGGAGCACTGTCCACCTCAATAAGAACAACTAAGGGAGGTCCACCTCCATAGGACCAGAGGAGATAGATAGTACAGTAGTCAAGCAAACAACCATAGCATCCTTTGGTAACCACTGCACTAGAAACAAACTAAGGACAAGGATAAAAGGCTTAAAAAAACATCAAATGTCCACCTTATCAACACTCACAAAAGAACTCATCTAGGATTCCAAAGAAAAAAACCCAACAAAAATCCAATCATTCACCAACTTCAGAGCCTTCATAGAAGGCAAAAACCACTGAGCAAATAGTAAATGCACAAGAAGCAGCTCAACCCAAAAGAAGACCACACACCCCAGCACTAGCCACCCAACAACAAAAAGAACCCCAGGCCAAAAGACCACCAAAGGAAAGGTTCCAACCTCAGAAGGAATGAGAACATCCAATCCCCAAGAGGAAGAGGGGAGCCTAAACAAGAAGGAAATTACCTGAGACGAGCCAGTAGGAAAGAACACCAAGCAAAGTCTCCAACACGCCAATCAGATCCAGAGATAAGCCAAGACTCCCAACATCCAACTAGAAGGAAACACCACCACACCTCAGTGAGGGGACACGAAGAACACAAAGCACACCAAGAACATAAACCCCCAAAGCAGAGTCGTCAATCAAGCAACAAGCAGAAGCAAGGGATGACCAAGAAGAAGCCAAAATCAAACTAGGCCAACAAGAAGAACCACCAAGCCTTCCTATTATGCCAAATAGGAACAAAAAGAGGCCCCTTTTGTAACTAAAATTCCTTAGAGAAACCCACACTCACCAACTACTTGGAAGGAAGCTAGAAAACCCAACCCTTAGCCACCACATAAGGATCCAAACCAAAAGCCATGGGAAGTTGAGGCACCAAACCCTAGCATGTTCCAACAGCCTCACACCAAACCCTCGAAAAGGGAAAGTTAGGATGGGAAAACATCCAATCACTAAGGAACAACCCTCGACCATCAAAGAAGAGCAAAAGAGGAGTCCCGAGCCAAAGCCAAAACTGGGCATAGGAGTAGAGCCCACCAAAAACAAAGCACTTTCGGCTAAAACACAGAGCATCTCCATCATTGGAGAACCATCCACACCAAGCATGCCACACAAGGACAACAACAACTTCAACTAGGTTGAAAACACCAATAATATCTTCATCTTTAGGTAGGTTGAATCCACCCATAAGACCTCCAAAAGGTGAAAGAAAGGGCACAAGCCAGAATACCAAAGATCCATAGAAAGAAGCCCCGCAAACAACTTTCCCATCAACATAAAAGTGAAAGGCATGCCATCCATAGAGAAAGCCATAGGAATACCCACCACCACTGAAGGACCTCCCTCCCACGCACCCAGAGAACCTAGCAACATAAATCCATCCAAGGCATGCCATCCATCTGTCTCACCCTCTTCCATGTTGAACAAATGTTATTATGTGCTATCTATATATTAATTTTAATTTGAGGTAATTAATCATCAATAAAAAAAATTTATTAATATGTAATATTTAATAAGTTTAGGCAGAATAGTTGTTTAAAATTCACTTCAATAAATAATTTTAGGTATGAAAATAATTTTTTCCTTACAAAAAGAGAATTGAAAAATTAAATAAAATTTAAATTTTTAATAATTAATTTGTTAAATAATAATAATCTATTCAAAATTTAAGGGAGAATATAATTTTAGCTTTGTCTTAGTTTTACATTTACCAGACCTAGATGCACACCTATATTTGACCTTTTTCTGTAGGTTAATCAATGAATTGATTGATTATTATTTAATTATCTTAAAATACATATCCATACAAATACATGACAGAATTAAACTTGTGGATTAAACAATATCTAGGAAAATTATGGAACATTAAAGGATTCTTCTTTTTTAAAGACTTAAATTAGTCATGTCTTTTATTACTAAGATTCAATAAAAAGTAATCTTTAAAAAAGTCATTTCATTAGTATAATCATGTCTTTTATTACTAACATTGAATAAAAAAGTGATTGTTTATTTGAATATTAAAGTTATAATGGCCATCACAAATGAATTTTTCAAAAAAGAAAGATATTTGTGATTTTTGGGTTAGAAGAATGCAATGGAACAATACACATATGTTGCATTGTTAGAATAATTCAATTAGAAGGTACGCCTTGTTTTGAGGCAACATGAGAAACATGTTATTATAGAGTATAATATGAGAAACATATTTTTGCATTGCTATGGCTTGCTATGACATGGAAAACATGCTATTATAACATATATTTGTCGAACCTAAATTTATAGAAGGATTTGTGTACACATAAATGTATATGACAACAAATATATGGCGTTAAAAGTAAAACCACAAAAGCCACACTCATTATCCTCCCTACCATATTGGCATCATGAAGCCCCATGGACTCTAGCCAAACCCCCGAGCAAGAAAAGGATGGAACATCCATGGGAGATTTCATGGAGTGTCATCATACATTACACAATAAAAAACTTGGGGAAACTCCCGTGTTTCCATATATAATATTTGATATTGTTGTGTTTTCTTTGATGTGGCAACTTTAATGGGGAAAGGTATCCTAGGTTTGGGATCCTTTTGCATGATTAAACATAGTTCATGCAAATGAAATACAAGGGTATGTTAGTGCACAAGCAAGCAAAATAAAAAAGGAACGATAAAAAGTAAGTATATGGGTAAAATTAGTATATACAATGTAAAGCTAAAAATAATCAATCATTTTTACAATTAGTTAACCAAATTTTTCTATTCAGAATGGGAAAGTTTTTTCCTTACATACACTATTGATCATGTTTAACAAGGGGGAGCTGCATTGGATCAAGTTGTAGGAGCTTGAAAGAATTTGAAATAGATAGTGTACAATGCACTAATTTTGTTGAATGCCTATTATATTTGTGTTGCAATGTAAACGAAATAATATACATATACAATAAAAGAGGTTAGCACTATTTGTTGTAAATAGAAAGAGATTAAATGGAACATTTTAAATACATGGGATGTTGGTAAACAATTGTCTATAAGTAATCTATTGGAGAAGTTGAAAAGAGAGTTGTGCAAACAATGACAAATGCAATGGTTAGAATAGAGTATGTTTTTGGTAGACAAGTGTATGTGAGAATTTGTGTGTCCATGTATATAATAAGCAACAAATATGTGAGGTTGGAAGGAAAAAGCACTAAACCCATGCTCATTCTCCTCCCTACCATATTGGCATCATGAAGCCTCATGGGCTCTAAACAAACCCCCGATCATGAAAAGCAAATAAGGTCTACGAAAAATCTCTTGGACTCCTATGATATATTACAAAATAACAAAGTTGGGGTAAATGGGTGTTTTGAAATAAGAACTCTAATATTGTAGTCTTTTTTTGTTGAGAGAAGTTGATAAAAACATGTATCTTGATAAAAACATTGGAATCATGGGATTTGAAGATGGTTGAAGAAGCATGGATAGATGAAATATATAGAAGAGTGTATAGTAAATAAAAAGGTGCATCTAACTTTAGAAACATATATATCGGTCTATATTTTTTATTGCAAGTACTTGTAGTCATGTACAAAAAGGAAACCAGGCCAACCATGAGATTGTAAATGGTTTAGTTGAATGGAGCAACATACACCATTTCCATTTGCTTTTGTGGATAAACAATGTGATGCAATCAACGAATTGTTTGTCCTCTCAAAATCACATGACAATGGTGTTTGGTTTCTGTCCATAATCACATAAACCCACACTCATTCTCCTCCCTACCATATTGGCTTCATGAAGCCTCATGGGCTCTAGCCAAACCCCCGAGCAAAAAAAGTAGGTAAGACCCATGGAAAATCTCTTGGGTTCTTATCATATACTAGACAATAACAAACTTGGGAAAGGGTGGGTGTTTTGAAACAAGTGTAATATTGTAGCATCTTTTTTTGGTTTGACAAGCTGATGGAAAACATATATCCTAGTAAATAATTAGAATAATGGGGTTTGAAGACAGTTAGAAGAAGATGGATAGATGGAATGTATAGAACAATGTACAATAAGAAGAAAGGTCGATCTAACCTTAGAATGCGAGTTTAAATCTACCTATATTAAAAATACAACTGCAATCTAAGGAAGAATGTAGTAAAAATGGTCATCAAATTGAGAGGCCAATTGTTACAACTTACATAGACTGCCTACTGATACATAATGCACATTTTGCTTTGGGGGACTGGGGAGAAAGAATATCATAAAAGACATTGATACAAAACAAGCAATCTATGCAACAGTTGGCTTCTCAATTCAAAATTCAATCTACCAGATAAAATAGAGAAATTTAGAACGCTTTAAGAATTAGAGATAAATGGCAGATGATCAAAACCCACATGAAACATATTTATACAACACAAGCAGTCTATGTAAGAGTTTCCTTGTCTAATCAAAATTGGTTGCATGGGAAAACACTTGCCATGTGCTTCTACGTATCGAGGCAACCAACTACACCATCGACCCAGCGTATGTAGGTAGGGATCTCTGTGGCTGTCATAAGCAACCCTGAGTAGCTTGTTCCAAGGATCTTGAAACAAATGAGGGAAAAATAATATCATGAAAGATATTGATATAAGGTTCGAGCTACATTGTTGGGTAGTAGATATTGAAGACAAATAGAGGAATTGTATAACAGGTATTAAAATAACACTTGTTTGGTACTAAATTGTATACACAAAAAGAAAAATTGTATTGAGTTCCCTGAAAAATAGACAGATCTACATATGCATATATATATATACATGTATTCAATTGTCTGATTCATATATAAAAATATACATATAGGTAGATAGACATATCCATATATGTGCACACAAAGAGCACTCTGGCTTGTCTAAGAATGCAACAACAATTTATATATACATATGTATATCTAAACAAATTTGTATACTATGTTTATTCACATTTATGTAGAGTGTGATTTTAAATAGAGTTTAAAATAGCATATATAAGTATTTTCTACGTTGTGAGAAAATCACTACAATACAACCATAGCATTCAATGATGTAGCATTGATATGTTGTTAAGAACGGAGCATTTAATTGTGGAGTGTGTAACATATTCATAATGCCACAATGGCTCTTCTGGCAATGCAACTGAATCAATATATTTTCTTCCATATTTTGCAGTATACTTTCACATCAGTAAATATTATAGAGAAATAGGTAAATTGTAAAAGAACTATTAGGAAAACACTAAAGAACAACATACATTTGATTCTTAAGTATTATCCTAATGCCTCTTACAACACTTACATAGATTGCTTGTCTTGTACCAATATGTTGCATGATATCCTTTTTCCCTCATCTGTTTGAAGCCCTTATAACAAACTATTAATTGTCATTGTTTTTTTGTTTGTACGAAAAGTAAATATATTGATTAATTTGCATTGTAGAAAGAGCCATTATAGTGTTGGTTTGGTATCAAACTATTGTAAGAATTGTTGTTCTATAGCAGATTTGAGGATTTTAAAACTGTTGTGTTATGGAATTTGCAAGTCATTTTCCATGTGTATTTTGCATAAATGATTTGTCCATAATTTTGAATACCAAGAAATGTAGCTCAAATTTCCAATTAATTCAGTGGTGTTATATGTAATTTGGACACATTACTGCATCATATAATTGTTGCCATAACATAAAGAAAATATGTATCGTCATAAACAAGTGGGTTTAAATAATATATTTGGCAAATCATCTATCATTTATATCTAATTCTTAAAGTGTTTTTCCTAATATTTATTTTACAATTTTTGTATATCATGAAACATATTGATAGAAGACAAGCAATCTATATAATAGTTAGCTTGTCAATTCAAAATTCAAGTTACATTGTTTGGCACTTATATTATAGACAAATAGGGAAATTGTAAAAGAGATTTTTATCCCATAAGCTGAAAAGATAATTGTAGACATGGAAAAATGCAATTTGTAGAATACACTATGGTTATTGTAGTCAAGCATGTGTAAGAATTTGCTTGAAGTTTCCACTGGGATTTTTTTTAGCCCAGTCGTGAATTGAATTTGTCGGCACCGGGGATGCCCCAGCCATAGAGGACTTGACCAGGTTTTTTTTGGCAAGATGGAGCTTGGTAACTATGTGGATTGGCGGTGGTGGAGTTGGTGTCCTCAATACGTGAAAGATGAATGGTTGTATATAGTATTTAGTAACAAATAAGTGTTATTCCAATACCTTTCATACAATTACTCTATTTTTCTTCAATATATATATGCGTATATGTATCTATGTATGTTTTGAATCATTCATTTTTACATACAATTGATGGAATGTGTCTGTAATGTTGATAAATATAGGAAAAGGAGAATATACATGAGGTCTTGTTTGAAAGTAGAACCAATTATGTAGATAAAATACAAAGATATCGTTAAAAGGAAGACATCAAAGAAATAGCAAAGGTTTTGCTTGAAAGCATACAATGTATACAAATAACTTTATAAACATACCTAATTTTGGTATGTACTGCAAATCTAGCCATGCAGAAAGAAAAGGAGTGAATGTATAACTTTGGTATCTACTGGAGGATATCTAGCTCTACAAAAACAAAAGGGTTGAATGTATAAGTTAGTAAAATATAAATTTATAAAACAAACCTTGATTATGCTTACAGCTATGGGCATATTTTAGGCATGAATTGTTCTACAGATGGGCTTCATATCTCCTTGTTTATCTATGCTTGCATCGAGGCCAACATCATATTACTGCAAAGCAACATTTTATTTGAATCTATCAAAATATATATTTATGGTTAGATGTGTATGGAACGACAAAAAAGACAGTGGAAAAACAACTTACAACAATAATAGGGGGGACGAGACAATGCAGATCGCAGAGCACAACACTTGTTAAACCATCCGATTTTCCAACCAGTGGAGGTGCATGGTAGGTTTCTACCATCCTGTACCCATTGAGAAAAGCAACCAACTCCACCACAACCAACCCATGTGGTCAATAAAGTCCACCATTTTTTTGAACAAGTGCGGGAAAGGCCTCGCAAATTGCATGGAGTGTTATCATATATTAAGCAAAAAATGCAATATACAAAAGACTATATATATTTCTTAAAGCAATATAGAGGAATAGTGAAATATTAAAATGCTCAAAAGAGAATTCTATAGATCAACATTATACATATACATATACATATGCATGCACATACACATACATATACATATGCATACACATACACATACATATACATATGCATACATATATATACATATATACATACACATACATATACATACATATACATATACATACACATATAGTTTTCTCCCTTCATTTATTGTTTGTAGCTATCTATGTGCATCATTGGCGTTATACTCATTACCATATGAGCAATTGCAGTTAAATCTTCTTTCTTTCATCAAAAAGATATGGTTAGGGCTAGTAATTTTTTCACCTATTCTATTCTCCATGTACTTGGCACTAAATATTATAGATAAATATAGAAGAATTTCTCAGGGTTTTAAATAATGATGTGGATCTTATCTATTCAACAAAGGATGTACCTAAATGTTGCTCATTGGTCAATAAGGATTGTAAAAAAATTATGAATTTAGAATTGACAAGGCAACTATTACATAGTAAATGTCTTTTTAATAGGTTTTTTACAGTTTCCCTATTTGTCTATAATATTTAGTGCCAAATAATCTAGCTTGAATTTTGAATTCACAAGCGAACTGTTTTATAGATTGGTTCAAGTACGATATAATTTTTCCTCTACCTTTAATATTTATTAGACCTAGATGTACATCTATATTTGACCTTTTTGTCTAGGCTAATCAATCAATTGGTAGATTATTATTTAATTATTTTAACATACATATGCATATAAATGCATGGCAGACTTGAAGTTATGGATTAAATAATATTTATGAAAAATATGGAATGTTAAAGGATTGTCCTCTTTTAAAGCGTTGTTAGTCATGTCTTTAATTACTAATATTCAATAAAAAAATATTCTTTAAAAAAACGTCGATCCATAACTTTAGGTATGGCATATTTTTTCCAATGCTTATATGGCAGTAAATAATTTATTACTTTGATGTTATTTATTTTCATTTTTTTAATTTGAATATTAGTTATGATGGTCAAAGTAATTACACACAAACATATAACAAAATATATATGTATACATGTGTATATAAATGTATATCTATGGATGATGACAAGAGGAATAACATGGTTTCAACATTGCAATATATAAAAATATATATACAAGTATTGTACAAATTTCTTTGTTAAACATTTTCAGTATTTGACTATTTTTATATGTTTTCCATTGAAGATAATATTGCTATTCAATGATTATAAAGGGAAGAAGTGAATTTAGCATATGCATAGAAGAACTAAAAATTCCACCGTCTAATAGGAATCAAGAATCATAGTAACAATGTATACTAAAAACAATCTAGGTAGCATGTTAAAATCAAAAGGATGGGAGATCAATGAATGTGCAAATATATATATCTAAACATACAAATAAATTATGTTCATATTTATAAGAAAAAATTCTTAGATCCCATAGCGAGCATTAAAAAGACAAGACTAGGAGAGATGTTGGAAAGTGCAAAAGAGCATTCAAAGCATTGACTCGCTAGTGGAGCCTTTTTTTGTAGCAGGGGTAGATATCTTCGCTATGTCTAAAAGCAACAATTTACGCTTTGCTTCAAAATCAACTTTTGTTGCTTTCAAAATTGTTGTTTTAAGCTGGTCCTCAGAATTGTAAGTATTTGTTCTGATCAAGGCCTTTAATAATAGCAATAGGATTTGTTGTAGACTCAAAGTTGTCCTACAACATGTAAAGGTATTTTTCTAGAATTTGCAGTAAACTAGTGGTAGCTTCATCAAAAGCAATAGAGCAAAGGCTAGATGAGTGGTCTTGCAGCTTTAACTGCAGAAGATAGCGATGGTTGCATTCGTCGATTTCCACCTAGAAATGATCACAAAAACAAACATCATCACGGGGACATGCACATTTTATTTTTCATTCTTTCCCATTAACCAACAAGGGGAAAGCATGATAACAAAAAGACTCAGTTTTTGCAATTTGAATGGTTTCTTTAAAAATGGCTTCAATAGTTTTTGGCAAGCCAAGGCAGTTGTTCAAGATGAATGCAATAGTAACTCTATCATTCGAAGGATGGAGCCTATGAGGAGCAGGAGAAGATGAAACCATTTGATCTACTTTGATTGGGCCCTTAGATCTAAGAGTGTTCCTCAGGAATAGAAGGGTTAATGTCAAGGGCTATTGTTGTTGATGTGTAGATAACTTTACCATTATGCCTACACGACCACGTCACATAGCAACTATCACTATATCACTAGAAAGATACATCTGCTCCAAGACATCACCTTCTTCTTGCAGACTTGGGCCCCACAAATTAACATCAATGAACGAAGCAAAGATATCATATAGTTTAATAGTTCGTCGGATTTTTTTGGATCCATTTTTCCTACGAACAGTTGATATGTACCCAACATGCACTAGAATGGGCCAATAATATCAACCAATCTATTACCACTATAATTGCTTATGTCACTATTTAGCACAAAAGCAAAGGTTTTTTCTGGCACAAAAATCTCATCTCCACACTATTTTATTGTTGATTTTTCATCCAAAACAATTTCAAGTTTACTATTTAATTTATTGAATTTTTTATTTGCTTCCTTCACTGATCCTCTTGATATTAAATAAGTTCCACCCACCTCAACTCGACCATAATGTAGTTCAACAATATCATCGAAACAAGTAACACGTATTTTTGTCCCATCCATATCTATAATGTCAAAACTAAAAAGTTGGCCTTCACCTCTTTGTTTGTGGAAATGGTACATCTCTCTAATATGTGTTACACACCCTTTCACTGTCCAAACATTTTGATAATTGTTTAAAAATTTAATAAGGCTGACATTTGGAGGGTTGTTTTGTTTTTTAGGGGACAACTGCAAACCAAATTTAGGGGTCTGTTTAGAAGGAGAAGGTGAGTCTGGCCCCAACATTTTCTCCTCTTGTTGCTTGAACAGATACCTAGGGGTCCCAATGATTTGACAATCAAACATAATCACAACTAAGTTGAATATGATTAAGGCCCTGTAAAAGAAGAAGAAAAATATATTGGACACATTATATTAGGTACATACAAAGGAGAAAGAGAATTTTTAAAAGTAGACAAGAAACAACGTAGCCCACCTTGAATCTTAGAAATTCCTACAAACATAGTCTCCTAAACATACAAGGGACCCTATTTTCAAGGCACCTGAAAGAAACAAATCATTGCATTTGGAAGGCAGGGTTCCTATTTTCATATGGTGTCCATCAAACAAGACAATCTTGTATCGTTCAACCTACCCTTCATCACCGCCAAATTTTTTGAAGGAAAAAAGTTGAAGGACCAGAGAGGGAACAACATCTCCAACATTGATGGAACAAATTGCAAATGAAGTCAAAGTTGGTTGTTTCTTTGCAACCTACAAAGACAAGTTCAATTAAGGAAAATTCACATCATCACACCAAATGGATAAAATGAGTAAGGAAAACAAAGTCTGCAAAGAGATATTTTTATGTGTTGTAAAAGATCAATGCATATGTAGTTCCACATCTATATGCTTTACTAAGGTTAGCCATGTGTGTATACACCTAAAGGCCAATGAAACTGGAAACATAAATAGTAAAGTGTATGTGGTGTATCTTTTTGTATTTGAGAATCCTAAAATTAAAGGAACTGAAAGGCAATGTTCAAGTTTATTACAAGAGAGGAAGGAAAGAATAACAACAAATCTGCAATAGGTATAAGGAAAAGGAAATACAAACTTATCGAATCAGGATCTGGAGGCTAGTGGATGGCACCCTTAGAGCCAAACTCCATAGCGGGACCTTTGGGAGGTGTCACCATATCAATCACTAAATCAATTTGGGGGGCTCTGGAGACCCATCCACAAAGCCCGATTCCGCAGACATAGTTCTGGGACCTTTTAGAGGGAGGAAATGTTCCAATTATAGTTGAATGATTGGCACCTCTATTTGAAAATGAAAATAAAATATTAATGTATTGCAACATCCAATTCCAACTGGTAGACAAGTTATAAATATTGATAATCTAGCAACCATTTTACTATTGTATGCATGCAATTTTTTACTATATTTCTATAAATACATATATGAAGACATTTGTATATGTTGCTACCTATTGCCTTCATCTTTTTTAATGCAAAAAATAGAATATACAACAACAAGAATGAAAATGACTAAGTACATATATGCATTGAATTTTCCTTTTGTCTACACATTTAAAAAAACACATATAACCAGATATATATATCCATATGTACTTCCAGTGAGAGGGGGGTTTCTAGGGGCAGTTTATAACAACATAGAGCTTTCTAATTACATGGTTTGGTGATGGTGGAATTTATTTCCTCAATACATGGAAGCAGAATGGTAAGTGTTTGCTCACATGAGGGTTAATGCATCCTAGCGCTGTTGGACTATGGCACTGGAGGAAGTAAATGCAATATTCAATGTTGCAATATGGGAAAGTATACTCCAAAATGTGTGAGAAAATATAGTAATTAAGTTGCATATTCGAAAGAGGCATTGTGGTCCTTTGGTATTTTTTACGCTTTCTGAATCAAAGTCTACATAAATACGAGTAAAGATGCCATATAGATCTACTTCGATATACATGTGTATATATAAATTATTGTTGGATTGCCAAACAAACCACATTATTCTTTTGTATACATGGATATATATATCTATGTATATGTACTTTAAATTTAAATATGAAACAGGGAATTCAATACATATATATGTGTATATGTATCTGTCTATGTAAAGTTGCAAGCAACCCAAAGGCACATATCAACACCATGGTTGCATTTTCTAGTAGTGTAGAAAAAATCAGAATTTACAAGAGCTAAACAACGACAATCAACACTTTATTATAGGGAGCTTGAAATAGATAAGGTAAAAAATATATAATGAAACATATTGATACAAGACATCTAACATGTTACATCCAAACAAAATAACCACGACAAAAATTATAGAATTTTAAAAATTGAAAACAATGCTTGTTACAAGAACAATAGAATAATCTATTACAGGAAACTTCAAACTCTCTTCAAACAGTTGAGTAAAAAAGAACATCATGAAACATATTGATACAAGACATATGACAAGTTCCATCCAAACAAATTAACCATGACAAAAATTCTAGAATTTTAAAAATTGAAAACAATCCCTGTTACAAGAACAATAGAATAATATATTACAAGTAGCTTCAATCAAATGAGTGGAAAAGAATATCATGAAAAATATTAATACTCAAACAGATGAGAGAAAAAGAATATCATTAAGCATATTGATACAAGACAACTAAGCTATGTAATAGTTGCCTTGTCAATTCTAAATTAATAAGTTTTTTGCAATCCTTATTGCCCAATGAGCAACATTTAAGAACATCATTTGTTGAAGAGGTAAGCTCCATGTCGTCATTAAAAACCCTGGGAAAGTTTTCTCTATTTCTCTATAATATTTAGTGCCAACTAATGTAGCTTGAATTCCCAATTAACTATGTGGCCTTATAGCGATTTTGCACAGATTATTGCCACCCATTGCATTTACAAGTTATATTTAATGTGGGTTTAGTGCCAAAGAATGTAGCTTGAATTTTGAATTCACAAACCAACTCTTACATAGACTGCTTGAATTGTTTGAATATGTTTAATGTGGGTTCTCGATTACCTATCATTAACCTCTAATTCTTATGAAAAATATGATAATGAGCAGTCTGTTGTGGGGAACCAAAAAAAAGTATCATGAAGAACAATTTGTTATTGGGAACTTGAAAGAGAGGTAGGGGAAACAATTTTTACAATAGTCTGCTATCAAACCAACACCACAATGGCTCTTTCAACAATGCAACCTAATCAATATACTTTCTCACACATTTCACAGTACACTTTCCCACACGTGCGTGCGTGCACACACACACACACACGTATGCATGTATATACATATACATATATACACACACACACACATGTATGCATATATATACATACACACATACACACACATACACACATACACACACACACACACACACACACACATATATATATATACATAGATATATTATAAATTGGAGTTGCATTATTTGGAACTAAATATCATAGACGAATAGGTAAATTGTAAAAGAACTATTAGGAAAACAATGAAGAACCACAAAAAAATGAGAGATGATCAAAACCCAACATTAAAAAGAACTTTTAAACAGGAGGAAAGAATATCATAAAACATATTCATACAACACAAGCAATCTATATTGTAAAATTTGGCTTATCAATTTTAAGTTGAAGCCACATTATCTGGCACTAAATATTATAGAAAAATAGGGAAACTATAAAAAAACTATTACAAAAAATCTGCATACATACATACATACATATATACATGTATATATACATACATATATATATATATACATAGACACATTATTATATACATATATATGTACATAAACACACACACACACACACACACACACACACACACACACATATATATATATTTACATATACATACATACATATATACATACATATATGTACACATACATATATATACATATACATATATATACATGTATATATCTATATATCTATATAACTCACAAATTCTAGAGCACAACAGTTTTAAAACCCTCCAATCTGCTATAAAATAGACACAGAGCAAGTGATTTGTCAAGTACTCTATTATGAAACTAGCACAACAATGCCTCTTTCGACAATGCAACTTAATCAATATATTTTTTGCACATTTTGGAGTATGATTTCATATATATATATATACACACACACACACATTTTGCACAGTTAGTTCATTGGTATCTTTCTAATTCATTTAACTTCAAATCCTTGCAAAGAGGATGGTGTAGATTGTGAACAGTATGTGGAAATCAATGCTTCGAAACATACACAGATATACATATATGCATATATATATTGAAGACAAATAGAGAAATTGTATAACATAGATGATAATAACACTTAAGAGCCACTAAACTAATATAGAAAAAATTTAATTGAAGAACAAACAAAGCATACATCTAATTAGGTTGAATGTACATATGCATTTATGTGCATATTCATTTGCATATACATACATGCATATCTATATGTAAATATATCTATGCATATGCAATGCATTTTTGGTGGAGTGTAATGAATCCAGAAGGTACGGTGCATTTTTCCCTTCCCCAGAGAGTGTAATGTTGTCGTTGCTTATGCATATGCATCGTTCCATCCCTCATTGCACCCTCCATCTCAAAGAGTTTCACTTTTTTTTATTGCATATGCATATATACATATACATATAGATATACATATATGTATATACATATATCCATACACAACAAACAAATGCTACAAATTGTAACAAAAAAATCATAGATCTATCAGTGTAATTGATGAACAAACTAGCCATGCATCTAACAAAGGCCCAATACAATTGCTTGAAATAGAAAAGGAAGCAAGCAACACACCTATGGATCTGGTGCCTGAGGGTTGTCCAATAGCTTGGGGAGAGCTAGAGTCCATTATGGGGAATTGAAAAATAGAATATCATGAAGAAGAGTTTGTTATGGCGAACTTCAAACAAATGCAGAAGAACAAATATTATGAAACATATTGATATAAGACATATAACATGTTCCATACAAACAAAATAACGACAACAATTAATACTTTATTATAAGCAAGTTCAAACAGATCAGGGAGAAACAAATCCATAAAACATATTGGTAGAAGATAAGAAGTCTATGAAACAGTTGCAAGATATGTTAGGAAAACACCTAAGAAGCAAACATAACTAACAGATGAATGGAAAAAGAATATCATGGAAAAAACATGGAAAATAGAAGAGCGCAATAACCTGTACAAAATGCTATGAAACCAAAACCATAATGGCTTTTTCAATAATACAACCTAATCAAAGTATACTTTCCCACACTACGACATTCAATATTCCATTCACTTCAGCCGCACACATTTACTTCACCCGACCTCACCGTACAACAACAGTAGAGTGCATCAACCCTCGCGCAAGCAAACACTTACCAATCAACTTCCATGTATTGAGGACACCAACTCCACCACCACCAACCCATGTAATTACCTAGCCACACATTGCCACCAAAAGATCTGGTCAAGTCACCATCAGGTGGGACATCTCTAGCGTCGACAAATCCAATTCACAGCTAGGTTGGAAAAAATCCTAACAGAAATTTGAAACAAATAGCCTGTCATCTGAGACATCTCTGGTGCTACATCATTCTTAAGTGTTTTTCTAATAGTTGTTTCGTAATTTCCCTATTTTGCCTATAATATTTAGTGGGAAATAATGTAGCTTGAATTTTCAATTGACAAGCCAACTGTCACATAGAATTTGTTGTTACACCTTCTTTAGATAGCGATAGAATTTCTGGCAAGTAGGGATATGCTGCAAACTCAAATCTATACATGCACTGATCTATTAGAAAAACACTTAACAATCAGAGGAAAATGAGAGATATTTGAAAACCCACATTAAATATAACATTAAAATATGGAGAATAGAACAAGAAAAGTACAATAATGAACGGTTTGGTATAGGGAACAACACTATTTCACGTATATGTATCTATCTATGTCTTGAAGCATTGATTTTCACATATAGTTCACATTGTATCACTACTACAAAGAGGGGTAGTTTAAGACAATTTTTAAGACAATTTTTGAGTAAATTGTCTTAACTTGAGACAAAAAAAAGTTTGTATATTGTCTCAAGTATTGTCTTTAAGCGAGTGTCTTAAAGTATTGTCTTAAAAATTGTCTCTATAAAGACATTATGAAATGAAAGTATTTTTGTCTCTTTAGAGACAATAGTTGGGATTAAAGACATATTGTCTCTGCAAAGACAATATGTAAAAATGTATTAAAAAAATTAACAATTTTTTAAAAAAAAAATTTAGTGTGGTTTTCAACATTCAATGTTATCAAATTCTCATCGTCCTCCTATTGGTTGGAGTTTTTATTTTTATTTTTCCAAATGCGATGGAAAATTATGACAAAAATTATCAATGATTTTGAAGTTGAGAGCAATGAATAATTGTCGAATATGCAAAGCATAATGTTCATAAAAAAACAAAGAAAATAATGCATCATAATCTGAATTCATAAAGTTAATGCCAATAAGTATTTTTTTATTTATAGTTTATAAAATTGTTCATACAATCATGAGCAACATGTACATCATAACATGACATGAGAAAACGATTCATTTCTAGGAAGGAGAAAATGTTAATATTTTCCTAAAACCCAGTGGAATATACTCAACTACCGACATAACTCTTTTGAGCATGGCAAGGTAGCTTGACAAAGAGTAGACTCAATTGTCTGGACTGGACAATTTTGCTTCATAGTGGGAACCTTCTTCTTCTTGCGTTCCTATGTCTAGTCCTCTCAAAGGTTGATAACCTTTCATTGTAACAATCCACAAAATCATGTACTTTGTTATTGATGAATGATAGGATTTCCAAATTGTCTTTGAGCATAGCACAACCTTTCAAGATTTTGATACAATTTTGGAGAGAGTTGAATTCTTCCTTTAAGCTAATCAATAGGGTGAAAACAAAATTTTCCTATAGGCAAACAATATTAGATTTAACAAGTAAATCCACTGCATTATTTGTTTAAAGAACCACAAATCCACAAGTCTCTACACATGAACTGAAAATAATAAATCTGTAAATCAAACCCCAAAAAAAATCCAATTATATGTAGCCACTACACTGTGGTCATTTGATAGCCCAAAAGTGAAAATATGTGATCCCAAAAAACTTACGAATATTTGTTTTCATATTAACTTACTGCTCAAGCTGGGCTGCAAACTGTGCAACTTTAAGTTGGCACTAATTAGCTGTACTAGTAACTTCTCCACCTTGATAGAGCTCTGCAACTCGTTCAAACTATTCTAAAGCTAGTTCCAACTTTTCTTCAGCTTCATATATTTCACCGAATTCCTGTAGAAAACAATATTTTGAATTTCAATAAAAATCCCTATCTAAAAACAACAAGTAAATTTACTCATACCCTGATCATCATAAAGATATTCATAAAATAACCATACAACTTCTGCAATGAATGCCTTGTACATTACATCCAACCAAGAAATTTATAGTCTTAACAACATATCAAAACATATTATCATGAGAATAAGAATCCTTACACTAGTTCAAAGTCAAAATTTGACAACCTCAAAAGATTAGGTCATCCCACACCCAATTCAAACATTGAATTACCTTGTAGTGTTTTCCAACCATCGACAATCTTCTTATCTCCAAGAAGAAATTAATAGCCAAACCTAAGCACCTAGTAGCCTCTGCACAACATTAATTAGTAAATCAAGACCACTTCCTAACCAACAATAATAAATGGCACCTAGCCTTCTCCCATTCTAATATAATGTGAAGAGAAATTACCACACAGCAAGAGAGAAATTTAGACTAATATCATGACAAAATAACACAAAGGAGATGAAGACACTGGATTGTAGACGAAAGGAAAATATGAAATATAATTCTTCCCTCTACAATCCATTCAGCCTAATATAAGAGATTATACACAACATGTTTTTGATGGAAATGAACAGTAGTTTTCTCAATTAATGAATTTGACAATCAAGAACCTTCAATTAGAAGTAAAATAACACCAATTTCTCACATATAAGCTACACGATGATGAGTCAAAACTCCGATGTTATAGTAGAGTCTAGGAGCTTGGTCTATTATGGACAGAAGTTACATATTACATTTTTATTTGCAGTCAAGGAAATAAAGCTCAAAAAAATGCAAATAAATAAGTCTCCTCACCACTTCAAAAGACATCTCAGCATCATTCTAAGGAAAATAAGGCACTGGCTGAACCTTCACCATCCATACATTTTGCTGCCTTTGTTTAATCGACCTTGTTGCCCACAAATCCAAATCCTGTAATTCAAGCTCAAGATTTACGATAGAAGTCATACTTGTGATTTTTAAGATAAAAGTTATGAGAGAAAATAAACCACAATTTAACTATAAAAAAGATATTTACCTCAAAATAATACCAAAATGTAATATTTACTAATATTAAAATGTAATATTTATAAATCATACCTTAAATTTATAAAAGAAGTCTAATTCCAACTTACAACATGTTTGCAGATCCGCAAGAAAATATCAATAACCTGTTTCATGACAAGTGTGACAATGTGCTGCAACATTTCTATTTGCAGGTGCATAAGCGTAAGTGTAGATACCTCTAAGATATAGAAAATAAAAGAATATATAGAATTATTCATCACATAGCATGATAGACCCATAGTCATAAGCTATTTGGCATGTCATAGAAGAGAAACTCATTACAGTTGGCCAGTGGACTTACATCCACAACTTGTAAACTTTCCACGGTCAACCCCAAATATAGATTTTATCATCTCAAATTTGTCTTTTCTAGACTTCATCCCTGTGCAACATGATAACAAGTAGGTCAAGCACTAACCATGGAATTGATTCTTTGAAGGAGGTCTGTTGATGGCTCTATTTTAATGCCTTCATCAGGAAGGCTAGCTAATTTGACAACCATCTTATGCATTATGTGCTTTAGTGCATACCCATTGTTAACAATGCAAGAGCAGATTCTCATCTTTAGTTTCATGCAAGAGAAAAAGAAGGTATCCTCTAACAAATTGTGTATTGCTTTGCTACTTTTCTCATTTCTTGACTTCTTTGTGTTAACATCTCTACAAAAAGAAAGCGAAAGAAAAGAAAATTAATGTCCATAAATGAACAAAAATCGATCAACAAGACTAGAATATACAGCAGGTACAGTAGCAAAGGACTAAGGCCAAAAAAGAGGCCCTAGACAAAAAGCAAACATAAACATCATCTACTCTAAAAACAGCAAACCCCCATGCAAGGACAGTAATATAAGAGGAGAGGGAGGACCCCATAAGATGATAACAGAAAAACATCTAGATGAGAAACCAAAATCCTCAAGTGTCCATGCTCTGAGATGCATTGGAGGAGCCAAGAAAAATGCCATCATACACAGTGGGAGTACAAATGCAAAGTCTGAGAATGCTTTCCAGACATTTAGACAGTTGCAATTGATCTAATAGTCTAATTAATGATCCATTGAATAAAGGAAAGAGATCAACAACTTAACCAGGAAGATACAACTAGATTGTCAATTGGCTGGGTCATGTAGCAATGATTATCAAGGCAGTTGGCTTGGTAGATGATAAGGACAACTTCATGATTACTCAAATGATTTTTAGGGGGTGAACACATAAGTATGTGACTGTATCCTACTTTTCTCTTCTCTTGATCAATCACACATGCTAAGCCTAACAACCATTACAATATGATCAAAAACATCATATTGTGTCTCAATAGTTAATCGTAAGGATTCAATAAGTTAACCATACAATGATGGTGAACTTCGTAAAATCAAGGGTACCATGTTTTCATTATCCACCAGTTTCTAGATAGTAGATAGTTGATCTCATGGGTCCTTAGGACACTACAAGAATCCTGAGACAGAAATACCCTCCTGCAACTTAGAAAAAAAATGTAGGTTCTTCAATTATAAGGCCCAACTAGCCTTCGAAGTCTAGTACTTGGTTTTTAGATTCTCCCAAAGTGTGGTTGTCTCATTGGCATTTTGAACTTCTTTAATCAATGCATCTATGTCAGACAACTTCAAAAGCATTAAAGCTTCCTTATGTCTTTTGTCATAGTCCTCTGGATCATGATTTGGGCTTCCCCCCTTCGACATGATTTGATCAAGATCATGATACCATTAGTAAGTATCTTATGAATCCACAGGCTGTAATACTTTCTGGTCAGCTTTTAAGAGATGGGCAAAAGAAATGTCCAGATTCCTACCATTCTATCTCACAATGCTAGAGTACTAGACTATGGAACTTTACATATTAACTTGGATTGACATTGGACACGCCTTGACAAGTTTTCATCTACCAACTCCTTCCTGGTCAAAAGATATTGAATTAATTTACTACAGCCCAATATAAGAAATTATTGGTCAAAAGATATTGAATTAGTTTACCTGCAGCCAAATATAAGTAAGTATTTTTAAATTTTAGATGTTGTAAAGGCTAATTTTTATAAACTTTAAATAAAATGGTTTAACCCTAACCCTAAATATTTAAAGTTTAACACTCTAGAACCTTTAAAACAAATACTTAAACCCTTAATGGCTTGTTGAGAGTGATGACTAATGGTAAGGGCAAAGGTATTACTTGCCACTGGTGTAGAAATTAATGATGTTGTGGGATGGGTTGATGAGTTTCAAGTGCTCTGTGCCTCCCTCACGCTGCCAACAAAACAATATAGAAACTACTGATTAGGTTTGTCACAAGCACAACACACTTGATTATTATGGTTACACAACTAATACATCCACCAGCTTGCCTTATGCCATGCTAGCTCCTTGTGCAGTGATGGTCAATGCTGGTCAACAAAGGCAATGCTTTTGTTGTCTGTTGTAACTATGAAAACATTGGTATTATGGTACCTGTTGCAGTCATGGTGCACACACTGCAACAAAGTCCCCTAGTTTGCACCCTTCCTGATCAGGCTAACTGTCTGACTCACAACAAACAACTTCACCCCGCCATGGTTACGGTTAGGGCATGTCCTATTTAATGCACTCTCACTTGCACAACAACAAATCCTTTGGATCAAAACTTGCTCAGTCTAATTTGATTTGATTGGCACATATTTCATCTATCTTCTTTTTCCTTTGCTTTCCAGCAAGGGCGCTGCTTGTGTAGAAGACTATGGTGGAGACTTCAACTATTGGTGTCAAGTTTCAGTCTATGAAATGCAAGAGGTGCCTCAAAAACCTAAACCAACTTTGCCAGTGTGTAGCTATCTGCAACCTTTCTACATGCATATTGACCTCAGAGTCCTGGCTGTAACAACAGTTGGAGCAACCTTTGGTTTGACCCCACCATAGAAATTTCATACTGACTCCCTACTTTTGAATTTGTATCATATAATTGAATGACTCTGATATCATATTAAAGCAATAGACTTACAATAGAATCAAAGCCACAAACAAGCATACAACTTCATTGTAATTGTCTCTATCAAATAGGCTTACAAAGGGAAGCCAAGTTAGCTATCTGGGAAACAACTTACACAAGCAAACATATTTAGAAAGTGATTTTAAATTTGTGAAGATAATGAATAGATTACATTACGAAAAAGGATCAAAATTCAACAAAATTTCCAAACCACTTCAGTGCAAACATTGAAAAAAGGAGAAACATTACCAGGGTAAATACCTAGCTTAGTAAAGGTCACACACAACATCTCAGAAAGATCCCATAGGCTCACAATAGCATCTGCACTTCCAACTGCAATGTACCTACTAGAATCAAAATGAAGTTATAAACTAAATGCTAGGATTAAAAATTTGCAACAAACAATCACATCCAAGTCTTTCCTTGTCTCTAGCTTACATTTCAAGTTTGAATTCAACCTTTGCAGCCATTCATTCATATAAATTGAATTCCTTAGTCTCCTGTGACCTTCCAGCAAGAATCTGCATGGATTTCAGTATAAATGGTTCAATTAATCAAGCAATTAGAACTAAGAACTTATTTTGGGTTCCATTTTCATATGGTATACCTTTAGAAGTGAACTTTTCTCACTCCCTAAAAGGTACAGAAATATTAGCAATGTTAGATTTATTTAAGAAGAGATGGAACAATCAAATATTTTATAAATACAATTTGTTGATCTACATATTAGAATATAAAGTTTTATAGTTCTGAATCAAATTTATTGACTTATTATTTATGAGTAGTGGTTCACATGAATCTATTTTATAAGTACGAACAGTTTATTTAGTACTCATTACATTTAGGTGAAGTTTATAAGGGTGAACTATTAAGACTTTCTGAGAGGTCACTCATCTCAGTATTACTCTAACTCAAATATGCTTAATGATGTTAATCTATTGACAAAATTTATACAGTTAAATCTTGATAAAACATCATAATTTGATACATTGAAAATAATGTCCTCTATTTAACTCATTATACATCATAATGGTTATTCATTGAGTACTTATATGACTCTTGAATCCTTTTTGTTTGCACAAATTTTTAGCAGATGATTCCTTGTTGAAATGATCATTTAAGTTTAACGGTCAATACTTTCACACTGTATATATATACACAAATAGAAACCATCAAAACAGATTTTCCTGAAACAAAAATAGAGAACCCAGATTAGATAAGATAGTAATCCAACTTGAAATGATATATGATTATCCATTGGATCAATTTCAGATTTCTTGGGCAAACTGTCAGTGTTGTCGCATTGCAGAAGATGTATACCCACTCCATAATTAAACAACCTGCAAATGCACATAGAGATCAGATATTCAGATAAACAGAGAAATAATAAAAATGGTAGAAAGAATTTTTTTAAAAAGTTACCAGGCTCCATCAAAGCCGAAGAATCCAGGTCTCTTGATTGGAACAAAACCCAATACATTTTCATAGAAATTAACTGATTCCTCTAACAATTTGCATACAACAGATATGTGATTTAAAGAAGCCAATGGCAGCGGCTTTCTTAGTATAGAGTTCACCATTTTTTTTCTCTAATTTATGTTTCCTAACAGAGCCAAGATATCACAGAACATAAAAACAGAGAAGAAAAGTGGTGCTAATTAAATGGAATTCTAAGAGAGATGTAGTTCAAGTATTTATACATAAGCTTGTGTGTTATTTGAGGCTTTGTACAAGCTGCTTAGGTTTTCTAACCAAAAAACAAACATTAAGATGTCATGTACGACTATGTCTATTATGGCCATTTAATTGGATATGTTTAATAGGTCATTAATGGACATTTAAGTGGGAAGAAACAATTAAAACGTGTCTGCTCTGCTATGCCCTGCTGACTCATCCATCTTGTGTTGATTGTGTCACAAAGAGCTTTTTAACAACAATCTCTTTTCCATCTTCCAGTGTCCCCTGCAGATAAGTTCATGGTTCATTTAGTAAAACATCTTCTAAATACCATTTCCTACTTGAAAATTTAGCACCAACTCCTACAATTATCTACCAATCTGAAAAAGCAGATGTAAGAACATTGAATATCATAGAAGAAGGTTTGTGGAGTCTTTCATGACAGCAGTATTGGTTGTTGAAGAAAGACAACAACAGAGCCATCTAAAGGTCATCTTGTGCTTTCAGTAGAGGATAGAGTGAGTCTTTGTGAGGATGAAGTGTTTGAAAGGACTGTAACTCCATTGATAGCAATGAAAATGATGAGGAAACCCTAGTGGAGCTTTGAATAGTCAAGAGACACAACTGAGGACTCTCATCGTTGTCAAGGTCAGAGGTCATAGTGAGAAGTATGGACAAAAATCAAGCACATAATAGTTGAGAGACTATTAGAGATACGGTTCAAAAGATAGTGGAAAGCGCTATCTCCATGATTCCAATCATGGAAGCCATATGACAATCCTAAGATGTACAACAGTCAAACATGGATTGTCATCATTTCATCAAGAATTCCTCACTCAAAATCATTCCTTGGCTGCCCTTGTGACTGTCACAAACCTAGCTTCCATGTGTTATCCATCATTAAACTTGAGTGAAAGAATGTCATGAAACCCTAAGACCCTAAGTGGAGTTCATGACAACAGTTAGATCACAATGATATGACTATCATCATATGTATAACTATTTTCAAAAAAATGATGGTTGTGTCACTATGTTTTCAAAGTGTCAAAAGTAGCATATGGCAATGTTCTCCAAGGATTTAAATGATATAGGTTCAAAGAGTCATAACAGTAAGTCCTTATCACACCATAAATGACAGCCATCACAAGACACACAGTGCAGCCTACAGTGAAGAGAGCTATCAAGTCCATTATAAAACCCTATCAAGTTGACTGATTCCTTCAAAATACCAAAAACTTGTGTGAGACCCTTCACACTTGAAAGTGGCATTGTTATGTGCATTATTGCACAGTTCAGTGTAATAGAAAGGTATAGAATGTTATGAGGTTGTGAAAGAAACCAAAAGCCATACCTCAAAAGACACCATATTTACATAAGGAAGCCATGCAATTTAGCAAACAAAAGAGAATTAAATGATGACTATAAGGATGTGAGAGATAATCCCTAAGGTACAGAAGATATTGAATAGCAAGCCAAGGATACAAGTTGAATGAAAAGTTCATCACAATCATAGGGACTGTGAGAAGTGTTAAGAAACTATTAAGCATGACAAAGGCAATGTCTATGAACTGTGAACCCAAGACAAGGTAATGAAGAGTGTACAAGTGCATGACAATCCATGAAAGGACAATCTTGGATGTTATAAGTGGGTGCAGGCAGCTCTTTTAAAGATCTTGATGTCGCCAAATTTGGCAATTTTGAAGACATTCCTATATCAGCTTTCCCTAAATGGTGGCTCAGAAAGTGCTTGAAGCACACAGCCAGGACTTAGAAAGACTGGTGCTATTATTGAAACTGAAGAGAAAGCAGAAAAAGCTAAAGCAAAAGAAGCTAAGTGATTCTATTGGTTGTCCGTAGCATGCACCCGTGTACTATTTTTTGATGTCTCTATGATCATTTGAATTGCTATGAACAGTGTTAGATAGGTGTTTCGTATTTTCCTAGACACTTAGGTGGGGCTGTAGGATGCTATCACATTTTTTCCTATTTTAGCTACTATGTGGATCTGCTTTGTAATATTGGTATTATTGATGCCCTCAGCACTATAATTGTACACTTTTTTTCAATATTAAAAATAAATAAAAACATAGACAATGCTCAGTTTAGTATTCAAGTGATGGTTCATGATCACATATCTATAGAATTAACAGTGTGACCATTTCAAGGTGATCAAACCAACTAGTTGGTCATAGACCAATTTTTTGGCAACTTGAGTAAAACCACGTAAATCATCAATAGGTACAGAAATGGTGGAACAAAAAGAAACTAGCAAATTATAGTGATTTTAAAACATCCATCTGGAATCTGGATACCACTAAGTTCAATCCACTAAAGTTTACTGCAGTTTTGGGCCTATATTCTAGACTCTTCTTCATGGATAAATTGAATAATGGTATATAATGTAGTGGTATCAAGATAGAGGATTTAACAATATTTCTGTAGAACCTCAAAAATCAAATTACGGTGTAGTCTTAGAGGTATCCAAACTCTATAATCCTGTTAAACCTTTAGTTGGCATTTTGTGTGTACCTCCAAAATATAGCAATAATAAAAGCTCTAAGTTTTGGCAGGTCAGTATCTTTAGTTATTACTGACTGGTAAGAAAATACAAATAAAATGGAGTGGTATAAATGAGGCATGCCAATGGAATTTAACTTAAAAGAAATCATTTAAGATGACCATGTCCCTTACATCAATATGATAAACTGTGACAATAATAATTGCAATACAAATGCATAAAGACAAGAGAAAATAGATCCCCTTTCTATGCTCCTTGAATAACCAATGTCAAGGCATTGCCAATAGTTAAAATCCCCAGAAATGAATAGAAGGCTAAACTGTAAGGTCATTTCTAATCATTTCATGCATTATACATAATAAGCATAAATGTTGTCCATTAACACTCTGCTGATGAGCATTGCTAAAAATTGCATGAATGGGCATAAGTTAAAGCTCAAATCAACATGAAGAACTTAACCTGTGTAGGAGACAAATAAAGGCCTGGGTGATATGTTGTTGTATCTTGTCCCATTCCTCTCATTTCCTGCCTAGTAGCTTCAAATGCCCAATCAGGAACTCTAATAAGATCAACCAAAACCCAAAAATCATGGAAATTATGATTAATATGTCATGCAGCATAATAAGAATTGTGTCGTTGGTCTATAGTGATAATTTATTGTCATAATATTTATCATTACACTTGTAGCATCGATACCTTCATGTTTAACTAGATAAATGATAAGTTGATAACCCATCAAGAAATATTTAAAATGAGAAATACAATCCCTTAACAAATGTAGAGAACAAATTAATAACTTTTATTTTAATCTTCATTTATTCTATTTTAGAAAACATTACAAAATATAGCAGTTCTCTTTGCATTTCCAACGCATCCTCCTTCCATTTTTATTTTCGTCACTATCAAACATTATGTAGCATTCTCTAACATCATCGCAACCCCCACTAAAGATTATTTTCTGGTTTTCATTTCTTTAGACTTCCAAAAGTGGGATGAATTTCTCCTTTCCCAACACCCCTCACCTATTCCTTTCCACACTCCCTCTTCTCTTTGTTTCAACACAGTTGATATGTTTTAGATTGTTGTTCTTTTAAATGCCCTAAAAAGAGCTTCTACTCACCCATTTCCCATACCACCTTCCTTCAACTCCTCTTTTAATTGTTTGTTATGTTCCAGTATTCAATTTTTTTTTTGCAGCCATTAAAGAGCCCCAAAATGGGCGACCCCTTAAGTTCATTTTCTACGCCTCTCACTCTCCCCTCTTCTTTGCCACTTACAAACCATAGATTTTTATATTAAAGGAGAATGAATACCTCATAAAGGAGGCACCACCATATTTGTAAAATCAACAACTGCCTAAAATCAGAGCTGCTACCAACTTCGCATAGGCAGGGAGGATGCTGTCAAAGGAATGGCTCAAATTTTAATATTTTTAATCATGGAATATGTCAAACTAAAATTGAAAAAGAGTCATGAATACAGTTTTAGATCATTCACATTTAACTTCTTAGTATCACTCAAACTTGTGTTTGTATCATATGTGAACTGAATATTACCGAATGCTATAATTCCAATTTGATATTAGAGATTTTAAGAGCAGTTTAGAAGAAATCATACTTGTTTACTCAATTAATTTTGGTGGGGCATAGCCAAGGTTGGTAAATGCTTGTTCATGGCCACCAACCATATAACTAATTTCGCAGTATCATTTTATAATCACACTTCCCTATTCAAAGAGGCCAAGGTATTTTTCCATGTCTATTCTCATCTACACTTCCCTGTCATAAACCCCATACCTTATTGTACAAAGATAGAATAACTGAACTAGTTGATTTAATTCACCTAATAAGAAAAGGAGCTATAAAAAAAATTCCCAGTATAAGCATTCTTAGGATATATGTCTTCTGATGTTTTTTAATAGTCAAAAAATGGGAATCTCAAAGTGATTTTGGTAACACCCAACAAAAATAACGGCCTAACATGAAAGTAATTCTATTTTTCTAAACAAATAAGTGGTAAGAGTTGAATGCATTCTACCATCTGGTCCATTGGTGACTCCACCAACTGGCAGGGGCACCACAATCACCACTAAAATGAAGGTGATAAAGAGCCAAACCATCGATTTCCATCTCCCCATCTTCTTCCAACTTCGCTCCTCGCCTACAGACAAGGTGCCAAAAGGAACCTTGCATTTTGGTTTTGTCTCAAGAGCTTAAACCATTTCGCAAGATGCCCATGAAATATCCCCAACCAAAATAAAATACCCCTTTTAAACTTATAGGCGTTCTTCTTGTTTCTTTTGCTTTTGAAACCTGGAAGCTGAAGTGAAGCAACAAAGATTATATCACAGATCAACCAACTATGTTAATCATGCGAGAGAACTAAGCCGACAAACTGTATATGGCATAGCATTTGCACGTTATTGACCATAAAGATCGCAGATACAATGATAGCAATATGTGTGTGTGGGACATCTTTGGCCATAAAAATGTGCTTAAAACACTGTACCGAAGACGTCAACAGTTGAGGCACAAACCGTGTTAGATCCACCTAACTACTGCATGGAGACAACATTTATTTTAATAGATTAGGCTATATAAATATTGGGCATTGATTGTTCATGTAAACCCTAGAAGTCTCTATTTTGCACAACCAGTGTTGGTGTTTAATTTAATCTAATGAACGGCTAAACACACAGAATTGTGAATTATTTATTGTTTTCAAGGTTATAAACATTGGAATTGCGCAACAACACATAGAGAATCAATAAAAAGGATGAGAAACATAACAAAAAGACAAAAATGTGGGGCACACCTGGTGTGTTGTTGGCCCTTCGTAGAAGCTTTATTGTTGTCGCTTGCCGAAGATCTTGACTCGTGACTTGCTCTGAACTTCGCCCTTTTCATTTCCGATGAAAAAGCCCTTGTCATTGTTGGAAAACCCGGGTTTGTTGTGCTTCCTGTCACTGTTCTATGTGCCCCTTGTGTCATGCCTCTGTTCCTCATGCCTTTGTTCTTTTGTTCCTGTTCTTTGATTCTTCTCATGTTCTGTTTGTTATGGATTGTTGTGGCTTACTATGCAAGTTATTCAAAGGAAGAAGATTTTAAAAAAAAAAATGCATGGCGAAAATGCATGCGAATAGGTATTGAGGGAGGGAAAATGAAAAAAAGGGAAAATAAAGAAATTTATTTTAGAAAAGGTTTTTTTTTTATTGTCTTAATTTAAGACAATTAAAAAATTAAAAAATATATTTAAGACAAAATTAATATTTTGTCTTAAATTAATGTCTTAAATCGGGGCTCTATGTAGTAGTGTATGTAAATATATATATATATATATATATATATATATATATATATATATATATATATATATATATATATATCGCGGGGGTGCTAATTCATTTTGTCATTGTTGTACAATGGGGGCGGATGAAGTAAATGCAATATTGAGTGTTGTAGTGTGGGAAAGTATACTTTGTTTAAGTTGTATCTATAATATTTAGTGAGAAATAATGTAGCTTGAATTTTGAATTGACAAGCCAACTCTCACATAGAATAAATGTTGTTACACCTTATCTAGATAGGGATAGAATTTCTGGTAAGCAGGAATATGCTGCAAACTCAAATTTATACATGCATTTCACTGACCTATTAGAAAGACACTTAACAATCAGAGGGAAATGAGAGATGTTTGAAAACCCACATTAAATAGAGCATTAAAATGTGGAGAATAGAACATGCAAATTACGATAATGAACAGTTTGGTATAGGGAACTTGGAAAAAGAATATCATGAAGAACAATTTGTTATGGGGAAGTTCGAATAGTTGAGAAAAAAACAACACCATGAAACATATTGATAGAATAGAAAAGTGAAATTGGAAAAGACCTATTAGGAAAACACTTAAGAATCAAAGGAAAATGACAGATGCTCTCAAACCCACATTAAATAGAACTTTAAGATATAGAGAATAGAAGAGGCAAACTACGATAATGAACAGCTTGTTACAGGGAACTGAATAGAAGAATATCATGAAGAACAGTTTGTTGTGGGGAACCTGAAACAGACGAGGGAAAAAGAATATAATGAAACATATTCATATAAGACACTGCCATCCCATGTAATAGAAAGCTCCACCACCCATATAAACAGACCTAAATAGTTTGTTCTAGGGACCTTCAAGCAAATCAGGGAAGAAAGAATATCATGAAACATATTCGAACAAGGTTCGAGCTATGTTCATTGTTAATAAATATTGAAGAGAAGTAGAGAAATTGTATAATAGGTGTTAGAATAACAATTATTTGCTACAAGTCATTTTACATGGGCATTTTGCATAAATGATTTGTCTATAGTATTTAATACCAAGCAATGTAGCTCAAATCTACAATTAATTTTGTGGTGTTATATAGATTTTTGCACAAATTATTGTATGATATAATTGTTGTCATAACCTAAAGAAAATATCATGAATAAAATATGGAGAATAGAAGGGGCAAACCAAGGCAATCAACAGTCTCTTATGGGGAAGCGGAAAAAAGAATCCTATGAAAAACAACCTATCATGGGGATCTTCAAAGACATAAGGAAAAAAGAATATCATGAAACATATTGATACAAGACAAATGAATGGAAAGTCACATTAAATAGAACTCTTAAAGTCAATAGGTACCAATAATCTGCGCAAAATGAGTGCAACCCCATAGACTTAATTGAAAATTCAACCTATTACCTGGCACTAAATATTATAGACAAATAGAGAAATTGTAAAAGAGCTATTAAAATAACACTTAACAGCCACTAAACTAATTTTATCTCCAATATGCCTATGCTTTCACACTAACCCTCTGCATGTATATATATATATGCAATTAATCCTATGTTAATCTGCAATTGCTCCTATGTTAATAGGTATAATGCCAAAGATGCATAGAGATAACTAAAACAATAAACCAAGGGTAATAAAATTACTAACCCCAACCATATTTTTTAACAAAAGAAAGAATATTTAACTCCAATTGCTCCTATGGTAACAGGTATAATGCCAAAAATGCACAGAGATAACTACAAACAATAAAAAATGGCCAAAAAAATTACTAACCGTAACTATATTTTTTTGGTGGAAAAAAGAAAGGAAAATTTAACTACAATTTCTCCACCCATAAAGAGCAATAATCTCTTTCCAGTCTCCAAAATGGGTATAATATCAAACATAGAAACATATAACAAGAAGACATTAACAATAAATTAATCATCTATGCAAAACACCCATGTAAAACGACTTACAGATTTTAGACAACAATAATTTTTCAATCTACTTATCACGACATGGACCTAACCTCTTGAACAAAGAATTTTCCTAAACATCACTCATTGGTCAATAAGGATCAGGAAAAAATTATGAATTTTCCTTCGAACAGATCAAGAAACAAGAATATCATGAATAAAATATGCAGAATAGAATCTAGGCAAACTACAATAATCAATAGTTTGTTATGAGCAACTGGAAAAAAGAATATCATGGCTCATGGCATGTAATTGATAAACATGAAACTATTTTTCCCTAGTGAGCATGTTGTTTTTGGACTTCAAACACACAAGGAAAAAAGAACATCATGAAACATATTCATACAACACAGATGAATGCAAAGCCACATTAAACAGAATTCCTAAACCCAATAGGTAGCAATAATCTATGCAAAATGAGTATAACCCCACACACTTCATTGAAAATTTGAGCTACATCACTTGGCACTAAATATTATAGACAAATAGGGAAATTATAAAAGAGCTATTAGAATAACACTGAATAGCCAAAAATTACTAACCCTAACCATATTTTTTTGACAAAAGAAAGAATATTTAACTGCAATTTCTCCACCTATAAAGAGAGATAATATGTTTCAAGTCTCCAAAATGGGTATAACACCAAAGATAGAAACATATAACTAGAAGACATTATCAATAAATTAATCATCTATGCAAAACACCCATGTTAAAAACAGTATAACGCTACAAACTTCATTCAAAATTCCAGCTACACCACCTCACACTAAATATTATAGACAAATAGAGAAATTGTAAAAGACCTATTAGAATAACACTGAACAGCCACCAAACTAATTTTATCTCCAATATGTTTATGCTCTCATACTAACCCTCTGCATATATATAACTAAAACAACAAATGGAGCGTGATAAAATTACTAACCCTAACCATATTTTTTGATGAAAGAAGGAACATTTAACTACAATTGCTCCTATGGTAATGGGTGCAACGCCAAAGATACACACAAATAACCACAAACAATAAACAAAAATTCACAGACATAACTAAAACAATAAACAAAGGGTGAAAAAATAATTGCTTCTATGTTAATCTGCAATTGCTCCCATGTTAATGGGTATAACGCCAAAAATGCACAAAGATAACTAAAAAAATAAACCAACAGCGAAAAAATTACTAACCCTAACCATATTTTTTGATGAAAGAAAGAAGATTTAATTACAATTTCTTCGTCCATACACAGCAATAATCTCTTTAAAATCTCCAAAATGGGTATAGCGCCAAAGATAGAAACACATAACAAGAAGACATGAACAATAAATTAATCATCTATGCAAAATACCCATTCAAAATGACTTACCATATAGATGCACAGAGATAACTAAAACAATAAACCAACAGCGAAAAAATTACTAACCTTAACCATATTTTTTGACGAAAGAAAGAAGATTTAATTGCAATTTCTCCATACATACAGAGCGATAATCTCTTTCAAATCTCCAAAATGGGTATAACGCCAAAGATAGAAACATATAACAAGAAGGCATGAACAATAAATTAATCATCTATGCAAAATACCCATGTAAAACGACTTACAGATTCTGGAGAACAACAGTTCATCTGTTTTTGGAATAGTATGTTATCAAACCAGCGACAGAGCCAAAGGAGACAATTTTTACAATAGTCTGTTATGAAACCAACACCACAATAGTTGTTTCGACAATGCAACTTAATCAAAGTATACTTTCTCACACTGCAACACTCAATATTGCATTTACTTCGCCCACCCGCATTTACTTCATCCGCCTCCATCGCACAACAATGACAGAATGCATTAACATTCTTGCGAGCAAACACCTATGATTTAGCTTTCACGTATTGAGGACACCAACTCCACCACCACCAACCCACATAATTGTCAAGCTCCACGCCGCCACAAAAAAACCCAATCAAGTCACCGCTGGCTGGGATATCTTCGGCGCCAGCAAATCCAATTCACTATTGTGTTAACGAAAAATCTTGGTGAAAACTTCAAACAAAATAGCCTATCGACTAATTAGACTTCTAAATATCTTTCAAAACTTCTTATCTACCCTCCCTATTTAGATGATGGGTACGACAATGTAGTTGTTGTAGGCATCTATATAGTACCGAGTTGAAATCACATTAAAAAAAAAAAAAAAAATAGTCTATTTTAAACTTGGTCCCGTACACAAAAACACGTGAAAGATTGTAATCGTTTTACAACGCCCATTTGTTTAAATAGTGGAATATGTGAATTTCTTTATAGATTGCGAGATAATTAAAGAGATGACAGGGCTGCTTTTCAGAAAGAAAAAGGAGATTCTACGTAGAAGATGAACTTGCAAACTTCATTGTACGACTACCACTCATCACTTTTACCACAGTTTATGCTTAAAAAGATAGAGGTGTGAATTTAAAAGAATGTCAGGATTTACATCTCAAATGTTTCTAAAATTTACAACCGTAACATTGGGTACCTGTACACGCATTGTAAATCCCAATTCGTTTCTCAATAATATAGATTGCAATGAACGCTAAGCAGAAGAGTGACGTCCAACAATATCCTTAGGTAATAGACTGCTACTCACTCAAGCAAACAAGCATATTATAATTTACAATAAAATAAAATTGAGCATCCTAGCATCTATTTTTCAAAGCCATACAAAATAAGCACGTCTAAGCATGCTATACTGCTCTACAATTACTTTAGCAATGGCACACTCAAAATGCAAAATAAAGGATAGAACAAAACATTTCTAATATTCCTCAAGGTGGACACAAAGTGGGCTCTTGTTATTCCTCAAGCTGGAGGTCAGAACAGGTAGGTATCACTTCACAGGTTTCCAGCACCCTCTGCACAGGTTTCTAGCACCCACTTCGCCTTCCCTGCTATGTAAACTGCCCCCCATATTTTATCTTCCTCAAATTCCTTTGCCTACTCCCTGCAGTTATTTACCAACTTATCTGCTACTTGTGAAACGCAATGAGCAAAAACATTACACAAGCGACCTTCTATTTCGTTCCACAGTTCGTCCAAATCCATCACATGGCGATCAGTAGTTTCCAGTAAGTGCTTGCACACCCTGAACAAGCTGTAGCTGGGTGCTATTTTCATCAAGTCCTTGGAATCTTGTAACTCCACATTATCAGCATCCGCATCTTTATCAAGCAACATGTTGTTTGCGAGAAGCTGCTGAGCCGAAAGCATTAGCTTGCGAATCTCTTCCAGTGGAGGAAAACTTTTATTTCTCTCTGTGGAAACATTTTTTTGCAGGCTTTTGAACTCCAGATCAGCAGCCTTGCTCATCTGATTGGCCTCCATCCCCAGCCTGTCTAGAAAGTCCATTTCATCAGCTTGGATCTCTGCACTGTCTAAGAAATTCATGAAATCCTCTGCCTGGGCAAAGGCTTTCATGATTCTGTTCACACGGCCGTCGGAGCTTGGAAAGATTTTCAATATGATGTTGAGATAAGAAACAGCTGTCATCTTCCAGCACATTTTATCCAGATTGGGGAAATAAGCTTTGACAAGTGGCAATGATTCAAATTCAATCACAAGGCTTTCAGTACCTGGACATTTGTAATGCCTGAACAGTTCAATCAACTCTGTGCACTTTTTGGCGTCGTCGCATCCGGCTTGAATGCGGTCCTGAGTTTGCCGTATAAATTTCTTGTTGGCTAACCAGAGACCCCCTGGGTTTTCTTCTGGCATGCAGACCCGCTTCAAAACTTTGCGGTACTTGACAAACTCGTTGCGCTCATGCATTGCAGCTTCATAACCCGTGTAGAAATGCAGCTCTCCGCGTCCCAAAACGCATCCCCGGACAAACTTGTTGCCGACTGCAATCTCAGATATAAACCAACAAAATTTGCCTAACAACACCACGAGACTCTGCAGCGCCATTACAAAACCTGCCACAGAGTTCTTTACTGAACGCAGAAAACACAAATAAACACGCAATCTGATACGGTTAGCTAATCGAGCTTTCGAAATCTCTTCTTGCAGCGGAACATTAGAGCTTTCCCAGCTAAATTTCATCTGGGAAATGGCCCTTGTCCAGAAATCCTCGACGACAAAGAATTTCCTTGTGTTTTTAAGCCTGGGAAAGTAGAGGACGGCCGTGATCCATCTCCAGCATACGACTATCCACCCTACTAACACGAACGCATACTGAAACACCAATCTGACCTTCCTTACTTCATCCAGCCCGTCATGAAGAAGAACAACACTCTTATATTGCACAAAACTGAATTTGAGTAAGGACAAAAGAATGCGAAGAGTGACCACCATACCAGCTGCTGAACTCAACACAGACCTCGCTATGACATATTCGGGGCGACAAGCGCGAGCCACAATCCACGATTTGAACACCTCTTCTTCAAGCCAGTTCCATGAGTTTCCTATTCTTTCAGTCGTCAGAGCCGCCGAAATCCGTTGAGAAAGAATTCCTCGGATTGTGTTACCTTCAACAATGGCGCAGCCTAAGAAAAGGATGAGGAATATAACAGATACCAATATATCCACGCTGGATACCACGAACCATGCTCGAATAGACGGTTGTTTTTGGAATTCTTCAGCCATATCAAATTTATAATCGTAGTCGAATTTCTGGACGGTTTTGGGGGAGGTGAGGAGGTCGAAGAGATCTTTGCTCTTGTAGAGGAAGTAGAGCTCGGAGGTGATATCAGTGATCAAAGTGATGGCCAAGGCAGAGATATCTCCCCACTGCCCTCCGGAGCCAGGACGGGCCATTCCGGGCAGCAGGTAGCCCATGAACACACAAATTATAAGCCTCTCGCTCTCAATTAAAAGATGATTTCCAAGCAGCAAAGCCATCTCAGCAAACTTGGGCGTGTCTGAAATGGTGACAGTCGAGGTGTCGACATAGGACAGAACTTGAATTGTGAGAGCGCTCAGAATGAAGGCGTTTCCCGGAATCCAGTGTGCTTGCTTTCTGTACGCTTGTTCTGCATCTGATTTAATTAGATTGATGAAATAAGAAAGCCCTAACAAGGAGCATCCCAGCTTTATAGCATCTGAAGAGATGTTTTTAAGATATTTCTCTGCGTTTTCCATCGCCATACCCTCTACACACTACAATAACTTGAAACGCCCTCCAAGTGTCGGCACTAGAATTTCAACTCTGTTCGACCATTTCACTCACAATAACTGCACACCACAATTGATTTGGAACACCTTCGCAGTGTTTGCACTTAAAGTTCAACTCTCTTCAACCCTTATTCACAGTCCAAATAGAAGGGGAAAGAAAAACTTACTGTCACCAAGCGTAAGTAATACAATCAGAATTAGCTTTACAGCAAGGTGGGAATTTCGTTTGGCTGCACATCCCGCAGCATCTTTACTCTTTCTCTGCGTTATGGAAAATGAGCGAAAGACAACCACCATAAAGAAAGTTTGAGGGTGACTTTTAGCCCCACCATTGGATAGGAGAATATTTTCCATCGAAGTATTTTCAAGATGACTAACTTTGAGGGTATATTTAATTTCAAGGTAGTTATTAGTACTTGCTCTAGGCAATACCAGTGTAATGAGTTTCATTTTTCTTAGTTAATTAGTTATTTCAATCAATAAAAACAATAAAATTTTTTAAAATAAAAATAAAATTTAATTTTATAAAGTGAATTTGTAATATATTTAATTTTATAAATTATAAAAATTATTATTTTTTAATATGATTGGCTAAGAAGTTTGATATAATACAAACACAACTTTGTTAATATCTTTTTTTTACAGATTTAATTATTTATTTTATTCAACTTTGTAAGTTATTATTTTTATTTTACATTTTGTACTTATAATTTTATATCTATTTAAATGGTAAAATTTAACATTTATTAATTAATGATTTAATTTAAAATTTAATATTATTATATGATCTATTGTGATGATTTATAATATACATTTATAAAATATATTATATTATATTATTTATAATTATTAATAGTATATATTATTTATATTAAAGTTGTATTTAATTAATAATTGTATTATACAAGCATATTATATATATATATATATATCATAACAATTCAAAATTATAATATTAATATTATATTATTATAAAATAGCATATATAATAATTATAGTTATTTTATTCTATTTATTAAATAAAAAATTTACATATAATATATTTTATTATAATATATATTAATTATATTATATATTATAGAAATTAAAAATTATACTATTAATATTATATATTATATATTATATATTATAAAATAATTGTATTTATTTTATTATATTTATTAAATACAAACATTTACATATAATTTATGTGTAATCTTTATTTATGCTATTTACTTGTATAATATATGTCTTATAATTAATATTATATATTATATTTTATTAAATAAAAAATACAATTATTAAGTATAATATATATTTTTGCATATACTATAATATTTAAATTAAATTAACTTTCATCAAATTTAGCAATCTAATTTATTTTTAGAGAGATATTATACCATCCACTAAAGTTCAGATTAAATTTTGAACCTAAAATTGTTATTCAAATTAAATTTATTTATTTATTATTATATACCATATTTTAATTTAAAATAATATAAATTATTGAATATAGTTTAAAAATATTTTTATATAATAAAATTATATATTTATTGACTATGTCATATATGTTTAATTTTAATATATTATTGAATTTTATATAATATAATTAAGATAAAATTAATAATTATCATACATTTTATATTGTAATGATTAATTATTTACATAATTTTAATAAAAATTAACATTAATGTGATATTTTTATATATTATTTTAATACTATAATTAACAAAATTAAGATTTAATATTGTTATTCACATTAAAAAAACTTACATTTATTTTTATTAAATTTAAAATACTATAAAGGAAAGTACTAGCCACTACGTGGCAGTTGTTTTTAATTTTGTAATTTGACTTAAGAGAATCTACTTTAGAAGAAAAATAAAAGCAAAGTAAATTAAGAAGAAAAATAAGTCATGAGATCATAGTTCTATAAGAAGCATATAGAAAATTTGAGCAATTAGTATTAAAGAAGAAAAAGTCAACAAGTCGTATGGGACTTAAGAGGCATATATTTTTTGTTGTGTATATTTTAAAAGGAGTTACTTTTTATTTATGAAATTTGATGAGAATTTATTTCTTAAAGTTGGATATTACATCATGTTTGAAGTTGTAGAAATAAATTTCAATACACATTTTTAGACATATTTGTCTTGAAGGGAGTTACTTTCAAGTCATAGAAACAATTGTAAGGTCTATAATTTTTAGACATATTTGATTCATAGAGTGTCACTTCTTAAATGATTGTATGAAGGGGTTTTTTATTTCTTTTTAAGTCATAAAAGAAGAGATGGGATTCCCAACAAGCAAACATATTCATCTACAACTAGGAAGGTCAAACAAATTAATATATTAATCTACAAGCAATTAACCATTATGATATTAAGATAGCTATTTTATTGTGGCATTAGCCCATTATCGTAAAGATCGTGTCATATTAGACTATGTTGTTTGTTGTTATGGACCAAGCCTTCCAACAAATGTAGAACTAATTTTATAGATAAATATATATGGACTTTTTACACATAAAAGAAATTAAAAGACACATGTTTTAAGCATATCCAACATGAGGGTAAAGGCATTTTATTATGATCTTATATGAAATATTTTTTTTAAAACTCTAAACCATAAAAGAGGATAAGGGAGGCTATGAAAGTAAGTATAATCATTCAAAATGGGTAACTATTATATTAATATGAGAAATACGTTAGTTGTGTCATCACCCCATTATAGGTGGATCACAATAGATTAGATTATTTATGTTTCTTCAGACCAAACCTTCCAACAAATGTGGGATTATTTTTTGGATATAGATATGATAAGTATTTCATTTGGTATTGTTATAAATACACATTTGTAATTCTAAAGGTGTCATGTGTGTGGTAAATAAATCAACCATAATTTTCATCCTAATTTGGTTTAGTTCTTTCTTTTCAATTTCAAACATTATAATTATAAATTTGACTTCTCTAAAACTTTATCAGTGCCCTTTTGACTCATGTGCCAAAACACATTGAGTTAAGGATTGAGGATCTTGTATTTATAAGAATTTATAGGTCATAACTAATTATCAAAATGTATTAGGCTATTAAATTACAAGGCATATGCACTAAAGCATAAAAATTATATCAATGTTAACATTGTAGACATTGCATTACTTACTTGTTATATTTAGTTTTGTATCATTGAAAAGAGGGTTTAACATTTTTATTAAGTAAGTTTATGAATCTATCCTTTACAAATAATATCCCCACTTTTCTTTTCAACATGTAAATTTTAACTTCATAAAAAAGTACCAAAGGGAAGATTAAAGGAGAAAAAGTAGATTAGTAAAAGACAATCCCAAGAGACAAAGCATCTAAAGACTAGACCATTGGTGTGGCCTAGTTTAATATCATAGTTCTATGGTGCATATCCAATTATATAATTTTGATTATGATCATCAATCACCTTTAAAAAAGTAAAATCTTCACCATCAACAACAATAGAGGCATGTGTGACTCCAATTCACCTCTACCTAAGACTAAAGATGTGATTCAAATAGCCAAATTCTATTGAAGTGATAAATGATGGTTTTGATTTTATATCCTTGATATGCTACAAAAGTTTGGTTGGTTCTAAAATGATTCTTAAAGCCTCTTGATGGGATTTCAAACATCCATTATATTAGTTAATGATTTATCAAAAGTATATAAATTTTCCTTTAGTGTAGTTTAAGAAACAATACCATAAGATTAATTTTCTCGAGAACTAAGATATCTCAATCCTTCTTTATAAGGTATTTTCAAGATCGATAATTTGATTTAATTGTGACCAACCATTTCAAAAACCTTATTCAAAGATGTTAATTATCTTCCTCAATTATCACTTTATAATTAACATTACAAAAAAAAATCATTCTAGTCCTTGAGGTGCAAGTGAATATTTGTAAGTCTGAAATAAAATGTGTACATCTTAGAATTGTTAGGGAAAATGTATATCCTACCATTGGTAGATAAAATCTACTATGCAAGGATATTGGAGCCATAGAAGCTCAAATCTAAAATTACTTATAATAGGATATTTCTTATTGAGTTTCAAAGTGCTAAGATAGTGATCCAAAATATAATCCATAATGGTTTTATATTCTATCCAATAGTCTTCAATGAGACAATTATCAGAAGTAAGAAACTTATCAAATCTAAGAGTTATATTTCCAAAGCCAACATGTCTATTAGTCCAAGTGAAAGAGCCAAATTTGGGTTCAACATCCCAAAAAATATTTAAGTTGAAAAAATTAGTTAATCAATTTGGGATTGGGTAGTTCTAAGATACCCCTCTTCTCATTCTTTTTTAAAAATTTAGTTGAAATCCCCAATAATAATGAAAATTTAATCTAGGTTTTGGTTTATAAAAGAAGTAATCTCATCCTGAATAACTTTCTTTAAATTAGGATCAATGAGATCATATAAATTTATGATATTATATAAATGAAAAGGGACCCCACTATGATCATCACGTTGGATATCTGTAAAGCCTACGATAGATTAGATTTGTATTTATTTATTAGATCCCTATAGAAGTTTGGTTTTCCTAACTCTTTTATTCTTTTTTTAAAAAACTACATTACTTCTCCCTTCTTTTATGTCCTTCTCAATGAGGTTCTAGATAACTTCTTCTAAGAATCCCATGAAATTAGAAAAGGAGACCCCATATTCCCTTATCTTTTTATTATTATGGTTTAAACATTTGATTAAGTTATATGCATAGCTAAAGATATCAATATATGCCAAGACATCACAATCATTGAGGGAATTTTAGTTACTCATGGCCCATTTGTTAATGGTATGATTTATGCAAGTCTTGCCAAAAATTATAAAGCTAAGACATTAAAAAGAATCTTTGACCTTTCTAAAGGGGTTTTGAGACAATATTCAAAGAAGGAAAAATCTAATGTATTCTTCCTCAACACACATCTCCATTGTAAAAATAAAATTACTAATTTCCTTGGTTTCTTGGTTGAATCTTTCCCCAAAATATATAGGAGTTCCCTTTTTTAAGGGAAGTTCTTCAACCAACTTTGGGGAAGGCATGATTAAATGATTTAGCATTAAATTATCCTCTTGGAAAGAAAAGTGGTTGTCTTGGGATAGTAAGCTACAACTAGTTCAAATTATGGCCCTCTTAATGAAATTTAAGGTAGTAATAGATAGTGGAAAGACACAAGAGTGGTTGGAGCCCCTTATGAAGATAATGTTCTCATTTCTTTTCATAACTTCCTTGAATCCTACCTATTGGGAAACTCTATGGAGGAGGATAAGCTAAAATTGAAACATGACCCTTTGAGTGATTTCTTGGTCAAGAATGAATGTGCTAAAATTTTGGGATATGAAAAGGATGTTGATTGGCCTTTTCACAAGGTCTAGAATCAGGCATGGATTGTATTGAAGAATAAATCCCACACTTAGACTACCTTTGTTATATTGGCTTGTCAAGTCCTTCAAGATGCATCCTTTTTAACTACTTCAAGGAATATCCAGACCATCTTTTCTTCTATTTCCCTTTCTCTTTGTATGTCTATACCTAGGTTTTCAATAGATTGAAAGTTTAATGGATCTATCTATGTACCATCCTTGCCATTTTCACAAGCTAGTTCGAAGACATGAAGAATCAAATTGCTAGGCTTTGATAGATGATGACAAATATGGTTGTTTGGAGCCTATGGAAGGAGATAAAAAAACAAAATAATAAAGGATGTGACTTGTATTTGATTCAGATTGTTCTTAGAAATATGGAGGCTACCTATAAGGATTTTTCCAACATAAATTCTCGAATTTGAAGTCCAAAAGCACTAGAGAGGAAAGACACATTCACATAGATCCATCCTTTCCATATTCACAATCTAGTTTGAAGACACGAGGAATCAAATTGGTAAGCTTTGGTAGATGATGACAAATATGGTTGTTTGGAGCCTATGGAAAGAGATAAAAAGACACAATAATAAAGGATGTGAAGTATCTAATTGATATTTTTCTTAGAAATATGGAGGCTACCTATAAGGAGTTTTTCAACATAAAGTCTCGAATTTGAAGTCTAAAAGCACTAGAGAGGAAAGACGCATTCGCATCAAATGACATATTTTCTGCAAGGAGAATGCTATAGTTCCAACCTTCTCTCAAAAATGTGCATAAAAAAGGGACTAGTGTAAGCTCAACTTTGAGGAAGATTCCAAGAGTAACCTTGGTACTTTGTGAATTGGAGGAGTTATTAGGAATCATCTTGGAACCTTTATCACTTGGGTTATGCTATCAACATTCCCATGGCTATGAACAATAAGGTGGAAATTTGGACCCTTATTCAAAGGCGAAAGTTGGACATAGTACCTTGAAGTTGTTAGGGATTTCATCATGATCATTAATAGAATTTATAATTCAGATCATCTTAACTAGAAGCTCCAAAATTTGATTATTGAGGTTCTTTATCTCATTGGTCGCCTTAATGCGATCTCATACGGTCACGGCTATAGGGAAATTAATCGTCAAGCAGACCTTTTGTCAACTATGGTGATATTACATTAGCTTACGGTGAGTGTTTAATCTCTTATAATCCCATTCAGTGGAAGGGGCTGATCACTCCGGTATCTAATGATTGGGAATCATATAGATTATCTACTCTGCCTTTTTATAAGAGGCGTCTATGGCTTGCTTTCGCATTTTGCTTTTGTCAGCTGCTACTTATTTGGGTGGGGCCTACTGACTCTACTGTTCGCTAGCTCTGCTCTATTTGGGTTTGTGTCAGGTGCCCTCCCTTGAATGGTAATTGCGAAACTCATGTTTTCTACAGGTTCTCTTTTGGTTTTATACAAGTTATCTTTTGGTTCTAGAGTTAGTGGTATAAAGGGTTTGTTTCAGGTTTTACATTCTATGGAGGTGACAACATTCATCCATTTGACTATGGATACAAGTTGTGATTTCATTAATGCTTATAGAGACTATGTTCTATGATTGTCTCTCTTGGTGACCACTAGCTCACTTTGCCCATTAATTTACACTATGTATTAGATGGTATGTTGTTGTACGTAAAGGGATTATTGTGCTGTCATTTTCAGTGGTGGGGTTGCTCCCGTTTGGGTTGGAAGCTTTCATGGCATGGTTCTTCTTCTTTTGGTCTTCCTTGTTGGTTTATCAGTATTCTTTCTCCTTACCTGTGCAGTCACCTTACTTCTCGGTTTTGGTGACGATCCAAACAGATTTCTGTTCGTGGGATTGTTCTGTTTCTTCAGGTGACTGCGATTCTCTATTTCGAGGATTACTATTGACTTTCTTTCTAGCTCTTTGTTCTGTACTTTTCCTTTTTCTTATTAACATTTTTGCATTGCCCAACATATCCATCTTTGTAAGTGGTTACCTCTTTTGATTTATAAAATCTAAACACTTTAAAATTTTATTTTATTATTTACATATTCTTATCTCAACTCTAAGTTGTATTTTACCGAATTATGAGTGCTTTCAGTTCCATGAATGATGGGAGAATCTAGCAGGTGCAATAAAATGAGGAACATTCAGTATGAGGGTTCCATCTTGTGGGGATGCACTGCCTTTATTCGAGACTTCACAATGAATTTTACAAGGACAAGCATGCTGATTGAACGGTTCCAAACTTTAAATATGATTAGGTATAAACTTCCGTATGTATCAACGGTTTTTCTATTCTATGAAAATTCTTTTCTTCAAGGTGGGAATTTCGTTCGGCCCTTCATTCCACAGCACAATCTTTTCCTTGCCCTGCAATATTTAAAAAAATCGAAAACAACAATCATAAGAAACAAATGCTGGGTTACTTTTAGCCCCACAATTTGACAGAGAATCTACTCTTTAAAACTGGATGGAATGTTTTACAGATTGAGCATAAGCATTTAAGTCTGGTTTTATTTTCTCCGAATTTTGGTACAGTGAAAAGTCGAGAGTAGTCTTTTCTTTTTCATGCATTATTCTAAGTTAAAAGTAAAAAGAACATACTGTCATTCAAAATGAGAATTTAAAGCAATTGCATTACGAGTTAGCAACATGTTTACATGATCACCGTATCTTGATGGGCATGTTGTTGAAGATAAGCTATGACATTAGCTGAGCATGTAAAGATAAAGCGCTTGTTGACATCTTCGTTTGACAAATCTTTGGAGGATGATTTTGTCAAGGGCTCATTAAAGGCTATGATGTCATTGGCATATTTGAAGAGGAGTTATATGTGAAAGAAATCTTTGACTGATCTAAGCATTTTACAAATGAATTGCCATTTAATTGTACTATAGTCTTTCAATAAACAAAATTGAATGTCCATCATAGTGGATTCCCCCCAAAATGGATGCAGAAAGGATGGCTCTAGTATTTCTAGATATTTAAGCACCCCACTTCCCTCAAAGTTTCTCTATAAGATTGGTGGAAATGGTACGTTGACAAATTGAAAAACAAACTGCTATCTTCAACTAACAAAGTTCTTTCAAAGGTGAATAGAATTCAAGTTGTAAAAAAAAATCTTTTAGCTAGCCCTTCGTACATTTCATCATGTTGACCTCTCTCTAAATCATGCTACCATCAACTCATAAAAATTATTGGAAACTTCTTGGGGGCGACATGTGGTAAAATAAGAGGGATGTGTGTATTTTCTAGGGTTCTACTATATTTAACCTAAAGAACATGACGATCTATAAGTCATTTATTCTTATAGGAAACGAATATGCATGGTGGAAAAATGGAGAGTTAAAACATTATAGGGACATCAACTCCCTAGAAGTACCTTATTTATTTCTAATGCCAAATAGGCACAAGCTCTCAATAGCCTAGACATCTACTTACTGGAAAGAAAATTTCTTCTAGCACCTTGCTTAAAGATTCTAGCTTTAGAAGAACTGGAGAGTATTTGAAAGGCTTCTTATGTTATCCTTTCTCTTTTGTGTTGGCGAAATTCCCCCAACTTCTTTAATGTGGTGGAATGGATTGTACTAGTTGAATCATAAACATTTTTCTCTAACCAATCAATTAGGTTTGGAACATTATTCTTCAAAAAAGGTTTTCAAACATTTATCAATATATGAGACCTCTAAAAAATGAACAAGAATGATGATCATAAAATCCAAACAAGATTCAACCTACCTAAGTCATAGTTTCAAAAAATTCACACTAAACAATCTTGTGTTCACTCTAAGCTAACTCTTAATAAGCATGAGATGCATTTTTCAAAAATATAGGAAATGACTTACTAGTTAAAATTCTTCCATTTTTTGATAAGAAATGTGTACGAGAAGATATTTTCATCAATTAGCATAGATAAGAGATTAAATTCAAAATGGAGATGCTCCTTGTTAAATACCAAGTGCTTTAAATTAAGTAGCATACTCAACCTCTAACATGGAAACTTTTTCATTATTATCAATTTACTAGAAATCACCTTCATTTCCTTTAACTATTCCCTTGGGCTATTTTTTTTTAAAAGATAAGAAACTAAAAAATATATGTTATGGTTCTATACTAATCCCCAATCCCTATCACAACCTACCATCCTATCACTACTATCTTTTTTCAATTAAAATAATTTAGAAAGCTATCTTTGTTGGAATATGAAGTCAAATTTATTGTTATTCCAACAATGATGAATAGTCAACATTCAGTACCTAGGTAGTGCTTTAGGTATGCACCCAGCATGGTTGATGACCTATTTATTCATTCAAAGGTTGAAATGAAAGGGGGTCCTAGGAGAGCTATTGTAGCCCCCTAGATGTCGAATGGTGTTATATTGAAAGTGCTCACACAAAAGGAATTTTTAGTGAAGCTAGAATTGTTTTGGGACTCACTATTTGTGGTAATTTTTACAAATATTTGACATGTAGTTACTTGAGTCACACTTTCTATTGTTGAAATGTTTTGTTTGACAAGGGCTCTACAACTCTGATTTCTCATGCTCTTTTGAAGTCAAGTTTTCTATTATAGTTTGAATATATTTTGTAATTATAAATTTCTTGAGAATTAAAAATAAGAGAGATCTTTTCCCATGGTTTTTCCCTAGAAAATTTTACTAGGTTTTCCATGTAAATACTATGTTAAATTTGTGCTTATTATTTTTCTCTATCTATTCTGCACTGCAAATTTTCTTACAATCTAACTAAGAGTCAATGCATCTTGTCATGTCATCTCTGAATCATGTCATCAAACGATCCTTTAATTCATTTGGAAAATATTTTTTTAACACTTTTTTCTAACAATATAATACTTATTGGACTAAAAATAGTAGATTCAACATGTAAATTTATTCATGTTACCAGTCTCACTAATTTTTGACAAGATAGTATACATGCTAACATAGGTCTAAAGAAATAGATGGATGGTATGTTGGATTAACTAGGTTTTATTACTAAAAATAAAAGTGATTTTGCTAAGAGTTCAAAAGGTAACTTAGAATATTGATATTTTAACTCCAAGAAAAATGCTTTACATTGAAGGCCACATAAACGAAACCTTACATTTCATCTTATCCTTGACATCCTAATTTATATATTAGGATTGGATATTAAATTGCATTGTAATACTCAATTTTATTTAAATTGTGCCATTTTTTCCCAATTGGTCAATTTCTTTGGACATGTTTATGTTTTGGCTCTTGTTTCATGCTATTTATTATATCTCAAAGTGTTTTTATGCTTGGATAATCCTTTTTTTTTTTAAGTAGGCTATTGAATTTTAATTATGTATTCTTATTTCTCATTAAGTAGTTTTTCATCAATTTAAAAAAAATAAAAATAAAACATATTAAACCTATATTGCTTTTACTTTTGGGGAATGATATGAAATTCAAAGTGTACAACTTTGATTATAACCATACTTTTTAACTAATTTATTAAATTTTACTAAAATATTTAGAGTGTAAGTGGCCTTAATAATTTTACAGGGGAAATAAATTCACATTTATTTTAGTTAATTAGATAAATATAATCAATTAGCCATAATATAATTTTGACTAAATGAGTTGTGACTAATAATTGAATATACTATAATTAAATGTGAAAATTAAATAAATTACTTGCAACCCTTAGCTCATAAGTTGATGATGAGATTATGTTATGATAGACATTAGGAGTTGAATCAACAAAGTTGAATATTATCAGGGCTCATTCTTATGAAGATATTTGATTATGAAAAATGACTATATTTATTTTAGGTTCACTTATGTGATGAAGACCTAATCTATGTGGTTACAGGACATAATAACTGGGCCAAAATAACCCTAGACTGAATAACCCGATCATAATAATCTAAGGAAAAAATAACCCAGGGTCATAATAACCCATGGATAGAATAACTTGTGGTCAAAATAACCCATGGACAGAATAACCCATATGTAATTTACAAATTTTGTTTTCCTTTCTAGATATTCTTACAAGGATATTATGTCCATGGGTTATTCTAACCATGGGTTATTTTGGCTTGGGTTATTATGACCTTGGGTTATTTTGTCCTTGGGTTATTATGATAGGGTTATTGTGGTTGAGTTATTATGTCCTAATACCATTTTGGAGCTACATTCAAGATTCAAGCATCATGTCAAATTCATCATGCATCATGTGTATTTTTGAGCTAACATTTGTGATGTAGGATTTTATGATTCAAGCAAGCATTCAAGACAATTTTTCAAGCATACAATCAAGAGTCGAGATCCACATTGATGCTATCCATTTCACATAATATTGCATCATTAAAATCAAGGGTTTGGTGAGTTGCAACATTGCATATTTTTCATTCATCATTCCTTCATGTTAGGTCATTTCATTTCAAAGTTTGATTACCAAAATGGGGTTTGACCAAGGAAAAACCCTATCCACTAACAAATCAACATTTTTCTCCCTCTACATGTGTGATTGAAAATGTAGGGTATTAGGACATAATAACCAGGCCACAATAACCCTATCATAATAACCCAAGGACAAAATAACCCAGGGTCATAATAACCCAAGATAAAATAACCCATGGACATAATATCCCCATAATAATATAGAGAAAGGAAAACAAAATTTATAAATTACATATGGGTTATAATTCTATCCATGGGTCATTTTGACCATGAGTTATTATGTCCATGGGTTATTATGACCCTAGGTTATTTTTTCCTTGGGTTATTATGATTGGGTTATTCTGCCTAGGGTTATTTTGGTCGAGTTATTATGTCATGTAACCCAAATTTAGATGTTTTGAGAATTGAAGATCCTTTGAAAAAAAAGTTGCAAGATTGAAGAAAGTTGTCAATAAGTTGTCATCTTCGCGGAAAGTAACCTACATGTCAGAATTCAAACTTTCAGACTTAGAGATTGGACAAGAGAGAATCTATAGAAGATCATTAGAGGATTACAGAGGTTTCAATATAACCCTAATACTAAGACTAAATCACCACCTTGGGTATATGAGTCCTAATATACCACTTTTCAATATTTTTTTGTAGATCTCAATTTATCAATTCTAGATTCCAAATTCAGCCAAAAACCCGAAACTGGTACTAAATCACCTAGGTTGGCATATGAGTCCCAGTTCACATCAAAATTCATAATTTTAGGATTACAAACCTTGTTTTGGGAATCTATTTTCTTCTAGGTACTTCTCTGTTTAGGCTCAATATGTTATTTTGATTTCAATTTTTACTTTCTAGGTCATATAATTAGATTTGCATATTACTTTAATTTCTTTCTTTCTAAGCATTTTCTTAGTGATGAACCCCTTTTAATCACACCTAAGGAAGCCCCTCGTAGTACATCCCTCAATTGAGTCACTTGGTTGAGGGATCTCTAGGGTTTCCTTTAATGAACTAAGAGTGAAATAGGAGGATCCCACCCTCTGTTTGTTCCGTCTACTAAAAGGTGGAGCACCCTATTTCCTTTGGTTCATTTTATAATGGATATAGTTGTGTGAATATGCATTTCTATCAATTGTACTAGCATAATAATATCTCAATATTTGATAGTGAAAATAATAACATAATTTTAGCATGAGAATGGATTATAAAATTGAAGGAAAGGCCTTCAACTTATAAACATTGCACAATTTTGGTTGAAAGTTTTTAACTCAAAACTACATGGCCTATACATGTCACATAGAGTTTCAAGAAGAACCGTTTCACCCAAAACTACAAAATTTGAATTTATCCCTTTGTCACTTTAAAATATGACTCAATTTATGTGCAAGGTTTCGATAGGAATTGTTTCAGGTGAAATGGTTTTGGTCAAAACCCTTTCTACCAAAACTCTTTATGTGGCATCCTTGTTGGCAGCCACCTCATCCTTTTTCAGAAATTTCTAAAAAAATTCACTTCAACATGATATTTCTTTAGTCAAAATTTTTTTTTTCAAAAGCTAAAAATCCCCTTTTGTAGGCTCAAAGTCAAGAGTCCATATATATATATATATATATATATATATATATATATATATATATATATATATATATATATATATATATATATATATATATATATATATTTGATATTTTGATTAATTTCAATCTTTTTTTATTTTAAATATTGTAAGTAGGTTGTTAAAATAAAAAATGAAGCTAAATAGAAATGAAAAAAAATACTAAAACATTTTTTAAAAAAAAATGAAAAATATATGGTGCTCTAGAGGAGATAATCCTCTTCAAAAGGGTATAATTCTTTTTTTAAAAATAAGAAAATTATATAGTAGTCGACATAAACTGAAATATGAAAACTATCAAATTTCTATATGTTTGACTTTAAAACAATATTACGAGGAAAATATACATCAATTTTTTTTTCCATGCACTAGATATTGAAACTTTATCTATTTGGGAAAAAAAATCAAGGGAAAATAAAATTGTTTGCTTTTTTTCTTGATTTCAACTCAATGTCACATTTTTCTAAAATTTTCAGTCATTCAAAATCTTCCCTTAAATTTATAAAAAAAAAAAACATTAAAATAGTTTTTTTTAAATTGAAAAATTACAGAAATAAACTTCTTCAATAGTTCTATATTTCATTAATTTACATCAATTTTAAATTCAAAAACATAAATACCACTTCTATTTAGTCGAAGTTGACAATTTGTTTTTGTATTGGTTGATTTCTTTATAAGGTTTGACATAGGTTTGTACTTTTACCCACATGTTTGATAAAAGTGTGGATAAGGTTAGCATGCTTGAACACATGTGGGATCATGGTTGAGGTCGAATTCAAATAAGTTTCCAAGAGTGCATTCTCATAAATGTGTGAGCAAGGAGTGTGGGAGCATGTGTGGGAGCATAGGAGGAGATGAGACACATGTCAAATGATAGAAATTTTAGATTTTAATCCATGTAGAAAGATTTAATGGATATGATTAAATGGACAAGTATCTTGATTATTATGTGGATTTGAGTATTAGAGGAAATGATAATATGTATTAATTATCCTTAACTAATTAACTAATCAGGGATTAATTAATCAATTAAGTTGGATGAATTGGAGACTAAGACTAGTTAATTAAATTTAATAAATCATATTTAGAGAATAATCAAATAAATAATGGCTTATTAAGTTGGATGAAGGCAATTAATCAAATAATGGCTTATTTAATTAATTTAATAAATATTTAGTATGAAAAATTTATTGAAATTTTTGGGTGTCTACGTCTTCTTGCTATTTTAACTTTTTTGGATAGGTGTTTCAAAGAAAGTTGTAATTGGTTCTTAATTTGAAAATGTTTATTCCAAAATTCATTACTTTTTTTTTTTTTTGTAATTTTTCATTACAATAGTATGTGAATTTTTAATATAGTGCTTAAGACTTGAGAATAAAGGAAGAAAAAACTATTAACTATTTTTTTTCAACATGTCTAAAAATATTTAATTTTATATGTTGACAATTTTTTGATTTGACATGTATCTACTTATTATTTCACATGTACATAAAAATAGGGGTTATTTTAATGGTAAAAATTCTATGCCCCTTCTCTTTTCCTTTATGTTATAGGATTTATTTTAGTAGAGAGATAAATACAATAACAAGGTTAAAAAATGGTGTATTATTGTATGAAAGTATTTAATGCCATCCTATATCCTAATCCTATTTACCAAAGATCCTAAAAGTAAAATTCATTATTCATAAACCATTTTTTCATCACCCAAGATTAGATTTATGTGTGTAAAATTTACCTAGGTCACTTTTACAATCATGCGTCTATATTCTTCACTTTAAATTTTTAAATTTAAAATTTATCTATATTTGACCTCTTTACTAGTTATTGTGATTTAATTGAGCATGCAATGTATTGATTTGTGTGCTTAGTTTTTATATTTAGACATATTAAAATTAATTCATTTGAAAGTTATCTAGGATTTACTAAGGTACGATAAATAATTATAAATCATTTTGCTATAATATTTTGGTACTATTTATTATAGAATTATTAGGGCATAATATCCTTGATCCATTAAACATTATTTTATTATCCTTAAACAAGTTACTTACAATTTTCAAGGTGTCCATCCAATAGTTTAAATTGGGAGAACTTAATCCTCATAACTCAACATATTCCTCAATGATGTTTCTAAACATTGCTAGACATTGTTTGTATTTAGATATTAAAACCAAGATAGTCAAGTATTACATTAGGTCACAAGTTTTTGATTCAAATCAATGAGTATTAGATTAGGTTCATATATTATAGGTTTAGTTTTGCACTCACATAGATTGGTGTTAGGACATAATAACCTGGCCACAATAACCCTGGACACAATAACCCCATCATAATAACCCAAGGACAAAATAACCCAGGGTCATAATAACCCAAGCCAAAATAACCCATGGTTGAAATAACCCATGGAAAAAATACCCTCATAAGAATATAAAGAAAGGAAAACAAAATTTATAAATTGCATACAAGTTATTTTGTCCATGGGTTATTTTGACCATGGATTATTATGACCCTAGGTTATTTTGTCATTGGGTTATTGTGATCAAGTTATTCCGTCCAAGGTTATTTTGGTTGGGTTATTATGTCCTGTAGTTCCCTCCAACATACTTGATAATCAACTCTTGAATTCCCTTGAATATTAGAATTGCTAGATCACACTTGCTCATGAAAATTGTTAGATGACTTGTAAACTTGCTAGGTGAAAATTTGTGAAATAACCTTGTATTTATACTTGTTTATGCCAAATTTCTAGAAATTACAACACTACAAGCCGACATCAAATCTAGGAGAATAAAATATTGCTAAGAATTGAATTCAAAATAGGTCCAAGATAAAGCAGGATTCACACACTAGTTGGGGCATATGAGTCCTAGTAGCCTAAGCTTGGGACACAAATTTCAAAAAATGTTAAGTTTTATGCCATATTTAGGATCAGGCCCCAAAACATAGGGGGACCCATATGCCAAGGTGGCATATGAGTTTCAAATCACTAGATCTAGAACACATAACCCAAAATCATGAATTATGATTCCATTCATTAGTTAAGTGTGTCGATTATCCTCAGAAAGATGCATTAAATAAGGCTTTTGGATGCAAAATAAGACCATATAAGGCATAAAGAATCCCAATTTTAGTAGGGAGAGCCCAAAAAAGTGTGAAAATGTAGAGGGATACATTTTTCTACACTACATTTAGCCCCCACTTTAGTGAGACGAGGAACTTGCTTCAAACTCACACTAAAGTAGACAAACTCATATCAAGAGGGATCCAAGTGTACCAATGGTAGTTAGATAGGATGACATTGATCAAGAGGGTTACACAAGCCCCTAGGATCAATATCATATGGAAAACTAACATAGGCACAAAAAAAAACACATATGAATGATGTAAGGAGCAACAACGAGGTATAAGCATACACTAGAAAAAACAAAAAGCAGAAAAAATACAATGGAATGAAATTTCTACTATGAAAACAGAACACACACTCACAAGGGCTAGTGGAACCTCAAGTCATCCACTAGGTGAGCCCCCAAAGACAAATATGCACACATCTGGTATGTGCTCACACATACAAGCAAGTGGCTATGGGAAAGTCACTCCTATGTTTGGCTTCCATACGCTAACCATACCAAAGCTATACCTCTTGATCACTTTAATAAGGTGCCACAAAACATGAACAACAAGATTCAAAAGGCAAGAAAAACTTCATATGCTTGACACCCATGAAAAAATAGGATGGCTCCATAGGCAAGCAAAGTGTGTTATGCAAGGTGGCCATATAATAGTTATTGTAAATTTAAAATAGTGTAAAGTATGTTCAAAGGATTTTTACTTAGTATGTGTAAAGTATGTTTAAAGCAATGTCTTGAAGAGAGGACCAATCAAAGAATAGAAGATTCGCAACTTAGGGGATGCAGTGTGTCTCATCAAGCCACTAAGAGGGATATAATATGCTAAGAGAGATTATGCTCTTGAGGGACATCACACCCAATGTCACCAAAAAGAGAAAGACACCTCACACATGAAGTAAGAAGACTACATAATAAAATATGATTTGTAACTAAAATGAAAAAGAATAATGGCAATGTATGCCCCCACTTTAAAGAAACAGCTAAACACCATGTGTTGTCAGCAATTACCTTAAAGTAGCAAATGATAAATGCTAACAACAAAGAGGACATGAGAGCTTATATGGAAATCCCTATGCCAAGTCATATGTTTCCAAATAAAGCTACGCCATGAAAAGGAGTTTCCCCCAAAATGAAATCCCAAATTCAAAAAGGGATCCATGGATTTAGGGTTAGTGTCTTTGCTACAATGTTTTTATAGAGCTCATAACTATTGGCATTCCCCCAAATACTCATGGAACATGAAGAATGTCTTTGCTACAATGTTTTTATAGAGATCAAAACTATTGGCATTCCCCCAAATACTCATGGAACATGAAGAATGTCTTTGCTACAATGTTTTTATAGAGATCAAAACTATTGGCATTCCCCCAAATACTCATGGAACATGAAGAATGACATAAAGAGAGTGAAAAAAGGAAAAAAAAATTGTCAACATGGAAGAGACCTAAATGTCTCAATGCCTTGCGTCATCCCCAAAAGGAAAACACAAGACAAAGAAAATATAAAGGAAAAGCTTTTGGGTCAACATGGAAGATACCTAAACATCTTGATGCCTTGCATCATCCCCAAGAGGAAAACACAAGACAAATGAAAAGATAAAGTTCTATGACATATGGGTATGTGTAGGATCATGATGGGCCAAAAAGTGGCAATATGATGGGTATGTGTAGGGTATGTGACTGACTAATTTTTTTTTTACCCAAAATTGATGAAATGAAAAGGGTTTTTAAAGGAGATTCCCAGCTTTCCACCAATATAAATTATGCTTTACTTTGAATTTAATAAATAATTATTATTCATTTTCTATTTGAATTACAACTAAAGTCTTGATTGATAGGCTAATTGAAAAACATCTATAACTTTCAAACAGTAGATCACATTTTTTGAATCCAAAACATGCATCATGTTCTATGCTTCACATACTATAGGATTAAAAATAAATAAATTAAATTTCATGAATTTTTGACCAAGTTAAGGTGGTCAGACATATGAGTCTTTATATTTTTTAAAAGTTGTAATAAAAAATTCATAATTAATTATTTACTTGGGAAAAAATTACAAAAAATATGCATCACATTGGGACATGAGTCCTTTACTTACATCTTAAATCTTATAAAAAAATATTATCATTGTATTGTGGTTAGGTGGTTAGACAGACAACTACTTATTTTTTCCCTAAAATTTAAATACTACTGCATTGAAATTTCAAATTTTCACCATATAGATTTTTTTAAAAATTTAACCATATAGTTTAGAAACTATATTTAATTTGATAAATATTCTATTCTTACATATTTTTGAAATAATATAGATAAATTATTCAAATTTTTATGTCAAGTTCACTAACTTTGATTTTTCTAAATTTTATTGCCACTTAAGGGCCTGTTTTCTCCATGATGATCCTGCACATACCCATATAGAAGAATGTAGATACAAATAAAGTCCAATGTCACAAAGAGGAGATACATTAAAAAAATAGTACAGGGAGATCATAGTACGTGCACATGTAATCACACACATAACATGAAAAAGAAAATAAAGAAAAGACTAATAAGGCACATGTGAGTCAACCTATAGCAATTCATCTACATCCCAATCTTGTTCATTGTATATGGAAGGAAAAAAACTAGCCAAAGGGACAACTAGGAGTATCAACAAGATCAATACTCTTCTTAGGAGAACTATCATTTAAGATCATAGAAGAGGAAAACAATAAATTCAATTCATTATACACTTCCTCATCAATTTTATCAGTCTCATCATCATCGTCTAAGTTAATCACAATGGGAGGTCAAATGATAATGTATAAATAAGGATTAAGCTCTTGTTGCAGTTACGATATATGATCTTTTTATTGTGGTGAAGAGGGAGACTCCTCATGTATTGTTTCACTTAAGTTTGAATGTTCATTTTCTTTGTTGTTCTCTTCATTTAACCTTCGAGAAATAGCATAATGTCTACACCTACACTCTCTAGCATTTCTATTTCTTTTAGTATTATTTTCAAGTTGTGTTTGTGTAGGAGCGGGTTTATCTACCATAGGTTTCTTTTCTTCCTTGAGGGGATGAACAGAAGGAACCCTGGGAGGCTATTCAACCACTTTCTCTTTACCTTTGTAAATTTGTTTTATCTTAGGAGGTGTGACAAGGTTATTTTGGTTGTATCTTGGGCGTTTGTAGGAGATAGGAAAAGTATTTGTCTTAGGTTTCTCTTGGTTACTTGGAAGGTCTTTAGGTTCAATCATGGTTTTGTCAAGGATAGGAGGCTCAGTCATGGGTTGAGGGATGTTTTAAAGGGATAGTTCTGCTATGAATTTTACCTTAAATTTTTTATAGGATTTGAAATACAAGTCTTCATGAGGTTTAATAGGTTCCATAGGCTTAAGCCAAAAGAAATCCAATGAAAATTTCTCATAGGAAGACACAAGACATAAAGCCACTATAGTGCAAAGTAAAGATTTCATTGTCAAAGGGAAACTTTAAACATTTATGCATGATCGATGGGATGACTTTCATGGAGGATAGCCATGGATAACCAAGCTTCACATGGAATTGATCTAATGTTGGGATGATGGAGAATAAGACATCTAATTGTTTCGGTCCAAATTTTAAAGGAAGGGTGATCAAACCCATCGTAGGGGAAGCAAAACCATTATGTGTTTTTATTTATGCTTTTGGTTTATCATATGTATCTTGCTAGAGTTCATGCACAAGTAATAATTATTCATTAATCACATTCTCTCCATAGAAAAGATCAATTAATATCCCATTAGTGGGTTGATCATTGATTCAATCAGCTATGTAAAGAGGGCCATTAAGTGTGTTTCTAATTATATCTTTAGATGAGAAAGGAATGTCAAGAGGCTTTTTAGTTCGAACCTTATGAGGTAGAATTTTGATCAATCCAACCATATCATTCATAGGACTTTGTTCATTAGTATCCATGTTGTCATCATCTATGTCAACATTCATCACATCATTCTTCTTGGCTTCACAATCTTTGACAAATGAAATATTATGATTTTGCATGGGGTTGGTAAATATTTACAAGTTTTGGTTGGGATGGGAAATAGAATTATTTCCTTGATCATTAACACCTCCAACTTGAAGTCAATTAGAATCAATGAGGTCTTGCACAAGATGTTTAAGACGCTTACAATGTTTTGTATCATGTCCATTTTTTCAACAATAATGACAATAGGAATTTGATCTAAATTTTTGGTGTAATGGCTTAGTAGGATCAGGAGTTCTTATGGGAGGTAAGGAGATCATTTTGTGTTTTGAAAGTTGTAACATTGTGTTACGGAGGATTTTGGGTAAGGGAGTAAATTTTCTAGTCGGATCCCCAAATGTAAAAGGATTTTTCTTCTTTATAGCAACCACTTGGGTATCAACATGTTGGGTTGGTTGAGGGGGATGTAGTTGAAGAAATAAATTATTCTATTTCGTAAAAGGTTTGTAATTGTTTTGATTTGTGGATTGATACTTTTTCAGGATGGCTAGAGGTGGGTTTTGTTTTGCGACTACTAACCGAGTTTTGATAATCACAAAGGGCAGTACACAAGTGTACAAAGGAAGGAAACTTCATCATTCCAAGCTTATATTGTATCTTAGTTTGTAATTTCTCAATGAACATTCATTGAAAATGAGGATCAAGAATATTTATGTTGATTTGGGAATAAAGCGATTGGTAGCATGAAATGAAGTCAGTAACTTTTTCATCATCCTTTTGCTTACATCTCATAAAATTAGCTAATGTTGTCTTAGGAGTCATGTGCACTTGGAAATGGTTAATAAAGGCCTCAAAATTTTTCTTAAATGAATGAATTAAGTTATTCAATAACAAGGAAAACCATTCTAAAAAGGTATCTTTCAAGGACCGACTAGTAGAATTTGGAAAATAAATGACTACATGACTAAAAATTTTAGTCACATGACTAAAACTAGTAGTATTTTGAAAATAAATGACTAATTTGATAATTGGGTAAAATCACAACTAAATGACTAAATAAATGACTAATATTAGACAAATAAAAATGACTAAATAAATGACTAAATATATGGCTAAATTAATGACTAAATAAATGACTATTACTCTATTATTTTTTCTTTCGAATTTGATAATAATCCATAGAACTCAAGCCCCCCTCATGGAACCCCTACCTAAGTGGGCCATTTGACCTCCTATGTTGCTTGATGCACCAAAAATACCTATTGTGGAAGGCATTTCCTCTTGGTGCAGTCTTAAGGCCTTCACATATTTTATAAAAAAAATTAGCATTTACATTCTTTAACTTTTATTACTCATTATGTTAGGGAGCCCTAACTTCAACACGTACTCTCTAACATATTAACATACATAATCTAAATGAACACATATATAAATAAAAAATAAATTTCCTAGGTATATATTACTACCATTGCCACTTAGCATTGGCTAAAAGTACATTAAATTTGAAGCTTCTATGAATGAATTTGAAACACATTACATTTGTTATTTTAGAAGAATTGCTTCTTGAAAATTCCAATTCATTTACCATTGCTTCAAACCATTTACCACATATAAAGATATAGAATTGTATTATTCAACTACATATACTATTAATACCACTCGTTTCTTTTACATATACTAAATTGAAACTATTAAATTATACCATAGACTAAAATCTAAAAATTATGACATCCCATCAATATTTAAAAAAAAAATTATTCATAAAAATTATTTACATATATTAAAGTGAAACTATTAAATTATACCATAGACTAAAATCTAAAAATTATGACATTCCATCAATATTTTAAAAAAAAATTATTCATAGAAATTAACTAATAAAATTGTGTCTATATCAATGCAAGATGATTAAATGAATTTTTGGGATGTTTTCCCAATTTTTTGCACTTTCCTCGCCACTATTGGTTTCCTGCTCCTTCAAACTCTTCCTCATTGGTATTGACCTTTCACTTCTCCAATTTGGCAAGCTACAACTTGAAAATAAGGTTTTGATGAGGGTCAGTTGGAGGAATATAAGGAGAAGTGTGGAGAACATGTTGAGGACGGTTCTGCTCAGAGAGATAAACCACTTTTTGAGGTAAGATTTTAGTAGGTAATTATTGTTTAAATTGTTGCATTTTAGACAAAATGTGGTTTATTTTCCCCATCTCCTGGTAAACACCATTTGTCTACATTTTCTTAGAAACAAACAACAAGTACATGATGATATTATCTTTTCTAGGTCTCATTACTTCAATTTTTCGTAGAACCAGATAGACCCAGTAAGCCTTAACTCTCGAATTTACATCCTACTTACCATTGAGAAAAGCTGGGGAAAATTGTGGTTTAATTTATAGGTCAGTTTACCAGGTGTTCATTTGGTGCCTTCATATCAATATATTGGACTTTTATGTAGTGCTTGGAAGACAAAGATGGAATAACATAGACCCACATTGTAATTTTTAATGATTCACAATCCTAATATGTTTTTGTGGAATTTTGTTTTGGTTGTCTCTAATAGTAAAATTTCTAGTGTAATATTATTTGGTCGAATTCAAGAATCTATTTAATTATAACCACTTTCATATTCAACTTTTATAGTTGTAGTCTAGGTTAGATTCTTCCCTAGTGTATCTGACACATTTGGATAGTTCTTCAAATATTGCTTTGTAGCCTAAACTCATCACTACTTCAACTCCTTTTTGGAACCTTTAGGATCTACTTAGAAAAAATTGTAGTTTAGGGTGAATTCTTCAAAATTTCAATCCTTCCTCACTATATTTTGGGTTTTAATTAGGACATTGTAGATTGGGTTAAATTCATCAGTAGTGCACTGTGCAATTGCTTTATTTAACACTTTTGGGTTCTATTTTTGAAATTATAGCTTAGGTTAAATTAAGTAGAGACCACCTACGACCAATAACTTAGTAGAATATGATCATGAGAACAAAATTGTGGTTTGAAACTAGCATGGTGCATTCCTTGTTAGATATCAAATTACTGAGCTTTTATCATCAATTGATTTGGTTTCAAATTAATAAAAGGACATGGATACTTTGTTTTCTCAATAGACTAGAAACTTGGAATCTCTAGTATTTCAAATACTTCATTTTCTTTATAGACTAGAAACATAGAATCTTTGGTATTTCAAAAAAAAGTGGGGTAATAGAACCCTCTTTCCTTTTAAATCAAGTAGGCCTTTGACATTAAATGAAAGGTTTGACATACATGATCTGCATGGGGAGAATAGTGAGGTTTCTTTGCTACTCATTTTTATTCCTTCTTTAACAGGGTTTGCCTCTAGTTCACTAATGGGATATTTATTTCGTTGAGCTCCCTTGTCTTCATTTCCATTTTTAGAGTGCCACTAGTTTGGTTTAAGTTACAATGTTTGTGTGGTAATCTATTTCAATATGCTTTGTTTGGTAGATGTGGTAAACTCCCTTTTTGATATAACCTTTGGCTTAGTGGTTGTACTGTGGTCTCTAGGTTGTTAACTCTATTGTCAACTTCTCCACATACTTGCACCCAATGTCAATTTTCTAGGGTTCACATGGGATGCCCTATTTTAGAAAATTCCAACTCTTTATCATGACAATCATGCTTTATGCACTTTGAACTTGGATCCCCCCTTCACAGTCCATTTGATTTTATAGTGGAACTCATTTTATTCAGGTTAAGGGGTTGTCTTTAATTTCAAAGAAATATTGTGCTTTTTTCTATGATGTGATAATTTTATTCAAATTCAAGGAATTAGTTTTAATTGTGAAGACAAAATGTTCTTTAGCCTGTGGTCTTCTTTTTAACAACTATGCTTCTTGAACCTTTGAGGTTCCAAGTCACATAATAAAATGGCCAAGATGATTTGTTTCCTTCTAAATATTACTCCATGTTTCAAGCTTACTTGTTAGGTAGATCATTTTATTGGGTGTACACATGTGAGAGTTTTGGGTTTTTAGTGTTTTGACCTATCGTAACTTTGAGGGGATTCCTCTTGGGATTAGTGTAATCTCTAGGTTGTAGGAATTGGTTGTTATCCAGCAAGCAGTATGTATCACTTATCAAGGACATTCTGTGTAGATAGGATTTAAAATTGGGTGCCCCAATAAGTGTTGGTAAACAAAAGATAAAAATTAAGGTAATTTTTAGGTCTTACAAAACATATTTGACAAAATTTCCCAAATCTGGGGATCTTTTGTAAATTCTCTAATATGTTCATAACCAAACTTTCATTTAAATTTAAAAGTCAAATAAAATTATTTGCCAAAATAAACATGTATTCATATACATTCATTTTTTATCTTCAATGCCAACCTATAATACATATATTATCTACTTTTTTTTGAGTTGTAAATATTTTGCCACTATTATTTACTTGTAAAAAAAAATCATCCTTTAAAAATTAAAATTTTCTAAGCAGTTGTATTAGTTAGCTGCTAAGATGTAATCTTGGACCCCCCTTGCAAGAATATAAAACTTTCTCACTCTATAAATAACAAACTTCAGAATATTTAATATTTTCCTAGTAGATAATTGAATTATTCTACAATGATCTTAAAAGGTTCTAGTAGATTATGTGTATCAACAAAACTATTATTGTTCTTAGGAAGGGTATTAGATTGAATGTTTCCAGGAGTTCATGTTTTAGTTTTCATGTTACATAAACAATATTTTGTTCCTTTTCTAGTTGCTAATTTGATTTTGAGCCTGACTTCTATGGTAAAGATTTTAGATTTAGATATATGGTTCTTTTTTCTACATATTCTAAAAGAGAACAAAGACAAGTAGTAAGCAGAATTCAATGAACAATTGAATCATAGTAAGTTTCATAGATGCAAATTGGAAATTTTTGTTTGCTTGACTGTAAAACTTTGTAGGCTGACTACTAAATGATGTTGATCAAAAATATGTTTAAAATTGGCAGCTTTATTGTATATGATTTTACATATTGTGAAAGTTGTATGGAAGATATGTTTTCCTAGATAATCAACAATCTTCGACACTAGACCATTTCTATGTTGGATAGATTAATAAAGTATAAAAAATCAAGTTACCTTTTTCCTGTGGAGTTTATCAAATGTTGTGCTTCTTTCTTCTTAAAATAATCCTTTCCTATTTATTGAATGTCACAGTCCATTCCAAAACTCAGAGTCATTGTGTTGAAATATTTGATTTAGAAGTTGCCTAAAAATGCATAAAAATGAAAGAGCTAAGGATCCCCACAATTTATGGTTCATAAAGAAAAATACTAGCTTAAGGTTTTGAAATAGGATAGTAATCTAAGTGGGCTTGATTATAGGGGAGACTACATAATTAAATGTGTTTGAGCTAGAATAGTACTGGGATGGGTGGTCTCTTAGTATGTCTTGGTGCTTCATCCCTGTGAAATTGTGAACATCACATAGATGAAATAAGTGCCAAGCAAACCATTCAAATTCATGAGAGATGAGTTCTTGGTTACTAGTTGTGAAAGGTGTCCTGAGACATTACTAATCAAGCATTAACACATTGCTGAATCTTTAAAAATGGTATTACATAATGATGCATTGTAGAAACACAAAATTTGTTAAAGCATAGTTTAAAGAACTTGTGAGTACTCACTAAGAAAATTGGATGGCAAGTAATCGCTTGGAAAACTCATTGCTAATTTTTGGTTAAAACTTAAAACATGTAATTTTTCAAGAAAAAGTCAACCAAAGTCATTGAGACTCACAGGAAATTGTGTACTTGGCCAGATTTAGAGATAAAAGAGTATTTAAAAAATTGCATTTTTCATTCATACTTGTCTAACAATACCATAGTAAAATTACTATGTACTAAATTGAAAATCACAGCTATGCTTACCAAGTCTGCCCTTCTCTCTTCCAAGGTATTGTCTTTCTATAAAGCATCAAAGATAGACCATATAGAATTGGGTTTCCTAACATGTGAATGTAAAGATAAGTGTATCCCAACCATGTGCATGCCTCCCTTGCATTAAGAAATCCTTCATATGAAGCTTTGTATTAGTAGTTCAAGCACTTCAATCCTATTCAAACCCAGGTATTTACAGTCCTTTTTAATCAATTTTTCACAAACTTATGAATGGTTTTTCCCATATTTGGAAAACGAATGAGCTCTCCAGTATCCTGGATTAATGAAAGATCATAATACTAATCCCAAGCTAAATCTATCTTCTCAATTTTGGTCAATATGTCATTTGGAATGCCTTTAAATATCTAGAGTGGATTTTGAACACTCCACATGTGCTTTCCAACCATCTTGCACAGGTTGAGTGCCTTCTCTATTAATTGATCCCATCCTCTTTTGAGGGAAATCTCAAAAAAAAATCTAAGGAAGCGACCTACACTCTGCAACACATAACCAAAGAAAAAGAATATATTTAGAACTGCATAGCATGCATCATCCAACAGATTCCACAACAAATTGTAAATTCCTTCTGTCTAGCAAAGGTGGATGAGTTGGAGAAGATAGGACTTAAGGATGGGTTGTATGGTTAGAAACAAAAGCAGGAGGGTGGACATGCACATCCTCAGGGCTAAATTTTTTTTTTTTGTCGACAACAAAATTCTTAGGTCACCCACTTACAAAAAGGTAGAAAATGGTTATCATTTACATTACAAAGGATACAAAATTCAAGTCACCCACTTATAAATTGATAAAATGGTTATGATTTGTGCTACACAATTTTTCAATATAAATACATACCTAAGTAATAAACACCATATCAAATGTGAGGGAGATACCTTCAAGCTTAAGCTGTGAAATGTAAGCTTGGAGAAAAACATTGATCTTGGCACTTGGCTCCTCCAAACTCTCCTTCACTAGAATAGGAACACGATCTAAGAGCTTTGCAAGTTCCATCTTCTCTTCTTCTCTTATTGTCACATATTTAAACTCTTCACTTAATGAAAACACTCAGCATAATTCAATATCACCCATTGTTGGCTTCAAGTGATCATTATAAGTAGTCATTGTCCCATGAGTGATGTAGTAATAATTGGCTATCCATCCTAGATCATTAGCCTGGAAATATCCACTTTTCCAATCATATTTCACCAAATTACTTTTGTCCAAGATAGTTGCAGCTGAATGTATCTATTAACATAAAGAGTTCAATTATTAGAAGCACTAACAAGTACCATTAAAGTAAAATGCAAGGGTCATACTTGTCTAACAATACCGTAGTAAAATTACTATGTACTAAATTGAAAATCATAGCTATGCTTACCAAGTCTTCTTTTCTCTCTTCTAAGGTATTGTCTTTCTATAAAGTATTAGCAAATATATCATATAGAACTGGGTTTCATAGCATGTGAATGTAAAGATAAGTGTATCCCAACCATGTGCATGCTTCCCTTGCATTTTGAATTGTACCTAGGACAATTTCTGCATTTAGATGATCTACCAAATTTGAGATAAACTAGCTCTTAATTGGTAATTTTTTATTCATAAGGGACAGATAATATTGCAGCTCATTGCGACTTGCTAATATTATTCCTTCTCCATTGGAATCATACTGTGGCCTTTCATATATTGATCTACCAAGAAGGTATCTATTGTTAGCATGGGCATCTCCAACATGGAGCCTTTTTCAAAGAGATGTTGAGATGTATGATCCTTATTGGGATAAAGGTGCAACAAGTCTATGTTAGGGTCCCTCTTTGGAAATGGGGGATACTTGGCACAATCTAGTGTATTGTAGCATATTAGTAGATCGAGCTACCAATCTCCTCAACCATCTATTAAAGGTGTCAATCTTGAGAGGAGCAAATTATGGACATTCATGGAAATTAGGAGGCTAGGTGCATATGATATTTCCACGTGGCATGAACTAGTGGATTTTAGCGATGTTTGCACTTCAATGAATAAAACAACTCAACACTTTATCCATTCACCAATCGGCCGTAATCACTAATCTTTGGGGAAATTTGATCTGCACTTTCAATGTTGATTGATGTTTAAGTCACAACATTTTTAGGATCCAAATTGAAGAGTAGCATGGTTGTAAATAATCCTAAACCTGTATTCATATGTAACCTACAAGCAGCAAGAAAAAAAATCCACACAACCACCATAGGTTTAACTATCATCTTAATGATATAGTTTAGAGTGTCCTCGAGATAGCCAGTATAGGAAAGAAGGTCATCCATGCACACATAATGATCAATTGTAGGTGTAATGCAATACTACTTATTTGATGCAATGTAAAGGAAGAAACCATCACTCACATGATTACAAATTTTACAATCAAGGACTCAATCCCTTCTATTCCTTCAAGTTCACAAGAAAACTACTCAAAACAATGACTTCTACATAGGCACAAATCTGAGCTTTCACTCCTTCCAACCCTTGAATAAGTTGAATTATCTTCTTCAAATTCATTAGAGGCTCCAAAACACTCAACCTCTAAATCAACTGATGAATTATTCTCTCAACCTATCCTCAATGTGCAACTATGGCACTCATAAGCCACAAAACCCAAATATGATTTCCATGCTACAAATAACTAATTTAACACTTGAGACAGCTCTACCAGGATTGAAATAACATGACTAAACACACCTTATACTCTAGGAACATAGGTTTCTTGTTTTGGATAACATTCTTTCATTGATTGCTTACATTCCTTGTAGCCATGCCTTATGGAACTATCAAAGATATCTCAAGGTGTAGGACTCCTTTTTAGACTATGATGATTTTTATGGATTCCCTTAAAGGGGTTCTAAAACATATATGAAAACCAACATGGGTTTATTTGGAAAATAAACTCCAAAAATGATTGTCCCCACTAGAATATAGGCCTAATTAGGCCAGTCAAGTACTAGGGCTTATTGATTCTACAAGCTCTAATCTTGAATACTCTTTACCAAACCTTCAAAAATATTGTTTTGGACCTAAATATGCTTATTTAACCATCAAAATTCCTTCTCCCCAAGTATTTGAACCAACCCTAGATGATAACCACCTTGAAACTCCGATTATGGACTGTACACAAATTTTTAGTCCTAAACTTTCACCACTCACATACTAGCCTTCACCTTATGGTCTGAAACTTCAAAACATGAAATTGCATGCCATGAGGACTCTCTTCACCAAGAATTAGAATAAACCCTAGCTAGTATGTTGGTGGCATTCTCAAGGTTGTATGAGTTGTGGAACCTAGAGTTTGAATAAACCCTAGCTTAATTGAAGGAAATTAAGGGTTTGTTGGTTCAACATTATAAAGAGGACTTGGAGACTTAAAACCTAATGAATATGTCTTTTTATTGATAGTCTAGAAGATTTGAGTGGGTTTTGAAGATATCTTGTGAGATTTGAGATGTCTTGCTTTGCAAAATAGACCTAATTGGTCTTTAGGGACAACATGGAATCAAGCTTTAGGGTGTTTTGATCCAAAGAGACCCTAGTTGAGTTTGGCACATGTTAAATTTGGCCCAAAGGGGTATTCAAGACTGTCAAGAGTACTTATAGTTTTTAAGAAAAATTGTGAGAAAAGTTGGTAAAAAAAGATCTGTAGACCTACTAGGTTGAAGTTAGGGTTATAGTGGAAAGTTGTTGAGTCAAAATTTTGTGACCTTGATTGATGGTTTATCTAACTTGGATTGTATTGTTAAGGTGAAGACCATTCTCCCTTGCATCATGTTCATACCCTGCTCCAAAGCTCCCATTTTGGCATAGGCAAGGAGGATGTTGGCATAGGTTGTGGAATTTGGCTTCAAACCTGCTAATTGCATTTGCTTGAAAGTTTCTAAGGACTTTTCAGCAAATCCATTTAGTGCATATCCTGCAATCATCATATTCCATGAGATGATATCTATTTCAAGCATTCTATCAAATAGTTCACATGCCTTGTCTATGCTTCCACATTTTGCATACATGTCTACTAGGGCAGTTGCATCTACAACATCTGACAAAATTCCTCTATTCTTTATGGTTTGATGGATGTTCATATCCTATTCCAAAGCTCCCATTTTGGCACAAGTAGGAAATATGTTGGCAAAGGTTGTGGAATTTGGATTTATACCTTCCAATTGCATTTTCTTGAAATTTTCTAAAGTGTTTTCAACAAATTCATTTTGTGCATATCTAACAATAATTGCAGTCCAAGAGATGACATCTCTTTGAGGAATTATGTTAAGAACTTCACATGCTTTTTCTATGCTTCCACATTTTTCATACATGTCAAGCAAAGCATTTCCAACTATAATATCATATGAAAATCCCCCTTCTATTATTCTTTGATGGATGTCCATACACTATTCCAAAGCTTCCATTTTGGAATAGGAAGAGAGGATGATGGAAAAGGTTGTAGAGACTAGCTTTAAACTTGCAAATTGCATTTTCTTGAAATTTTCTAAAGCATTTTCAATAGATCTAATTTGTGTATATCCTGCAATTATTGCAGTCCATGAGACCACATTTCTTTGAGGCATTTTTTTGAACACTTCAATTTCCTTATCTATGATCCCACATTTAGTATACATGTCTACAAGAGTAGTTGCAACTATAATATCTGATAAAATTCCTCTATCCTTAATGCTTTGATGGATTTCCATACCCTATTCCAAGGCTCCCAATTTGGAACAAGCGGGTATGAAGAGGGTTCACAAAAGGTGCGAAGTTTAAAACAAGATGAGATTAGATGAATTAAACTTAAATATATAAATTGTTAACATTCCTTTTGTAAAACATTGAAATTTAAAATAAAATCTAGTAGAAAGATATACAAAATTTATATGCCTGGTTATAGTGAGGAACATGTTTTAACAAGGGGGAAAATGATCCAACATGAAGACATCCAACTATGGAGGTACAAGATTCCTAACTAGGGCATCTATTTGAAGAGATACATGATGCCAAATTAGGATATTTGTGAAGTGAAAAATAGACATAAAATTAAACAATTTGAGTTTTTGTTGAAGATATTGGCATCTAATTAAAAAAAAATTAGAGGTTTTGATCAAGACATTCATGTGGCAGCCTCAATCAAATTCCCTACAAATATCTATACATAGGCCACATCTCTCGCTACTTGCACACATTCTCTGGCCCAACCTCCACAAAGCATCTCTAAGGATTTGGAATTGATAATTTGTATCCTTGAAATGCCATGAATAATCAACTACTCTGAGGAAGTAAGGGCCCTCTATACATGTGACCATTATGTTGATGAAATTGTATTCCTTCTATTTTATCTAGTGAAAGCTCTCAATTTTTGGTGAGTTTACCTTTTATAGTATCTATTCTCATATTTCAAAGGTTACAGATCAAGAGGATGAGTTTGTTGGAAATATGTGTCTCAAACATTACAGGCTAAAACCTCCATTAGAGAAAAGTCGATGTGACATCCAATTTGTCTGGCCAATTAGTAGTTTGTTTTATTTAGTTCTGAATAGGTTGCTATGACCTTGTTATTTTCTTGTCGAAAGGTTACACTGTGGAGTCTATCGCTGTAACTTCGTGTATTTGTTATGACCTCATAGTGCTTGGGAGATCTTTGGCCGAAAGGCCATTCAATCATGTATCAGTGAGACTCTTAGTGACTATGGTCTTCGGTGAAGCTAAAGGTTCTCGCTGAGATGTCTCAGCGAAGTGTTAATGTCTTGCCAACAGCGGTTACTTTGAGGTCCTTGGGGTAACTCATTATGGCTCGGTGAGAAGTCACTACAAAAGAAAATGTTATGCCGACTGTGATTCATTGGAGAGACTTGGCCGAAGGAAGTCCCTTCGGTAAGATATCCTACCGAAGTGGATATGTCTTAGCGACTAAGACTTACGTTATAGTCTTCGGTGTAGCTCTTGTTGAATGGTGGTCATTGGTGGAACATTGTGTTTTCGGTAAGAATTCCTAGCGACTTTGATGTGTCTCGCCGATGTTAAAGAATCTTCAGTGTAACTTAATGATCTCAGGGAGACGTCTTGGCAATAAGCTCTTGTCTTGCTGACTATTCTTCAGAGTTCGTTATGACTTAATCTCATCAGTATAATGTCACACCGAAAGCTATGATTTTGGGCGACAGTGATACATGTGGAGATCGTCAGCGTGAGGTCCTAGCGAGATCGATATGCTATGCCGACAAAATGTTTTCTTCGGAGTGACTTGTGACATCGGTATGAAGTCTCACCGAAGCTTGATACTCTTACCAAAAGAAATACTTATGTCTATATGACTTTGCTATAACCTTTGATGTCTTGCTATGATCTCTTGGAAAAAGTGATAGGTCAGGGTGACTACTTGGTGACTTGGTGAAACTCTTGTAGCTCGATAGAACATCCTGGTGACTATGATGACTCTTGGTGACATCGATATGAGGTCAATGTGGCATCAGTGAGACACAGTTAGTGTCTCACCGAGATGCTAGTACATTGTGAATTTTGTTGACCGAGTAAGACCTTCCGATGTGGCATCTCATGGATGAATCAGAGGAGCCGAATTGGAACCATTGGGAGTCTATTCGTTGTGACAGTTCTATGAGGGAGCTCGATAGATAGGGAACACCATGGATATAGTTAGAAGTTGCAGACGCTTGGGGGTTGGATAGTGGTTCTATCAACAGTGAAGTGTGAAGAGTTCAAACTGTATCAAAAAAGAAATTAAAATTTGTAAAGGCTATAACTTGGATGTTTATGTTCGAAGAATGCTCATGATGAATGCTACTGTATAATGACACCAGAAATATAAGTTTGGAAGTTTATGTAATCTTCATTACTGTAATACAAAGTGACTTCTCTTGGTGTGGTGGGTTTTTCTCCCGTAAGGGTTTTCCCACATATATCCGGTGTTCATGTGTGTTTGTCAAATACTTTGTTTCTGTAATTTGTTTCATAGTGCATCTTAACTTGACTATAACTGTAAATTTTAAAGTGTATCTGCATTCTTTCCTGAGGTATTGACATTAGGAGAATTGTTTTCCACATCTAATTTTCGTTACAAATTTTAGTGTGGTAATAAACATTTCTCTAGTCTGAAAATAGGGTTTTAAGACTAAAGATGAAGGTTAGAGTCTAGGGTTTATAAAAATACCTTTAGAAGTGGACTTTACATGGAATAATGAGCTTGTGTAGACCAAATAAATAGTGATCCAAGTATTGGTTGTGAGAGTTTTGGTTTGGAGATAGAAGAAACTAAAGATCCATGTGGTAGCTAAGGCCTAAAGAGGCATAATTTTGACTGAGACGGATAGTTTTGAATCATTTGGTCCAAAGGACCTATACCCCACTTTGACATATGTTTTAACTAATCCAAAAAGGTATCTAAAGGTGTGGTTAGGTTTTGGTAAAATATGTTTATCCTGGGAGAAAAGCTCTGACAAACCATTTTGCAGACCTATAAGCTTTGCATTCAGTTTATGCTTCTTCATTATATATGTTGGAAAAGGTTACGGAGTCTGGCTTTAAACCTGCAAATTGCATTTGCTTGAAAGTTTCTAAAGAATTTTCAACATATCTAATTTTTGTATATCCTACAATTATTGCAGTTCATGAGACCATATTTCTTTGAGGCATTTTTTTAAACACTTCAAGTGCCTTGTCTATGATCCCATAATTAGCATACATGTCTACAAGAGCAATTGCAACTATAATATCTAACAAAATTCCTTTATCCTTTATGCTTTGATGGATTTCCATACCCTATTCCAAGGCTCCCAATTTGGCACCTAGAACCCAGTCTGAAATTGATTCCATTGACAACCTATCATAGCTGCAACACTTGAATATAATAGAGTGTGGAGGTTTAAATAAGCTCCCTGATTCCATTGGAAAGTTGTCACAGCTACAACACTTGAGCATAGAAGGGTGTAAAATTTTAAATAACCTCCTTGATTCTATTGGCAACTTGTCACAACTGCAACACTTGATCATAGAATATTGTAGAGGTTTAAATAACCTTCCTTATTCCACTAGCAACTTATCATGTTTGCAGTACTTGAAAAGAGTAAGTTGTAGAGGTTTAAATAACCTCCCTGACTCCATTGTCAACCTATCACAAATGTAGCACTTGAAAATAATAGGAAGTTTCAAAGGTTTAAATAACCTCCTTGATTCTATTGACAATCTATTGCAATTGCAGCATTCAAAACTAAAATGTTGTCATGGTTTAAATAACCTCCTTGATTCCATTGGCAACCTGTCATAGCTACGACCTTGAACATAGAAGGGTGTGATCATTTAAATAACCTTCTTGATTCCATTGGCAACTTGTCACAACTGTAGTACTTGAACATGGTAGGGTCTATAGATTTAAATAACCTCCCTCATTCCATTGGCAACATGTCACGACTATAGCACTTGAACATAGAAATGTGTAAAATTTTAAATAACCCCCCTGATTCTATTGGAAACCTATCACAACTATAGTAGTTGAACATAGAAGACTGTACAGGTTTAAATAACCTTCTTGATTCCATTGGCAACCTGTCAATCTACAACACTTGAAAATAGAAAATTGCAGAGGTTTAAATAACCTTCCCAATTCCATTGTCAACCACTCATTGATGCACTTTAATATAATAGGAATTTTTAAAGATTTAAATAACATCCTTGATTCTATTGACAATCCATTGCAATTGTAGCATTCAAAACTAAAATATTGTCATGGTTTAAATACCCTCCTTGATTCCATTGGCAACCTATCACAACTGCAACCATCCTTTGTTTCTGGAAGGAAGTCAGGCCCTACCATACTAACGAGACTACTCCTACCCGGGGGTGGGGGATGGAGCCTAACAAGAAGCTCAAGGCCTGTTCTAGCCCTGCAAACAAAACTTGACAAGGGGGGACTACTAGTCTACTCTCGGAAACAAAGAATATTTTGGATGGAAGGTCAATCCAAATTAGTTTATCTGGATGCCCCGGTTGGCTAGATAGTTACTATAGTTGTTTGGATGGCTAGTCTATCATTCAATCGGTTACTTCTCGAAGGCTGTAACGCCCGCCGTGCAAACCCCAGAGAACTCAAAAGGGAAAATGATTTTTTTTTTTTTGTTTACAACAATTAAGTTAAACTTACAATACATTAACCATAATCACATAACATATTACATCACATTAACTCACTTAGTTCTCTGGGGCACGCGAGGTTACATTGCAACCACAAACGGAAATAAAAGATAATGATAAACCATGTAACCAATTATAATATAATAACCATGAATGAATGTGCTTCCATAAACCAAGAGCAATTATATTAAGATACCACATAATACAATCATATGAGTCTCATCAAATAATTACATTGAATCCTAACTATTACATCATTGCTATAATGTTACATTACAATCTTTGATATAATAATTACAATGAAATTCCCAAACAATTGGGATGATACAATTTACAATGAATGCTGAATAACAAGGTGAACACTGGTACAACTCCAACTGCGGAAAAGCTGTGAACAAGGATGCTGATGGGGAACCCAACGGGTGCGGAGCACGTTCCACCCAACCATGTGAATTAAAGATAACTCACCCCCCGTGCTCAGAGGTGACAATGAAGTGAACTTGACCATGATTGCCAAACCGACTCCATGACAACAAGGTACAAACTTAAATACAATTCAGAGAACACAAATAAACCAAGCGATGACAATAACAAGCCACCCGAGAATGCTCATAAACACTAGTACAAGAGTCCAAATCAACAATATGAATACAAGCTAAGGAAACTGATACAACAACCAAGTCCAAAATACATGTCCAGAGGCAAAAGCAACAAGACAAACAAGAAGTCTAGTGGAGAGTGTCATCGCACAGCTCTCATGGGATCTCCTGGCTCTTCCTCCAACTTGAGGCGCCGGCACCCATCTATGGATCTCCTGGCTCTTCCTCCTGCATGAGGCGCCGGCACCATAGGGTAGCTCGTGCGGAGTCAATAACCTCTCATGAAGACGAGATCATGACTTTGCCGACCACGGCCTTCTCAATCTATCATTAGTCTATGATAGCCCTAATGCATAGATGAGGAATCCAATTTCTTTTATCTTGAGTGGTTTACTACCCATCCCCCTAATTCTATTTTTAAGTTATCACTTGTTTAACTACTCTTTGTGGGTTCTCCTGTGCACTTCCTCTTAACCGAGGCGCCGGCCCCCACGAAGAGCCACTCTCCCTAAGACTCTTAACAGAAAATTGAAACAAGACAAGGGTTGAACCTCAACAAATAAGCATGATTCCCAAAACAAGTACAAGCGAGGCGTTAACCTTCTCGCAACAACTCGGAACTAAAAGGTTTCAACAACTGTTCAACCCTTCCAAACATGAACCATCAGTTTTCAACTGCAAAGATAAATTCAAAACGAGAATAACATCCAAAAATAAACCAGCCTCTGGAACAAAGGTTTCAAGCCAACAACCGGGTTCCCACATCGACATTAAAGGCAACACAAAAGCAGAATGAAACTACGCATAAATCGACAACTCAACACTATGTCATCTTTACTCAAACAGATAAAGAGCATTACGATTTACTCATGATCAATTATAAATTCGTAAAAACAACGATCAATTAATATATGCAATAAATATATTAACTTTATTTTATTAATTTCATTAACATTCTAATTCCAGATCAACTATATTTCTACGAACGAACCGCTTAATTTTACAATTTATTATTTATTATGTAAACAAAAACAATATACTTCGTCATATATTTTATATATATATAAATTAAAACAAAACAATATATATATATCATTTTATAAAACTTAAATATCAATAAAATAAAACGGAATACATAAATTTAAAACTTATGTAATATTTAATTTAAACTAAAATTAAATATATATAAAAAAAACAAACCAAAACTCATAGAGGTCCGGCCGTCGCAGTCCTTACATGGACTGCGCACGGCAGTCCATGTAAGGACTGCGCATAGCAGTCCTTACGGTAGCCTAACATCTTGTGATAGTCCGCCTTACCAGTGCGAAGGCGTTAAGCATCTAGCCCTATTTAAAATTTTTTTTTATATATAATTTTTTTTTTTTTTTTTTTTTTTTCATATATTTTTATATGTTTTGTTTTTTTTTTTAAACAATTCGATTTTAATTTTTTTTTTTTTAACAATGTAAATCTCAAAATTAAATTTCATTGAACACTGCGAAATAAAATTTCGTACGGCCGACGCACAGTGACGGATAATTCCGTACGGCCGACGCCCAGGAAATAGGTAAAATAATTTACAACAAAATACTTTCATATATATATACAGAAGCATATATATAAATTAACATAACAGAGAGAGAAATACAGAGGAATATATATATATTATACAGAGACTATTGCAAGGGAGAATTTAAATATGTAAAATAGCAGAGTAGGAGATAGAGAGGGATAATTACAATATGCAATAACAGTGTAAAAAAAAAGATGTAGAGGGAAGATTTCCATAGTAACAAAAGAAAACTATAGAGGAACATTATGTCAAGTTCCAAAACCTTAAAGGCAGCAGATTTGCCCAGTTATTTCAAACACCCGATTTTTCCCAAACACTTGAAAACCTAGAAAATTTATTTGGGAACACATATTTTTCTAATTTGTTGAAAACCTAGATTCTTCCCCAAATTGATTTAGACTCAGATTTTCCTCAAAATATTTGGTAACCCGGATTTTCCCCAAATTATTTAAAACCTAGATTTTTTCCCAAAATGTTTAGAACCCAGATTTTTTTCCCAAATTGTT
>VDFB02373365.1:65077845-65102103 GCA_007258455.2 Sequoia sempervirens | reverse complement strand
AGGGATGGAGGGGGAGAGAGGTTAGATAGATAGAAGTATAGAGGGAAGGAAAAAGTGTGTGAGAGAGGTATAGAGCATAAGGAATAAAAAATGGGTGAGATAGAGAGAGAAAGATGATACAACTTGCTGATTATTGAAATTTGACCTCTTGATTACTAAAATTTGACATGCAAATTACTAAAATTTGAGTAAGTCTAAAATGTTTGAGATCTTCCAAAAACTAGAATTTTCATTATAACTCCTAGATATCTGAAACTACTCTCAAACATCCTACCTATATTCATGAAATATAACATAAAGTATAAGAAAGTAAACATCCATATGTTTATTTCATGTATATAGTTCCTGAAAAGTTAACAAGAAGAAAGGGACAAGAAAAGAGAAGAAAAAAATTTCAATGTAGACCAAAACATGAGCATGTTATAACACACTCGCATTTTGGAATTTTTTTTTTATTTTAAAAAATGCACATTTTTTGAACTCAAAATTTATTCACTTTTTGAAATTTAAACCATAACATGAGCACATTATAACAAGCTAACATTATGGCTTGGTAATGACCAATCCTAGGCCTGATCATTATCAAGCCATAACGCAAGTGTGTTTTACTATAACATTCTTGCATTTTTGTTATTTTGAGATGAAAAAGTAAATTTCCCACAAATTGGCTACCCATCTTCATGCACCTACCATATACACTTGTAGCAAGATATGGGGTTCAAGGCATTGCCCCAAAAAATAATTTGTTGAAACGTCAAGGTTTTCCTATTGACACATCTAGGCTTTTTCCCACTGACACGTCAAGGTTTTTTCATTAACACATAAAATTAAAAATGACCTTGCAAAAATCTAATTCTAGAAGGTTCCAAAAAGCTTGTTATAAGTGGCTAGGATGTATGTAGACAAGGGTTTATTTTGAGATTCTGATAGCAATTGTGTTGTCTCTTGATCTCTGGTGGTGATACTCCTATGAGTAGCTTGCTCTGTAAGTATATTGTAATATTTTGATTTTTGAATAATATATTGGGTGGATTTTGGAGTGTGGGTTTGTTCTCCTGAAAGGGTTTTCCCTACGTAAATCATTGTGTTGTGGTATGCATGATATTTGTGTTTAAGTTTTTCTAACTATTAAAGATATGCAAATTTTTGCAATTTTATCCTCTCAAGATTAGTGTAGGAAGTTGTTCCACTACCTTAAATTCCTTAAACAAGGAAAACCCCTATTCACTAACAAAACAAAATTTTTCTCCCTCTACTTGTGTGATTGCAGATTTAGGTGTTTTGAGACTTGATGATCCTTTGAAGACAAATTTACAAGATTGAATAAAGTTGTCATCTTCACAAAAAGTCACCTATAGGTCAGAATTCAAACTTTTAGACTTAGAGATGACACAAGAGAGAAGCTACATAAGATAACTAGAGAATTACAAAGGTTTCAGTCAAAACTTAATACTAGGACTAAATCGCCACAATGCATGTATGAGTCCCAATATACCACTTTTCAATAGTTTTTTGTAGATCTTGGTTTATCAGATATAGATTCCAGATTCATCCAAAAACCTTAAATTAAGACTAAATCACCCAATTTGGCATATGAGTCATAGTTCACATCAAAATTCATAATTTCAAGATTTCAAACCTTCTAGGTACTTCTCTATTTAGGCTCACTTTGTTATTCTGATTTCAAGTTTCATTTTCTAGGTCATATATTTAGATTTTCATACTACTTTCATTTCTTTCTTTCTAAGCATTTTCTTAGTGGTGATCCCCTTTTAATCACACCTAAGGAAGCCCCTTATAGTCCATCCATCAATTGAGTCACTTGGTTGAGGGATCTCTAAAGTTTACTTTAATGAACTAAGAGTGAAATAGGAGGACCCCCCATCTATGTGTGTTCCATCTACCAAAAGGTGGAGCACCCTATTTCCTTCAGTTCATTTTGGTGAACTTGACCTTTGAATCCTTTATTTATGATTTAGAGTGTATTAAATTCCTAGTCCTAGCTTACATTAGCTTTGCATTAGTTAATTTGCATTTAGGGCTTCTAAATCTTGCATTAGTGAAAGTGCATATAGGTTGCATTTTTACATCTTAAATCATTCCATTTTATTGAATTTCTACAATTGCAAATAGTCAAGTCAATATACAAGTGAGAAGCCTTAGAATCAACTCAGAATTTGTTGAATTTAGTGTCAAAACTATCATTTGGGACTCATTCATCTCTCTAGGAGGTTTAGTCCCTATACAAGTTGTTTTACTTGGTTTCTAAGAATTCTATGTTGTGTGTTTTTTACTATTTGAGCCTTCTAAAAACCATAACTAGGACTCATTTTCCCCTTTGGGCAATTTAGTCCCCTATCAGAGCCAAAATTATATTTAGAGCATTGAAAACCTTGTGCGTGTGCTTCTGTTTGTTGTTGTTAGATCTTTGTTTCAAATTACTGACTTTCTATTTCATCATTTCATTAAGATCTAGTTTAATTTGGTTACATTTCAAGTGAATTTGTAAACATAAGAATCAGAATTAAAGCATATCATTTATCTTTTGTTCATTGCATTTATATTGCATTCATTGATTGTCCTTTGTATGAGCTTTACAACTTGTCTTATTGTCAATACTATAGCGAGACATAGTTCAAAAATCATGTCATCCCATGATAGCACACTCATCATGGATTTTGGGATATCTAGCTCTTTCATTCATAGTGTTGACACTAGTTCACTAGGTACAAACTATACCATTAATAACTCTTTGCCTTCAAGTATCATGAAAAGTGTTGAAACAATGGTTGCTAGCATCCCTCAAGAAAACATAGTCCAAATCCATGAAAAATTATCAAACCTACAACATCAAGTGAGTACTTAAAACATTTCCAACACTGCTATTCCTACCATAAATAACATACGTGTTGCATGATTGAAAGTGAACAAGGAATAGAACTTGTGTGTAACTTAGCTTAGATTTTTGGAAAACATATTTCCTCAACCTCTAGTTGTGCTTAAACTTTGAACCGTACTCAAAGTTGAGGAACTTGAATTCCTCCTCCTAGTAACAACCATTACCTTTATTCCCACCTATACCAACCCCCAAGTTACCACAATGATGCAACATACTAGTAATGCCTTTCCTAACTTTGGTATTTCAACTAGCAATCCTAGTACCTTTGTGGCATCTCACATCATATCTCCTACCACTTTACCTCCCATAAGTATTCCATTCACTTCCCCCTCAAACACATATACACCTCCATCTCAAAATACAACCAATGACACCATCCTTAATCAACTCTTGCAAAGTTTCATCCCTTCAAAAATAGATTTCCACCATAAACCAAAATCAAAATGGCCAACCATCTTACTAAAATAACTGAAAATGGAATTTTCATATGGTTTAGAACATAGAGAAAACATACATCCCAATCATTTCATTGAAGGGAAACCCTAAAGATCTCAATCCTAGGTATGCAAAGGAGAAAGAGATCTTGTAATAGGGTTGTCCCAGGGTCTAATTATAAAATAATGAGGGTTTCACCACCAAGATAGGGCTTATAAAGATAAATGAAATCAAATCAAAATGCTTAGACCTAGTATGATGCAATCTTTAACTAAATGACCAAAAAGTGCATGTAAAATAGAAATGAAAATATGAGAGATGAAAGGTGTGCACTTGGAAATTTTGAGACAATTGGATGAAGGCCTAAAATACTAAAAAAACTAATTTTAAAGCCTATTGGGACTCATACACCAGTCTAGGTAATTTAGTCCCATATTAAGTTTTTTGGGTAGAAACTAAAATCTGGCAAAAGGGTATCTAAAATTGCAAAAATTGAGAAATGACCTATACTAGGACTGATACGCTAGAACTGGCATATCAGTCAAGTTAGGGTTTTCTAAAACTTCAAGGTCTGGATCTACTCTTCATTGTATGCTCTATACTTTCCAATTGATTTTCAGATCCAAAACCATGATTTGCAACATGTAGAAGTCTTCCAATGATATTCAATGCAAGGTGACAATTTTGACAACTTGGACACTTTGACAACTTTCTCCAAGCTTTCTCTTCAATATTCCTTCAACCTAAACCTACAAATCACACACTAAAGAGAAGGAAAAATGTTTTTGTTATTGCAAAGTGGTTTACCTTGGTCAAACCCCGTTTTTGTAATCAAACCTTGGAATGAAGTGAAATAGGAATGGAGAATGATAAATGAACAAAATATGATGTTGCAACTCACCAAACCCTAGCAATAAGAGGCTAGAAACATGTATGAGATGGGTTCAATGGATGTAAATCTTGAATCTTGCTTGAATGGGATACATCTTGAATGAAATTCTAGCTTGAATCATGAAACCCTACATCACAATTGTTAGCTCAAAAACAAACATGATGCATGATGACTTTGAAATTTTTCTTGATGCCTGAATAATGCTCTAAATCACATGATAATTAGACCTTGAATGCTCTTGTAAACACTTGAATTCTCTTGTGAACTCAAACTTTCTATGTGAATGCATATTCAACTTACTAGGTCACTTGATTACTTATTAGGTGAAAATGAATGGAAGAACCTTGTATTTATACTTGATTATTCCAAAATCCTAAAATTACAACACTAAAAGCCGAAATTAGATCTAGAAGGATAAAATCCCACCAAGAATTTAAATTAATTTTAATTTTGGACCACATGGGACTCATGCCCAAGGTGGCGTATGAGTCCCAATAGGAATAAATTATGGGACAAACTTCAAATTTTTTTAGAAAGGTGTAAAATCCAAACTGGGACCCAAAACCCTAGGTGGGACTCATATTCCCAAGGTGGTGTATGAGTCCCAAATCACTAAATTTGGGCTACATGACCTAAAAACACTTGAATTATGATTGGATGTTGATTTATGTCTATATTATCCTTGAAAATATGCATTAAATGGGGCTTGTGGATACAAAATTAGGCCAATTAAAGCATGAAGAAGCCCAATTATTTAATAAAATCCTAGAAAAGTGTGTTACAACACTTTACAAAAATCCAAATAAGGTACCAATTAAGCTCATTTAGTTCACAAGGGCCCAAGACCTAATGTGAATATGTTAGACATATTACAACACTAAATCAAGGCCATGTTAGGGGGTACTTTTATGTCATTACATCTAGCCCCCACTTTAGTGAGAGGAGAAACTTTGCTTCCAACTCACACTAAAGTAGAAAAATGCATATCAAGAGGGGTCTCAATGTACCAATGCTAGTAACATAAAATTCCCATGATCAAGAGGGTTGTGCAAGGCCCCAGGACCAAGGTCCTATGGAAAACTAACATAAGTAGAAAGGAACACACATGGAAATAATATAAAGAACAATAAAAAGGCACAAGCATGCACTGCCAAAGACAAGGAGAGAGGAAAAAGAAAAAGAAGAGGTGGATCAAGCTTTGAATATTTATCCATCATGATGTGGATTAGATCTAGGTAGTTTGTCTCAAAAAAATGCATGCTCACTCTAAGGCAACAAAACTTCAGGCCGTCTGCTGGGTGAGTAATCGAAAAAGGTGAGACACATATACACACAACTGATATGTGCTCACACACACACGTGAGTGGCTAATGGAAAATCATGCCATCATTTAGATTCTTGTCAAACCACACTAAACTTATACCTCCTAATAACTTTGATAAGGCACCACACAAAAATGAACTTCAAGCTTCATGAGGCAACCAAAGCTTTGTATGCTTGGAACTAATGAACACACAAGATGGATCCATAAGTATGAAAAGTGTGTTATGAAAGAAGGCCATATAATTTAAAATACAAATGCAATAGTAGGGAATGTTCAAAGGAGTCTTGTTTAATTCATGTAAGGTATTAACTTAGGGAACATCGTTCCTAATTTCTCCAAGAGAGGACCAATCAAAGAATAGAAGATTCACAACTTAGTGGATGCAATGTGTCATATCAAGCCACTAAGAGGAATATAATATGATAAGAGAGATCATACTCTTGAAGGACATCACACCCAATGTCACCACAAAATGAAAAACACATTGCATGAAGCAAGAACACTTCACCATGAAACATGAAAAAGAGGATTGCAAAAGAATAATGCAAATGTATGCCCCCACTTTAAAGAAATTACTAAACACCACACTGTGAACAATTACTTTAAAGTAGCAGTGATAAATACTAAAAAAGAATACATGAGAGCTAATTTGGAAAGCCCTATGCCTAGTCATATGTTTCCAAATAAAGCTATGTCATGAAAAGAACAAGGGGTTTCCCTCAAAATGAAACTCCAAACACACATAAGGGATCTATGGATTTGAGGTCAGTATGTTCTTGCTACAATGTGTTTTTTTAGAGAGAGCTCAAAACTATCATCATTCCCCAAATATGCATAGACCTAGAAGAATGACACAAACAGAGTGAAAATAAAGAAAAACCTTTTAGGTCAACATGTAAGAGAAATTAATTTCTCCATGCCTTGCATCATCTCCAAAAGGAAAACACAAGACAAAGAAAAGAGATAAAGAAAAATAAAGGAAAAGCTTTTGGGTCAACATGGAAGAGACATGAATGTCTCGACACCTTGCATTATCCATAAAAAGGAAAACACAAGAAAAATGAAAAATATAAAGGAAATAATAAAATATTTATGACATAGAGAAGAATGTAGGTACAAATAGAGGAATGTCACAGAGAGAGAGAGAGAGAGAGAGAGAGAGAGAGAGAGAGAGAGAGAGGGGTAAAACAAAATAGTACAGGGGATCACATTACACACATGCAATCACACAAAAGAAAATGAAAAAGAAATAATGCAAATGACTAGTAAGGTACATGCAAGTCAACCTAAAGGTCATCTGCATCCCAATCATGTTCATTGTATGTCGAAGGCAGACAACTAGCCAAAGGTACAATAGCAAGTGACGAATTAGGGTCATTGCTAGGTCCAACATTCTTCTTAGGAGAATTGTAATTTAAGCTCTTGGAAGAGGAAAATAATGTATTCAATTCATTATACACATCCTTATCAATTCTATTAATCTCCTCCTCATCATCTAAATTAATCACAATAGGAGGTTGAATGATAATGTCTAAAGAAGGGTTTAGCTCTTGTTGTGGTTGTGCTATAGGATCGTTTTGTTGCAGAAAAGGTGTAGAATCATCATGTATTGCTTTAGTCAAGTTTGGATCTTTATTTTATTTGTTTATTTCTTCATTTAACCTATGAGCAAGGGCACATGTCTATGCCTACATTCTCTAGCACCTCTATTTATTTTAGTTTAGTTTTCAAGTTGTATTTGTGTAGGAGCTCGGGATGATCAACCATAGGTTTATTTTATTCCCTAAGGGGAGGAATGGAAGGAACCATGGAAGGTTTTTCAACCAGTTTCTCTTTAACTTTGTAAACTTGTTTTATTCTAGGTGTGACTAGATTGTTTTCGTCATCCCTTGGCCTTTTGTAGGAAGTAGGTGAAGGTTTTGTCTTAGGTGGGTCTTGGCTATTTGGAATTTATTTAGGCTCAATCATTGTTTCATCAATGATGGTAGGCTCAGTTGTAGGGTGAGGCATGTTTTAGAGGGATAATTCTTGTATTTTCTTTGCCTTGAAATTTTGGTAGGATTTGAAAAAGAAGTGTTCTTGTGGTTTGATAGGTTCTATAGGCTTAGGCTAAAAAAAATCTAAGGAAAAGTTTCCATGAGAAGACAAAGGGTTAAAGCCTCTACAATGGATGGTGAAAATTTCATTGTCAAAGGGAAATTTTAAGTATTTATGTACAATAAAAGGAATTGAATTCATGGAGAGAAGCCATGGATAGCCTAGCTTCACACAAAATTGGTTTGACTATGAGATGATGAAAAATGAGATATCTAATGTTTTTGGTCCTATTTGTAAAGGAAGAGTGATCAATCCCATCGTAGGAAAAGCAAAACCGTTATGAATCTTGATCCATGACTTTGGTTTATCATATATATATATATCTTGATAGAGTTCATGCAAAAGTAAGAATTCTTTGATCATCACATTCTCTCCACATATGAGATCTATTAATATCCTATTAGTGGGCTTGTCATAGATTCAACTAGCTATGTAAAGAGGATCATTAGGTGCATGTTTAAGTATATCTTGTGAGGAGAAAGAAATATCAAGAGGCTTTTTAGTTTGGCCCTTATGAGGAATAACGTCTATCACTCCTACCATATCATCCATAGGATTAGTATATAAAGGATCATGTTGAATAGTATCATTGTTATCATCATCCATATCAACATTCATCACATCATTCTTTGTAGTTTCGCTAGATTTGACAAATGAAATGTTATGATTAGGAATAGGGTTGGTAAAAAAATTGCAAGTTTTGGTTAAGAGGGGAAATAGACTTATTTCCTTGATCACTAACACCTCCAATGGAAACATGACCATAATCAATGAGGTCTTGCATAAGATGTTTAAGATGCTTACAATGTTCTATGTCATGTCCATTTTGTCAGTAATAATAACAATAAGAAGTTGGTCTATAGTTTGTAGGTAATGGTTTATTAGGATCAAGAATTTTAATAGGAGGTAAGGTAATCATATTTTGTTCTAATAGTTGTGTCATTGTGTTATGAAGGGTATCAGGTAAGGGAGTGAATTTCCTTTTTGGGTCCCCATAGCTAAAGGGTATCGTGGCTTTAACAACAACTACTTGGTTATTAGCATTTCGAGTTGTGTGTTGAGGGGGATTGAATTGAAGGAATCCTTTATTCTATTTTTTAAAAGGTTGAGAATTATTTTGGTTTGTGGACTCAGACTTCTCAATTCAGCTAGAGGTGGATTTTGCATTGTGACTACTAACCAAATTTTGATAATCATGGAGGGAAGTACATAAGTGGATGAAGGAGGGGAATTTCATCATGGTAAGCTTATATTGTATCTTGCTTTGCAAATTTTCTATCAACATATTTTGAAGGTGAGGGTTAGGAACCTTGACATCAATTTGGGAATAAAGCTTGATAATGTGAGATAAAATATGTAATCTTTTCTTCTTCCTTCCGCCATCGGCTAAGGTCATCTTGGGAGTCACGCACTTGGAAATGGTTTATAAATGCCTCAACAAGTTCATTGAATGAACAAATTGAATTATTTGGTAATGAAGAAAACCATTCCAAGGAAGTATCTTTCAAGGACCTAGGGAAAAGCTTGGCCAAGAGTTTATCGTCAAGGATAAAATCACTACATAAGGTAGTATAAGTGGAAACATGGTTTGGAAGATCTTCCTTTACCCCATATTTCTAAAATCTGGGAACCTCTACACCTTGTGGCATCACTATTTGTAATTTATCTTCAAGGACAAGGGACTACTTTTGACATAATATGTAGGTGGGTCATTTTGATTTTGGTTGATGGTGGAAACTTTCTTTTGAAGGGATGACATGGTTTGCAAAAGTTGATTTATGAGAGGGTCATTGCTTGTGTTATGAGATGGAGGTGAGAAAGGTGAAGGGGTGTATGTGTTTGAGGGGAAAGTGAATGGAATAATTATAGGTGCTAAGGTGGTAGGAGAGATGACATGTGATGCCACAAAGGTACTAGGGATGCTAGAAGAAATACCCAAGGAAGGAATCACACTACTAGTTGGTTGCATTGTTGTTGTGACTTGAGGGTTGGTACAGGTAGGAATAGAGGCAATTGTTGTGGAGGAGGAATTTGACTTCCTCCTTGGATTGTGACATTGTTTGTACGTAAAGGAAAACTAGTGTTTGAGGGGAAGTGTTTTCTAAAGATTTGAAATATATTTTTCACAGGGTCAAGTCGATCTTCACTTTCAAGCATGTGATGAATGTTATCTATGGTAGAGATGGCAGTGGTTGAAATGTTGTCATTTTGCACTTTATCTTCTAGGTTTGCTAAATCTTCATGAATTTGGATTATGCTTTCTTGCGGAATACTATCAACCATTATTTCAACATACATGTTACACTACTTGAAGGCAAGGAATTGTTAAGGGTATGGTCCATACCTAGTGCACTAGTGTCAATACTAGGAGTGAAAGAGCTAGACAACCAAATATCCATGATGATTCTGTTATTGTAGGATGACATGAGTGGGTAAAATAAAAATAGTGTGTCATACTTTCAGAAAAATAAATAGTTCTGAGCAAACTATTTTTGGTTGGAAGATACTCGGTCGAGTGGCTTTCAGCCAAAACCACGCAACATTGACATGGCAGATACATTTTTGACTGAAAGCCACTCGACCGAATATGTTCAACCAAAAACATGAAAGTAGTGAGCGTATTTGGTATTTATAGCTTGAAAATATCAAGCAATTTTTGTCCAAGTATGTTTCAACCAAAACATGCTCGACCAAAACATACTCGATCGAGCATGTCTAGTTGGCATGAACTACTTAGCAACCAATCACCCTTTTTCAGAATTTTCTAAAACATTCAACTTTGGTAGAAGTATTTCTCTAGTCAAAATGATTTTTTTGCAAAAAAGAAAAAAATACGCTTTTATAGAGCTTGGAGTGGTGAATCCAAATATATATATATTTTAATATTTTGATTAGTTTTAATAAACTTTATTTTTAAAATAATGCAAGTAGGTTGTTAAAATTAAATAAGAGGCTAATTAGAAATTAAAAAAAATAGTAAAACATATTAAGTTTTTAAAAAAAAATTTATGGGGCACAAGAGGAGAGAGTCTTTTTCAAAAGGGTATAATTATTTTCTTGAAAATGATTAAAAAAATAAACAATAGTTGATGACCCATGAAAATTGTCAAATTTTGACTAGTTTGACTTTAAAATGTTATTACGAGAAAAATATATATCAAAGTTCGATTTTTTTTTCCATGTACAAGATATTGAAGTTACCTATTTGGAGGAAAAAAATTTGGGAGAAATGAAGTTTTTTTCAATTTGTTCTTGATAGCCAATGAAGTCACTCTTTTCTAAAATTTTCAATATTCCAAAATATGTCATTAAATTGATAAAAAACATAATGAATTTTAATTTTTTTTTTTTGAAAAATTACAAGAATAAAATTCATCAGAAGTTCTACATTTCATTAGTTTACACCATTTTGAAATTCAAAACATAAAGACCACTTTTATGTGGTCGAAGTTAAGAATTTTTTTTGTTGTTGGCCAATTCCTTTACAAAGTGTGACACAAGTTTGTGCTTTTACCTGAGTCTCAAACTTTGTCTCACTATAGTATTAGCAATATGACACCAAATACTCATACAAGAGATACTAAATGCAAGAAGAATGCAAATGCAATTTAAGCTACATATAATGAAATGAATATATTAGAAACTCTGTAAACTAAAATAGAAGGTTATCAACACCAAACCAAAGCTCACAAACAATGTTTTAAATTTTGTAAAATGAAGTTCAAAATCTACATTGGGACTAAATCACCTGAAGGGGCATATGAGTGCTAGTGAGGGTTTTTTCAATTTTTTTTTCAAAATTTAAGTGATTTTTATGCTTTTTATGTTGTATGATCTGTAAACTAAGTGCAAATGTAGATTTTATATGATTTTCAATGATTTGAGATTAAAAATGGTAACTTATATGCACTTTCACTAATGAAAAATTAGAAACCCTAGAATGCCAATTAACTAATGCAAACTCTAATGCAATGTTAATGCAAGCAAGATCTAGGATAATGATGTAGTCCAAATCAAAATTATGATGCTCTAAATGCAGGTTCACCAAAATAAAATAACTAAAAAATGTAATTTGCTTTCATATGGTTTATAACACAGAGCAAACACACTTCCCAATCATTTCATTGAAGGGAAACCCTAAAGATCTCAATCCTAGGTATGCAAAGGAGAAAAAGATCTTGTAATAGGGCTATTATAGGGTTTGATTATAAACTAATGAGGGGTTCACCACCAATCTAGGGTGTGGAAAGATAAATGCAATGAAAATAAAAATCCTTAGACCTAGTATGATGCAATCTTTAACTAAATGACCTAAAAGTGCATGTAAAACATAAATGAAAAGTTGAGAGATGAAAGGTGTGCACCTAGAAATATGGATATGGAAATATGAAAGCCTAAAATGCTAAAAATAATAATTTAAAAGCCTGCTAGGACTCATACACCAGTTTGGGTGATTTAGTCCTAGATTAAGGTTTCTAGGAAAAAACTAAAATCTAGCAAAAGGGTGTCTGAAATTGCAAAAAACTAAAAAATGACCTATACTAGGACTCATACACTAGAACTAGTGTATCATTCTAGTTAAGGTTTTTCTAGAACTTCAAGGTCTAGACATGCTCTTCAATGTTTGTTCTATACTTTCTAATTGATTTTCGAATTTGAAACCATGCTTTGCAACTTGTAGAAGTCTTCCAATGATATTCAATGCAAGGTGATAATTTTGAAAACTTTGAACACTTTGACAACTTTCTCCAAGATTTCTCTTCAATATACCTTTAACCTAAACTTGCAAATCACATAAAAAGAGAGGGAAAAATGTTGTTTTGTTAGTGGAAATTGGTTTTCCTTGGTCAAACCTTGTTTTGGTAATCAAACCTCTAAATTAAATGAAATAGGAATGGGGAGTGATGAATGAACAAAATATGATGTTGTAACTCACCAAACCCTAGCAATAAGAGGCTGCAAACATGTATGAGATGGCTCCAATGGATGTAGATCTTGAATGAAATGCTATCTTGAATCATGAAACCCTACATCACAATTGTTATCTCAAAAACAAACATGATGTATGATGAATTTGACATGATGCTTGATGATTGAATAATGCTCTAAATAACTAGATAATCTTCCCTTGAATGCTCTTGAATACTCTTGTAAACACTTGAATTCTCTTGTGAACTCAAACTTTCCATAAGAATGCTTATTCAACTTGATAGGTAACTTTATTGCTTGTTAGGTGAAAATGAGTAAAAGAACCTTGCATTTATACTTGATAATGCCAAAATTTCCAAAATTACAAAACTACAAGCTGACATTAGATCTAGGAGGATAAAATACCGCCAAGAATTTGAATTAATTTTAATTTTGGACTACACAAGACTCAAAAACAAACATGATGTATGATGAATTTGACATGATGCTTGATGATTGAATAATGCTCTAAATAACTTGATAATCTTCCCTTGAATGCTCTTGAATACTCTTGTAAACACTTGAATGCTCTTGTGAACTCAAACTTGCCATAAGAATGCTCATTCAACTTGATAGGTAACTTTATTGCTTGTTAGGTGAAAATGAGTGAAAGAACCTTGTATTTATACTTGATAATGCCAAAATTTCCAAAATTACAACACTACAAGCCGACATTAGATCTAGGAGGATAAAATCCCACCAAGAATTTGAATTAATTTTAATTTTGGACTACACAAGACTCATATGCCCAAGGTAGCATATGAATCCCATTAGACATAAATTATGAGACAAACTTCAAAAATTCTTAGAAAGGTGTAAAATCTAGATCAAGACCTAAAAAAATAGGTGGTACTGATACGCCCAAGGTGGCGTATGAGTCCTAGATCACTAAATATGTGCCACATGACCTAAAAACACTTGAGTCTGATTGGATGTTGATTTATGTCAGGATTATCCTTGAAAAGATGCATTAAACGAGGATTGTGGATGCAAAATAAGGCCAATTAATGCATGAAGAAGCCCAATTATTTAATAAAACCCTAGAAAAATGTGAAAGTGTGTTATAACACTTTACAACACTCCAAATAAGGTACCAATTTAGCTCATTTAGTTCGCAAGGTCCCAAGACCTAATGTGAATATGTTAGACATATTACAACACTAAATCAAGGGCATGTTAGGGAGTACTTTTTCCTTCATTACACATACTGTGTCAAAAGAAATCCCTTATCCTTGGAGATATTGAGAACGCCAATACCAGAAGATATAGAGATTCTGAGGTTCAAGAAATATGGAGGAAAAGGAGACCCTTCTAATTATGTTTCCGCTTACACTTCCTTATGTAGTGATTTCATCCTTGAAGATAAGCTCTTAGCTAAGCTTTTCCCTAGGTCACTAGTACACAAACAACAATATATGACTAAATAAACTACTAAAAAATGCATATAAATGACTAACTTTAGTCACGTGACTATTAGTGGTTTATTTGTAGTCATTTATAACACCACTAAATTTATGACTAAACAATTTTAGTCATTGATTTTAGTCATTAATTCGGTCATTGATTTGGTCATTGATTTAGTCATTTATTTAGTCATTGATTTGATGATTGATTTAGTGGTTAATTTAGTCATTTATTTAGTCATGGTAGTGATTTGTATAGTCATATATTTAGTCATTAATTTAGTCGTTGATTTAGTTATATATTTAGTCATTTTTATTTACTAGTTTCCATTAATAAAAAAGATTACTTATCAACTATCTAAAATATTTGCACAATAAAACAACAATGAGAAGGTAAAAATAACTTATTTTATTAATAAAAAATATATTACATTCAACTATGTAAGCTTGAAAATGGAGTTACAATTTGTTGTCCCAACATAAAAGAAGTTGAAAATATTACAATGCATTGCTAAGAGAGAAAATAACTAGCTAAAATCTACTCCAAAACCTTTCCTTTATGTTGTTCAACAACTTACAAAAGAATAGGAACATGACTGTTCTTTTATATCATAACCTACAGTCCCTTACTCTTGTAATGCTTGATGATCCTCTAACTATCATTTGTGCATGCCTGTTCTTTTATATCATAACCTACAATCCTTTACCCTTGTAATGAATAAGTACATGATACATATTTGCAAAGGAACTTTCATTTTATGATTGTGATAAAGCTCCAATCATTTGTAGGCTGTCCTCATTCAAACTAACCATGCACACAGATATTCAAACTCTCTTGCCTACTATAGCTCTTTATGGAAACTCTGCCACCACCTCCACCAGCCCATCCCTTACCTCCATAAGTACTTATCATACCCATTCCCTTCCTACACATGGTAAAAAAGAGTCCCTCAATGCTACAATCAATAAAACCAATCTAAATGTAAGCAAAGAAAGTGCATCCATGGTTAGTGTAAACAATAACCTTAAATTTGAAATAATTCAGTGGGTCTATGCTAAAGTACCAAAGCATTAAGGAGATTTTAGATTTTCTACCATGTTCATATCCTAGAAAGATTAATGACTTATGTCAAAATAATGACTTCCATGGGTCATTATTAGTTAAAATTGCCTGCATTTGTTAAATATATATCATGAACATAACATCTTAAAATAATATTTCCTTATTAAAACAAAAGTGATCAAGGTATCAACTTTAATAAAGAAAATACCATCAATCTAAGCCAACATAAATATAAGTAGAAGTGGTGTTTACAACCAAACAATAACATTAGTTGTTGCTATGTAAGAAAAATATAACAAAACATGCCAAGAGATTGTAGACCAATATCAATGATTGCTTTATTCATTAGGAGTAGTGCTTGTACACAAAATATAGACCAAGAAACATCTATCAAGATTGGAATACTTTCCTAGACTAGGAAAAACATGTATAAAATGCCTAATTTTTTTCAAATATAACACAACCATCAATAATTACGGAAAGCCAAATCATAGAAACTACCCACAAGTCAACAAGGAATTAGCATAAAGTTAGTTTACAAACAAAATACAAAAACTTAACAAGTTAATTTATATGAACTATATCCTCCCCTGCTTCCCATTCACTCCTGCTTTGCAATGCTAGCATCTTCAACATATGCATCTTGAATGTTTGAAGCAAGCCTATGAAGAAAGATATTTGAAGCTCCTCTTGCAGCCACAATAAATGGACCAATAGCTATATTTACAAGGGAAACTTGCCAACTATTTATGAATCCCACAACAAGACCTCCAAAAAACGTTTCCATGTTATGGACATAATTTCCCACTAGGTTCATCAACTGGGTTATGTGCATCCCCAAGTAAAGTTGTGAATTTTTGAGTACACAAAGCAATAAGGAAAATCTTAGTTTGATAAATCACTAGGCATTGGGGATAGGATCAATATACCAGAGAATGGGATAACCTTAGTTTGATACATAATTGCAATGGGGACAAACTCTACATGAAGGTTGTGATTTCAACAGTTAGGAATTGTTGAGAAGATACTTGGAGATTAGTCTTGGTTTTATTTAAGTATTTTAAGCACTTTGGCATTTTATAAAATTTTAACCAATGTCTTTCATCTTTAATATTTTAAATAATCCATAACTTATAACTCTTTTCAAAACCATTTTCATGGTAAATGAATTGAGCTATGTTTTAATACAGGATTATACCCATCAAGTTATAAACAAAGATACAATGCTATCCATTTAGCCAAAAAGATAACCATACTGGACTAAGTCATAACATCTCTGGTCAACAATAATCCTAGATTAGACATGCTATCAAGTCAAAACATCTAATATCAAGATAAAACACCTAATATCAAAATGGGGATCTAAAGCTGACCACAAATTCTATCTCAATTGAGTTAGTAGCATATATAAATAAATTGAAATTTCTACCTTATTTTTGAATTTATATAGGTTAAAAGGAAAATGAAACATAGTACCTTGAGAGCTCTCCTAGAAAGTAGTAGGAGTCCCATGTTGCAGAGTATGAAATATGCAAATTGAAAAGCCCACTTTCTACCATGAATCTAAAAACCATCATAATAGGAAAAAAAGATTGAAATTTTATCATTGTAAAATAAAGAATATAAACAATAGCTATGATAACAGCTATCTACTCATATATCTATCTATAAAAAGCAAGGAAAAATGATATGAATTACTGTTATTAACTATGTTTTGAGGTAAATATACATAAATATTGCTATAGAACCATCAAATTTGGTAGCTTTTGTAGTTGTGCTGCTTGCATTGCTCATTGCCATGTTTTAGGGATATCTATAATGGTGTCTGTTAGTGTAGCTTTGCTATGCAGATATCCATTCATAAAAACAAGGGAAAATATGTTATCAGTCAGATATCAATATCAATGCTTGAGAATAAACCTGGAGATGGCTACAAATGAAAGCAAAAAAATAAAGAATAAAATAGTTGTGTGACAAAGACATTACTAATCTTCACCAATGCATAGGTTGTGAATCATATATGAATATAGGCTGAGTATTTCCAGCAACACTAATTTTTTAGTTGGATCCTAAAAATGCTACTACTTATGTTCTTCTCTAAAACATTTGTACAAGGTTTAAATAGTAAAGAGATTGATGAAAGATAGAGGAATTAAAAAGATACCTGGATGTAGTTGGATTGAAGGCCATAAACTGGTACATGTTTTTTGTGTAGGAGAAAAATCACATCCACAAACATGGTAGAGCTATGTAAAATTAGGAGAAATTGGCTTGGAAAATGAAGGAAATGGGGTATAAAGAATCATGTATTTGCCACCATAGTGAAAAGTTAGAAATTTCATTTGGTTTGTTAAACATGGCCCCTGGTACAACTATTAGAGATGTTAAGAACCTTAAAGCATGTTCTAACATCTCCAAGATTGTTGCAAGTGAAATTGTTCTAAGAGATGTGATATGTCCATAAACATACCTGATATTTCCATAACTCTTGTGACAAGTCATGAGTACCATCTTTAAACCCTTGGATTGCTACATAGCTTAATCCTACACTCTTTCACTCAAAATGCACCCCCAAATTCTTTTACCTCAAAATATGAGCAATCAAGCAGGCATGTTAAGAACTTCTTTCATGCAAGCACTTCAAAAAATAAATATACTATAGCATATACATAAGATTACAAGATGTGCAATTATCAAGTGTACATTATAACAACAAATTTATGTTTCATCACATTACAATAGTCAAAGTAAACCACAACCAACATCATCAAAATCCTAACTTCAATTCCATATTCAGTAACATAGTCATAAAAGTACAAAAAAAGGCTCAAAAAGCTCAGTGAAATATTTAAATCAAATTTCAATCATTACCGACAATCCAAGCATCACACTCAATATAGCTATATCATTTTTCCCAAGGCTTAGAGAAATGGGTATCTCAACATTGAAGCTTGGACTCATTTTATCTCAACATTCAAGGTTTTCATCTTTTTTTTTTCTTGTCCAAGGTTCAAAATCCTTCATGCAACAAAAACAAAGATGAAAACCTTGAATGCACTATTATGACTCTAAACTTTACATTATAAATGGATTGGACTTCAACCACACTTACAAGATATAATAGTTGTAGAAACTGAAAGGATGAATTGAACCAATAGGCTAGCAGACATCAAATGTCAAAACTTGTACAAACAATAAACAACTACCTAGTGTTCACTGTAGGGTCCCTAAACACTATTTCTTGAGAATTTACTAATTTCCCTATTCATTTTCTACCAAATATGTTAGGATTTTGTCTCTTAGATCAAAATGAATGATACATAAAGTAGAAATATTATCAAGAGGAAAGTAATTTCAATTACAAATAACAATGAAATAACCATATCTAGATCTGGATAACTATGGTTATAGCAGCTAATGAAATTCCAGTTACAAACAATCGAGTAGAAGGCCCAAAATTTAAGACAAAGGCCAGAAATAACAACCATAAAACCACACCTAAGAACTGACTCTGTGGAGCATGTATAAGAAAAACTAGAGGCTCTATGGTTGGACATGATATCTGAGATTCTAAACTGGTCCCCATAACTTACATGGGAAAATATAAGGCTTTATAACAAACCTTTGTTTTTAGATTCTGTGTTAACAAATGTGGCATCATAAAGTTCACACAAACAACATAATTCATCATACTAAATTGAATTTTTTCATGCTAATGTTTTGGAGCAAAACAAATAGAAGCCATGTAGAACATGAGATAAACAATGTTTTCTTTGTAAATTGACATATTATGTTAATCATTCTGGGCATAGGTAGTGTTGTAATGAGTTAAGGTTTAATTGTTGGGAGTTGTGTTACCAATAATTATAAGCCTTTTCATTCAAATAACAAGAATTATGTCAAAGTAGGTGCACTAAGTATTGGGTCCTCCCTATTATGAGTAAATTGTATTTTAACATTACTAGTTTATGAAAGATTTGATGATTATATATGTTTTTGTTTTACAATTACTTGAGTTATTATTGCAATTGATGTTCTCTAGTAGCATAGTAGATATCAGCAAGCATTTTGGTGCCATTACATTCCCGTAAATCAGGTCAATTGAAATTGGTTCAAAGGATACATCAATTACCAATACCTAATGAGGACACCGCTTAAATGATGGAAATATAGGTGGTTTGACCAATTTAAGAAGTGGTCAAAACAAACCAAGAAAGGAAAGATAATCATAAAAGACTCCAAGCATTTGAGGAACCTATCCATACATGAGCACATCAAGGAAGAATCATGCAAAAAAAAAGTGCTTCCAAGATCCATCTGGAACAACTTAGCAGTAACCAAAGATGTTGATCAACAGCTTGATCATTTAACCAAACATCTTTCCAAACACTTAATTGTAGCAAAAAATCTTCATGTCAAATGTGACCATGAACTAAAATGACAAAAAAGAATCAAAGACAAACATTGAACCAAAAAGTGATAATGTCATTGATCCTAAAGGTGGGAGAAAGAGAGCACAATAAGGAAATAGACCAAATAATAAAACAATCTATTAGATTATTAGAATAAGAGTAGAGACAAGGGCTACATGAGGAAACCTCCACTAGAAAATTGAGGAGACAACTTAAAAATTTCTTAAATTTCATTAAGATATGAGAGGAGTTCCCCCAATGTAGTAATGTTAGGCCGATAGTGTCACTATCAGCCTAACATTACTACATTGGGGGAACTCACCTCATAGCTCCACCGATAGACTAATGAAAGCATAATGGTAGGGGAATTTTTGTCAGATGTTATAGTTGGATATGCTCTGGTAGACATGTATGCAAGATGTGGAATCGTAGACAAAACACTTGAATTTTTTGACAGAATGCCTCAAAGAGATGTCATCTCATGGAATGAAATGATTGATTGCAGAATTTGCACAAAATGTATTTTTCAAGAAACCTCTCAAAATATTTGAATTAATGAAGTACTCTCAAACACATCCTAACATTCTACTTTTAATGGAATCAGGTAGGTTATTTAAACTTTTACACCCTTCTATGTTCAAGTGTTGTAACTGTGACAAGTTGCCAATGAATCAAGGAGGCTATTTAAATCTATAGACCCTACCATGTTCAAGTGTTGCAATTGTGATAGGTTGCCAATGGAATCAAAAAGTTTATTTAAATGTTCACACCCTTCTATGTTCCGTGGATAGCTGCAAGGACTTGACAAACAATATAGTTGAATTCCATCCAGTGGGTGGGAGTTAACTGAAAGAGTGAGAACTGCAGGGAGGGGGTGTAGGATAGGAACCTCCCTAACTAGTCAAATAGAAAACAAAGGAGGGAGGGAGGAGCAGCAACTAGAGTTGTGAGAACTCTTCTTGCCTACACCCCTGCATGCACGGTGGCACTCCTGAATGGAGATAGTTGAAGGGAAGCTTGTCCTCCCTACCCCCGATAGTTGAAGGGAAGGGACTCCGAACCTGAGGGACCCACCCAGAGATAGTTGAATTCAAGAGTGAGAACTCCTCCCAACCTAAGGAATATATGGTCAGTGGGGTTGGGGTGTAGGCGGGAGAATAGTTTCTTTGTTGTTTAGGGCAGGCAAGGAGAACTTTCTACCGGTTGGAGCCTAACTTACTTCACCCTCGGTTGCCCTACTATTCTATGGAGGTATAGCCATCTGAGTTCAAAAGGAGATAATGAGGGAGGGAGCCGAAGAGTTCAGAAGGAGATAATGAGGGCCTTTGTAATAACCCTCCTAGTTGCTAGTTGGACTCATTAGTTTTATGCTTTGATTTGATACTTTGATACATTGATACTATGGTGATACTGTTTGGTGTGATTGGTTAGTTAGACATTTGATGATGCTGTTACTCTTTGTGTGGACATGATTATTTCATATGACATTGTGGTTGGAGATGTTAGTTGATTTTCATATTCATGTTATGATGTGATGATTTAATAGATTATGCCATGAGATGAATTGTTAGTATTAGAAATGTTATTTTTATCAATCATATTATAATTGTTAGGATAGACGTGATGAAGGACAGTGTAGCATCACTCATTGCGAGTGCTCTGTTACGCTGCGATTCCTTCTCACAACACAATGCTTTGATTTATATATATATATGCACATGTACACAACTTCGTTTGTATGCAGGAATTGCAGGCACATAGTCTCGATTCCACCTGCTTCGGCAGGACAGGGCGAGCACAAATAACCCAACGGTATAAAGTTGAAACAGAGGTGACAATGAAGTTTGCCCGTTCCATGATGTCAGACCGTCTGGTTGCATGGTATTGTATGTTCCGTAGTTGTCATGTTTTGTGGTTGTAGTTGTGTTATGTTACTGTTGGTAGTTCATGTGTTGTGATGTTTCAATTTAAAAATTGTTGATTAAAAATTAGATTAATTTGTATTTAAAATATTTAAATGTTATTTGGTGAAAAGCCATGTGTTTTATTAAATATCAAATGGTGATTTGTCAAATGTAAATAAATTTGCCAGGTGGAAAATTAATAATAAAATAAATAAATAAAGTCAAATTTTGTGCATGCACAAGGCTGTTAAAAATGGAGTTTTATAATAATAATAAGAATATTAATAATTTGGACAAATGGAGAAATGGGATGTGGGCAGAAATTTCAAGGTTGCTTTTAGAAAATGGTGGTTGGGTGCATGTAAGAAGAAAAAAATAGTGGGTTTTCAAAAAGGAAAAAGGGGGGATTCTTTTGCTGGAAAACTGGAGGGCAGCTTTGGTTTTGAATTTCATTTTTTGTGAAAATAAGGAGATAGTGTTGAAGGTTTGGTGTGGAGATCCAGACAACAAGGAAGAGAGAAGAAGAGGAGCGAGAGCTGTTCGTGGAGCAATTGGAGCAAGATCTTGTCACATTACAATCAGCAGGAGTCCAGGTTCTAAAATTTGTTCTTTCTCTTTCTTGTTTAAAATCTCAATTAAATTATAGGAAAATCTGTTTATTTACAAAATTCTGGATTAGCAGAAGAATTAGAAAAAATCTGTTTTATTGCAAAATCTGGGTTTTAAACAATTTGAAAAAAAAAAATCTGGGTTTTAAACAATTTGGGAAAAATCTGGTTTTAAAACAATTTGAAAAAAAAAAACTGGTTTTAAACAATTTGGGAAAAAAATCTGGGTTCTAAACATTTTGGGAAAAAAATCTGGGTTTTAAATAATTTGGGGAAAATCCAGGTTACCAAATATTTTGAGGAAAATCTGAGTCTAAATCAATTTGGGGAAGAATCTAGGTTTTCAACAAATTAGAAGAATATGTGTTCCCAAATAAATTTTCTGGGTTTTCAAGTGTTTGGGAAAAATCGGGTGTTTGAAATAACTGGGCAAATCTGCTGCCTTTAAGGTTTTGGAACTTGACATAATGTTCCTCTGTAGTTTTCTTTTGTTACTATGGAAATCTTCCCTCTACATCTTTTTTTACACTGTTATTGCATATTGTAATTATCCCTCTCTATCTCCTACTCTGCTATTTTACATATTTAAATTCTCCCTTGTAATAGTCTCTGTATAATATATACATATATATCTCTTCCTCTGTATTTCTCTCTCTGTTATGTTAATTTTTATATATTCTTCTGTATATATATGAAAGTATTTTGTTGTAAATTATTTTACCTATTTCTTGGGCGTCGGCCGTACGAAATTATCCGTCACTGTGCGTCAGCCGTACGAAATTTTATTTCGCAGTGTTCAATGAAATTTAATTTTGAGATTTACATTGTTAAAAAAAAAAAAATTAAAATCGAATTATTTTCTGGAAACAAAGATATAAAGAGAGGAAAAATTTATATAAAAAATTTTAAGTTAGCTGAGTAGCGAAGACCGTCACTGCATCACTCGCGGCGGGCGGACTACACGCCGCATTTTAAGATCGCACAAGGCGCAGTCCATGCCCGGTCGTTCATGTAAGGTTCCGACGCCGCACTATGAGTTTTTATTTGTTTTTCTTTTATACATATTTTAATTTTAGTTTAAAACTAAAGACACATGCCTTTAAATTTATGCAATCGCCTATTCTACTTATATTTCAAGTTTATAAACGATACACAGAAAGTATATATATTGTTTTGTTTTAATTTATATATATATAAAATATATGACGAAGTATATTGTTTTGTTTACATAATAAATAATAAATTGTAAAATTAAGCAGTTCGTTCGTAGAAATATAGTTGATCTGGAATTAGAATGTTAATGAAATTAATAAAATAAAGTTAATATATTTATTGCATATATTAATTGATCGTTGTTTTCACGAATTTATAATTGATCATGAGTAAATCGTAATGCTCTTTATCTGTTTGAGTAAAGATGACATAGTGTTGAGTTGTCGATTTATGCGTAGTTTCATTCTGCTTTTGTGTTGCCTTTAATGTCGATGTGGGAACCCGATTGTTGGCTTGAAACCTTTGTTCCAGAGGCTGGTTTATTTTTGGACGTTATTCTCGTTTTGAATTTATCTTTGCAGTTGAAAACTGATGGTTCATGTTTGGAAGGGTTGAACAGTTGTTGAAACCTTTTAGTTCCGAGTTGTTGCGAGAAGGTTAACGCCTCACTTGTACTTGTTTTGGGAATCATGCTTATTTGTTGAGGTTCAACCCTTGTCTTGTTTCAATTTTCTGTTAAGAGTCTTAGGGAGAGTGGCTCTTCGTGGGGGCCGGCGCCTCGGTTAAGAGGAAGTGCACAGGAGAACCCACAAAGAGTAGTTAAACAAGTGATAACTTAAAAATAGAATTAGGGGGATGGGTAGTAAACCACTCAAGATAAAAGAAATTGGATTCCTCATCTATGCATTAGGGCTATCATAGACTAATGATAGATTGAGAAAGCCGTGGTCGGCAAAGTCATGATCTCGTCTTCATGAGAGGTTATTGACTCCGCACGAGCTACCCTATGGTGCCGGCGCCTCATGCAGGAGGAAGAGCCAGGAGATCCATAGATGGGTGCCGGCGCCTCAAGTTGGAGGAAGAGCCAGGAGATCCCATGAGAGCTGTGCGATGACACTCTCCACTAGACTTCTTGTTTACCTTGTTGCTTTTGCCTCTGGACATGTATTTTGGACTTGGTTGTTGTATCAGTTTCCTTAGCTTGTATTCATATTATTGATTTGGACTCTTGTACTAGTGTTTATGAGCATTCTCGGGTGG
>VDFB02373365.1:65037459-65077745 GCA_007258455.2 Sequoia sempervirens | reverse complement strand
AAACCCTTGATTTGAAGGTTGTAATCTTATGTGAAATGGCTAGCATGAATGTAGATCTTGACTCTTGATTGTATTCTTAAAAACTTGTCTTGAATGCTTGCTTGAATCATAAAAACATATATCACAAATGTTAGATCAAAAACAAACATGATGCATGATGACTTTGACATGATGCTTGAGTTTTGAATGTACTTCCAAAATGCTTGATAATCAACTCTTGAATATTTGAATTTCTAGATCAAACTTGCTCATGAAAATTGTTAGATGACTTGTAAACTTGCTATGTGAAAATATGTGAAATAACCTTGTATTTAAACTTGTTTATGCTAAATTTCTTGAAATTACAACACTACAAGCTGACATTAGATCTAGGAGAATAAAATGCCACCAAGAATTGAATTCAAAATTGGTCCAAGCTAAAGTGGGACTCATATGCCAGTTGGGGAAAATGAGTCCTAGTAACCTAAACTTGGGACAAAAAATTTAAGAAATGCTAAGTTTATGCAATATTCAGGATTGGGCCCTGAAACCTAGGTGGGACCCATACACCCAAGGTGGCATATGAGTCCCATATCACTAGATCTAGAAAAAATTATCCAAAATTATGAATTATGATTGGTCATTAGTTAAGTGTCGGGATTATCCTCATAAAGATGCATTAAATAAGGCTTTTGGATGCAAAATAGGACCAGATAAGGCATAAAGAAGCCCAATTTTAGTAGGGAGGCCCAAAAAAGTGTGAAAATGTAAAGGGATACATTTTTCTACACTATATAAAATATGAGAGCATCAAGTAGCGCTTAAAAGGTGCACTTCAATTTAGTTCAATTGGAGGAGCAAGGTAAATAAGGTATAAAGGATTATTTGTTATTGAATATTTTATGTTTTCAATCCTCTTTTATTTTCTTTGCCTTCATTTTGACATACTTGATGGGAACCACATCCTTTTCAATAACTTTTGTTTTAGTATTTTTTGTATGTGTTCACATCCAAGTTTAAGTTTAGCACCTAACACTAATTCCTATTGTTTGGTTCTTTCCTTGTTTTGGTACTTATGTCCTTTGCATGACACTCAAGTTTCGTTTTGATTCAGTGCTTGTGAAAAACTTTGTACTTCTATAATTTCATTATTTCCTAACTCTTAGGTCTTACTTTTTATGTTTTCCCTTGATAGGATTTTACTTATTTTCATCTTTTATGTAGGTCATTAGCCTTAATTCATCATTTTTCATCATTTTCTAACATTTTTGTTTACAATAGAATATTTTTTCTTATATGAATTTATGACCATAGTCATAGTATGAACCAAATATGCTAGATCCAAATGAATTTAGAGCCTATTTAATCCCATAAGCCATGACCCCAATGAGATATTCAAAATCATCAAGAAACTAAATAACCATTAGACTAACATGAAATGAACATGAAAGCATAATAAATACCTATTCTAAGACCTTGAATCTTGTCCCATTGGGGGAGTGGTGTTGCATTGATATGGAATGGTAACCCTTTCCCAATCCCTTGGATAATACGAGTCGTTCCAATCAATTTTGTTGAAGAAAATCAACAAAACCGATGAAACGTGAATGAAACATGGATGAAAAACTATTTTAACATGATGAAGATTAGTGCTAAATACTTGATGGAGATGATGAAATCTATGCTAAATTTGGAAACAACATTCAAACATGCAAGACATGGATGTAAACTATGCTAAAATGGATGTGAGCTAGTCTAAAATGGAAGTCGTTAAAGGATGCTTAAGCTAATTTATGGATGAATATTAATATAAAATTCTTAACAAATGATCAATATGGATTCAAGTGAGTATGAATTTCAGCAATATAACTTTTCTATAAAAATATGAATCCATTTCTCTCCAAATGGTGATGTATTTATAGGAGAGAAAATGAAGAATCAAAGGCTCAAATAGATTTGGTCAATCAATGATCAATATGGAAGCCTGGTTGAAACATGGATCAAGGATTCTCATCAATGGATGAGAATTATGGATCACATGGATCAAGGAAAGCATCAATGGATGAGAATGATTCAAACAAACACACTTTGTAACAACTTTGAAAGTTTGTTACAAAGATTTTTAGGAAAGAATATTCCATTTTTGGAGCCAAATAGGAGAATATTCCCTTTGCAAGTGAATGGGTGAGGAAATTAGCAATTTAGCAATTTAGTAATTAAAACTAAATTTTAATGTGCAAGATGAGGAATAATAGGATGTTTATTAAATAATTGATTTATTTAATGAGAAAGGGGAAGTGACATTTAATTAAATGACTTAAATTATTTAATTAACTGAGAGGAGATAAATGGAGGGGTTTAAATTAAATAATTTGTATTATTCAATTAAACTAGATGAAATGTCAGTGTGAGAGATGGTGAATTAACCTAATAAAATTAATTAGATTAATAGATGAAAATGATACATTTAATTAAATAACTAGGCTTATTTAATTAAACAAGTAAAAAGAGGATGAAATTTAGGATGAAACCATGTTAGTGATCAAATTCAAGTGTGTAGTATCATTTTGGACATTTTTTAAGTGTCTACATTTTTCCCCTCTTTGAAGCGAGGTACTTGTTACATTAGTTTAAAAGATTGATGCTTTTCAAATTAAAAATGCTACTCAAATCAAAACTTTAAAAAAAAATCCTAATTTTTTAGATGCCCAACTATTGCCCTAGTGGAAGGAATTAAGCTAGTACCCTACCCCCTCGAGAGATTGAGCAAAAAATTTGAATTTTGGGTTGATCTCTAGGAAAAGGTGTAACATTGATTCAAGGGTCAAAAAAGGATCTGGGATGTGAAAACAAGTGCAAAAATGCAAAAAAATCTCAAAATAATATCCATGGTGTAGGAATTGGAAAAATAGGCTAAAGACCCTAGATCCTTTCTCAAATTTGGGAAAAAACCCTAATTTTTAGACATAAATATGTGTTAAAGGGTTATTTTCAATTCATTTGTGCATTCATACTCTGAGATTTCCTACGATTTTTGCTCTAACCCTTTGATGAAATGGTGCACTATGTGCTTCCACAACATATCACTGGCCGAGTTTGAGAGTACCAATAGCCTCTAGGTGTAGGATCACCAGTACATAAATAGAGACTTTTCTCGTACTTTGCATTTTTCATGAATTTATTAGGTGTTGAAATTAGGTCAAGTCTAGCATCGCTATATGCTTTTAGGAATTTTGGCAACACTTTTTCCAATTTTGGTGACACCATTGTAAATGGTGATGCTTCCTAAGATTTGGAGTTAGGGTTTCTAGTTGATTGTAGTGACGTGAATGTATTTGGTGATGTTAGGCGAGATTTAGGTAGGGCGGCACTAGGAATTATGGTGATGCCATTATCTAGGGTGATGCTTCCTTCGATTTGATCAAGGGAAACACTATTTTGAAAAATAATTATAGTGACACCTTTGTCAACAGTGATGCAATTGTCAGTTGGGGGTGTAAAAGCTCCAAACTTTATCAATTTTAGCCAAATTTTGACATTGTGCACTTTATGGATGCATGAGGTTGTCTAGCCACTGATGTCTCATGAGCATTGGCCTAGTTTGCTTTAGGAGCTAGATGATTTGGATGATATTTAGTAGGAGCATCTTGGGGAGATCAGGATTTGGTTTATTGCATACATTACCTTGGTGAGGACACACTTAGTGATGATGAAATCATTGTGCGAGTAATGGCATAGTCAAACCTTGTCCTTCCACCTCCCTAGTGGTGAGGTGACAGTTACTTTGGAGGATGTGTGGTGGATATTAGACTTCCGGTCCATGGAGATTGAGTTATTTATGATACTGACTTTGGATATGATGCATCCATGAGGTTCTTTGCTAGTAGGATGTCATCCAAGAAAATTCATAGATTGACCTTGAGATGTACTAAGGACATTCACCGATATTCAAATTGATAGTTGGTGCACTAATTTATGGCATTGTTGCCCCTAACCAATGGGGTAGAGTATTTAGTCTTGGTTGGGGACTAGCTTGGAATTAAATGATATATAAGAGGACACTACTTGCATGCAGCCCAATGATGTTGGCCTTAGTCTATCATGACATGCATCAATTTTTCTACTACCAGGGGTGAGGCATTGGAGCTGGTGTTATAGTATTACACATCTGGGCCTGGGAGCATATAGATGTGCTTCGACCAGTGGTTCACATGGTAGATGTGCATCTAGACAAGCCAATTGTCTTTTGATATAGAGGATATATTATGCTGCAGCATATAGGTTAGTTGGGGTTCCCATACTGGAAATGAGTCATTGATGATATGACAATATTTAGATAGTGGTCATGGCTACAGATGCTCGCATGGTATGATGACCAGTATTAGCTATTGATGAGTCTGGATAGCTTGCTACCTAGCCATGGGTTTATGATCAGGGTCAAGCAGATGCCTAGACCATGCTAGCCTCTAATGCATGGTTCATGCCTCCCCTATGTTTGATAGATCTAGCAAGGGTACCCCCACAAGGGAGACCCATATGTCAAGGGGTAGGTAGAGGACAGGGTCAGTAGGATTAGCATGATGGAAAAGGGTGGGGTCAAGGAGGCCACTATAGACATGATCAGGTAGTGGGATAGGTCCCACAGTAGCCTCCCCAAAAGCCTCAACAACTAGAGCAATCATAGCAACAACCACAACATCCACCACCAGGGCTAGACCCTTAGGATGCATAGATTTGAGCCCTTATGGTTGAGAGGGACAAGATGATATAGTAGGTGCATACATTGACTAACGAGTGAGACCATGAGCATCAACTCCAATAGGATGTAGATATCTAGCTAGCCAAGGAGACTAGTAGGAGGTAGTAGTTGCAGGTTTTCATAGGGGTCGCATAGGGGCAGACTATTTCTACATAGATGTATCAAGATGTGGTGACAGATTCGTCGTATTATCAGAATCTATATTATCAGGATGTCTCCCCAATGCACAGGCAACCAAATTTTGAGCAACAAATCTAGGTGCAGTTGAGTGTTTCAGGTGGGTATCCATCATTCAAGCAGCTTGGGGATCAATCACAGCATGGGGACCAAGGTAGTAGGGGATAGCCTCATGGGAAAGATACTTTTTTGGATATGTATCATGATTTATACATGTATATACATTCATTGGCTCATTTTTTATAGCCTCTTGTATATGTAATTTAGATGATAGTTATACACATTGATTTTGATATTTGTATCATGACATTAATTTTTGAGATGTATATGAGATGGCTTCATTTGATTTATGATGTGATGCATTTATGATCTATGTGATATGACATTGAATTTACCTGATGTGTTATGATTATGTATGGATGCAAATGGATGAAAATGTTTATGTTATAGGTGTACTTCTTTATTTATGCTCACATGATATGAGATGATCTATGATGTGATGCGTATGTGATATGCAATATATGAGATAGATGCAATGGAATGGATATCTTATTCTCTTTTTCAGTATCTTTCTATGACATGCTATGAGATGGATATGCTTTTCCTTTTCATGTTTCCCATATGATGATGTCATTCTTTATGATATGATATGATCATGCAAGATGTATGCATGCTAATGTTTTGCAGATGCAGGGCAGATGCATTTATGATTTTGGTTGACTATCATGATACCATTTTAGTGTTGAATGAAGATAGAAGAATAAGATGAGTGGATTGACCATTGATTTTGAGATTGATTCAGAAGTCCAACAAGTCTATGATCCAACAAGACTTTATCAAATTATGGCGATGAGATTGATTATTTTCTCATATCTAGGATTGGGACTCTCCATCATTCCTTATTTTTGATATAACACATAGACATGATGCATCCTAGTATTGATAACTAGGATGGCATTGTATCTAGTGTGATGGACTTTAACTCTACAAATAGATAGGATAGTTCTTATTCACACCTTGACATACAAAAGCCTCGTTGGAATGTAGTTTAGAAGTTTAGAATATTTTGGACCAAAGCATGCATAATAGTCAACAATCTACTCCAAATAACCTCCCTACACACAACTAAGCAAGTATGTGCCAAGATTATTTTTACAAGAATACCCCACAAGCACAAAAAAAAAAGATAATGATCAATGTCTCATTCCCTTCTCTCTATATCATTGAGACATCATTGAGAGGCCCTCAAAATGAGTCAACATGATAAATCATAAGAAAAGATCATAAAAAAATAATCAATGTTATATATCTCTCTTGATAATGTAACATAGCTAAGGTGATTTCTAATGTTAATGCCTATTGTACGAAGCATGCATCCTAGGATATGTTCATCAAATGTTTTGACTAAGACTAAGTGTTTGATATGTCTTTGATACAAATGTCACTAACTCATTTTCCTATGATCTAGACTTTAGATTTTTGACATTTAAGTTCTCAATTCATGACTTGTAACACTTGTTTTTCTACTTGTTTTACCAAATTTTTGTTGGCATATTGTTTTCATTGATTTCAAAGAGGGAGGTTTGTGTGATATCCTTCTTGGGAGATTGGTGTTGCTTGGGAAATGGGATGAACTCATACGTACTCAGTCATGGTGCTAAAACAAACTTTATATTCCAACGATGATTGTCTATCAGTGGTTATAGGTTGCTTAAGTGACAACTTAAGCCCTTGAGTTCGTCGGGGCAACCAGACCTCTTTCCTTATGTCTACCGACTAGATAAATATTTGATGATCATAATACTTCCCTAGTCACAAGGTGAATATTTGTCCTTTGTATGATCTATGGTGATGTTTTAGGTTTGAATATCTAAAGGTCTTTCTAGGAGCTTAGTGTGAATATCGTAGATTCCCATCTAGATTCCCCAGAATAGCACAACATTGCATGTTGCGGGACTAGTTTGATAGATCAATGTCAAGGGTGATTGGTGACATGATGACAAGTGGCAGTTTCTAATTGATCAATATAGCAATTCACATCTCTATTATGAATTGCATGGTTATTTGAAGGCCACAAATGGTGACAATCCACTAGTCTACTAAAGATTTGGTGGGATTGTGTCTAATTTTGTAGAATTGTAGATTTGTGATGTGTGTGTTTTGGACAAGATGTATATGACAAAGATCAATGGTGATTATTAAAGAAAACTATTTATTCAATGGTTGTGTTTTAAAAGGCTGAGAAGTGACTTTTGATTGATAGATCATGGTGCAAAAAGGAATAGATCAATGACACAAGTTTAAAACTTAGAATCATTAATGGCTATGTCAGTGTGATTTAGGGTTCCAATCGTAAATCAAATTTGGGAATGAATTTAATTAGCCCAACTGTTCCATCTACCAGTGTTAAGGGTGATTAGATAATCAGATTGGTGATACTAACATTTCAATGGTGGAGAATAAGAATAAGATCTATTATAGAGAACATCAATTAAATGAAAGTGTGATCTTAGATGTTTAGTATGGCAGAATTAGAAAAATATTTTTTTGATAAGTGGAAGTGTGGCTCGATGATCAAGTAGCATACTAAAGAAGTTAAATATTGAAACTTGGTAGAGAATTAATGAATTTTGGCACACATCTCGAGTCTAATGAATAAAGTAAATGATGAATAAAATAGATGAGATTAGATGAATTAATAGGGAGAGAGTGATGTTGGTGAAAAAAGTGTGTGTGTGTGTGTGTTGCATCTGAAAATGATTGTCTCTTGAGATGGACATAGAAGGTTGTAGTGAAAAGAGGTATGAAGGAAAACAAATTTCCTTGTCTCGCTCTGGAAGGTGGATAGAAAATACACTCCTAGAGAAAGTGCAACAAGACAATGTGGTGTATTTTTAAGTCTCTTGAGATAGACAAAGAATACACTAATAGAAAAAGAGGGACTGCAATAGTAGTAGCCAAAAGAAGAATTCAATTTAACACTGTGAATCACCTACAATAGTAAATCAGAAGAGATATGAAGCACAACTAAAGGTACAAAGGTCAAAATCAAGTGTTGAGCAGTTGCAAACTAAGTTGCAACATTGAATCAATGAAAAAATTTGAAATTATTTTTCAAATGTGCATTTATTATTCAAAGGAAAAGATAAATTTTATTGCTCTTAAAGGTTAGATGCATAAACTATTCACTTGTGTGTAAAACATAGAAAATTTTCTATGTGGAACAATGGGCATGTTACACATTGTATCGGAGTTACCACGATCATCTTTAGAATCTATGTGCTCATTATACTTCTAGTCCAACATTATATGAGTCTAATGTTTGGAAATTTTTGTGTCAGGATGGTGCATCTCAAGATGATTGGAAGAAAGTTAGTGATAAAAAATGAGCACTACCTATAGGCCAAGAAGGAAAAAAAAGCCCTTGTTTGAGCCATTAAGGGAACCAATCATGATAGGGCCATTTGGATGAGTGATATTGAGACTTTTAGTCACTCTCTTTCATGAATCAGTTAAAAGAAAAGAAGGATGAGAGAGGCTGCAAACTTCAACCTTCTACCTTATGTTTCCCAAGCCAAGTCAGACTCTATAAATTTCTAGGGATATGTCCTTAGAATGTAGTGTTAGTCCAAAAATGTTATTTATTGATCCTCATGTTATACCTATGGCTGAAATTATTGTAATAGGGCCTCAAGTGATGAATCAAAGGAGTATGTTCCTTGAAATTATGTATTAGAGGATAGTTCTGAGGGATATTTTCATTTTGAAAAAGTATATGAGAAAAAATATGAGGGGTATACCCCATATAGCTATGTATCGGGAAGTGAATCTGAGGGATACTCTCTTATAGACTATCTGAATAGTCATGCTATGTAAAATCAAGGATATTGAAATCCTTTTTAATCTTAATCGAAAACATGCTTTTTGGAAAAAAATGTGTATAAGTTCTTTATCGAATTCTTTATATGAATGGTTGTTCTTATAAATTCTTTTAGAATGTTAAGAAAAATTTCTTATATTTAATTAAATGAAACCTCAAGGTATAACTCTTCTTGGGAAAAATAGTTAGGACATGAACTAACATTGGGGCAATTTAAGAAGTAGGACAAGATGCTGAGAATGTTTAAGCTAAGTTGGAGTGCATCTTGTCCATAATGGATACAACAAGAGAAAGCATCTAGGAAACCTCGAATAGGAAGTAAGAGGAAAAGAAAGGGAGGAACAAGAAGTACCAAATAATGATGAGGAAGTTCCTAACAATGAAGAAGGGAAGAATTCTCATGATCACACCCATTCTAGTGAACAAGAAGATGAGGAGTCACATTCAAAGTTAGATGGAACAAAAAAGGAAATGATTGGCTAATGAGCTATCCTATTACATGAGGAAGATCATGCCTCCAAAGTTTGAAGGTAGTGCTTCTGGGGATGTAGCTAAAGCATGGCTTATGGGTATGGAAAAGTACTTTGAGATTAGAAATTACTCTATAGTCAATAAAGTCGTATAGGGAGCTTTCTAGTTGGTAGGTGAAGCATCCAACTAGTGGATGAATAAGAAGATGGAGCTAGGTATCAGTTACTTAAGGCTGACATGGAGTGAATTCATAGAGGTTTTCCAAAACTAGTGGTTGTATGCACCTAAAATTGGTCAAGACAATTAATTAATTAAATACTAGTTATTTAATTAATGACCTATATTTTATGTCATCTACTTATAAATAAATTCTCAATTTATTTACATAGTTCACACTTTTCTAAATTCTTAATCTTAAACCACATTCTTCTAAATTTAATTAAATAAACAAATGTCTATAGTTTGTTTTTATTTAATTAAATATCTTCTCACTAAGTTTGAATAATTTCAAATTCAAATTCAGTCACATGTCTACAACACTTTTTGGTTACATCATCAAGTGTCACATGTATTTAAATATGACTAATATTTAAATTACATTATTCTCAACCAATTCCATAACAAACTTTTGATACTCGGATTTCTCACACATTTGATTCTCTCATACATTTGGCATGTTTCCCTTGGTCAAGGGAACATCCTCCATGATTCTTTCGTCTCCACTGTTCATCTCTCATGTTAAAATATTGACCATTGATTGATGCCACATCACAAGATGCTTTGGAAATCCCATAAATACAACCTCTTGCTACAACATTTGTCATCCCATCTTTGGGAAAACTTATTATGCAAGAATAACATTGGAGCATTTGGAGCATTTAGAGTTTGAGTTTAGATTATTTAGCATTTATCATTTGAGCATTGTAGTATCATGTTAATTTAGAATCATTTCTTAGTTTATAGTTGCATTTAAGTTACCATCTTAGCTTGTATACAACATTTGCATCATATAATCTAGCATCATTATCCATTGTCAATATCACCATTATCATTTGCATCATGCAATATAATGTAGGAACTTAGATTCTTGCATTTACAACATCTTGTTTCTTAGGTTGTCATCCAAACTAGTCATAGTGCACATACAAAATCTAAGAGCACTAATGATTTAAAGGATCCTTGAGAATAGACAACAATGGAACGATTTTAGAGATTTGTTTTGCTTTAACTTGGTTAATTATGTGATTCAAATCTTTAATGTAATACGCCTCATTGATGTTTGTGTGTTTTATTATTGATTTACTAACTCTCCCAATTTCACACTTACAGTGGTTATGAAAAACCTTCTACAATCAAAATCTCATTGATTTCTAGAATTTGAATCAAGGAGATTCTTTAGTGAATGAATATTGGAAAAATTTCACTTGTCTCTTGTGGTACGTACACATGTACAAAAAGTATGAGTGATTCCAGAAAAGGAAGTTTATTATGGGTCTCAATGCTCAAATAAGTGGTGAAGAAGATGTGCACATTCATGCAACAGTGGAAATGGTGTATAAAAAAGATATTAAGAAGGAACAAAAGCTTAAGTCTATTTCAAACTATTGGGAAAATAATAGAAAGAAATTTAATTTGGCATAGGCTAATAAAACTTCAAGGAGGCCTAATGAAGGGAAAAAAATTCAGAAGCAAGGGAACAAGGGACCCTAGCAAAATTGGAATGAACCAAGAAGGGACCAAAGTGGAAGCAACAACTACAACAAAAACTTCAACAATAATGCTAGTGGAAATGTTAGTAATTTTGGAAGATCTACAAAAATGAGGGGACCAGTGAAAGGATGTTTTACATGTAGGGAGATCACTTTGCTAATTAATTCCCTAACAAGCCAATTGGATCACAACCACGTGGTAATCCTATTCCTCCACAACAAGCTGCATTTTGGAAAAGGATACATGCAGTAGACAACTGGCAAGCTAAGTACCAAATTACTCTGGTACAAGTCTCAAGTACTTTGTCTAGCATTCCTATCTCAATTTTAAAAGATACTAGTGCGACAATTTTTTTTATTTCTTCTAGAATAGCAAGTCAAATGTCTATAAAGGCTAGTTTTATGGAAAAATCCTGCGTTGTTAAGTATGCAAACCGAACAAGAGCTAAGGTGAGTCAATTTCTATTCAAAGCAAGGCTTGAACTTCAATTTTCTCTATGAAGGTGAATTTTTGTATAGCCCCATTAGGTTCTTATGATGTCATATTAGGGATGAATTGGCTATGGAAGCATAGGGCTGAATTGGATTATTGAGAAAATGTGTCTCAACCCTACAATTACATAAGGTACTATTGATGCACAAGGTATTGTTCATCCAATGACAATGGGGGGTTGTGGGGAGGATCCCCCCCTACGAGGGGTCTGAGGGGATCATCCCCTTAGTTAGGGTCCAGGGGCAGTGCACACTAGTGGGGGCTTGAGGCCAGCACCCCCAAAAGGAAAATTTTATTTATATTTTATTATCATAAATCTAGATTGTTCATCAAAATGTCTCATATCCAACAACCGATATTTTATTAGCTTGACTTGGCCTTGAAGGTAACCCTATTTTATGATGGAATTGTATTACAATGTATTATGAGAGTCTAATAGTGGTTGTGTTTCCTCTAGATATCTAAGTGGTGATACTCTTGTGAGAAGCTTTCTCTACAAGTATATTGTAGTCTTTGTGATTTCTAAATAATATATTGGGTGGCTTTTCGAGTGTGGGGTTTCTCTCTCGAAATGGTTCTCCCTATGTAAATCATTGTGTTGTGGTATGCATGATATTTGTGTTTATTTCTATTTAGGTTTATATAACTATTAAAGATCTATAAAAGTTTGCATTATTCTCCTCTCAAGGTTAGTGTAGGAAGTTGTTCTGCTACCTTAGCTTTCTTACAAGTGGTATCAGAGCTTGACCATCTTTGGTTTTAGTTGTGGGTTGTTGGTTTTTTTGAACTAATCCAAATTTGAGTGGGATTTTGTACAAAAGAAACATTATGATCTTGTTGCAAGAATTTTCAGATGGCAAGTTCATCTGGGAGAATAGAGGTGGATAATTTTTTTGGAAATAATTTTGAAATGTGGAAGTTAAAGATGGAGGATCTATTGACAGATCAAGATCTATGGGATGCTATTGGTGAGAATGTTTCAAGGCTTGCAAATCCTACTCAAGCTACTCAATATGATGTTATGGACCATAAATCCAAGGGTTTAATTAGATTATTTTGGAAAACTCTATTTTAATCAATGTCCATGAAGAGACCTCTGCACAAAAACTATAGAAGAAGCTCAGTGAGATGTATCAATCCAAATCTTTAGTGAACAATATTTTCTTGAGGAAGAAATTATATTCCTTGAGAATGGAAGAGAGTGGAAAAATTAAAAAAAACCTAGAAGCATTCAATATTTTGATGGCTCAATTAGGATTAGTTGGTGTCAAAATGAATGAGGAAGAGAAATTCCAAATCTTGCTTTGTTATTTTCCTAATTTGTGGGATTCTCTTGTTATGGCTATTGAGAGTACTTCTGTTATATGGAAGACTGAAGATGTGGTGGGTTCTTTATTTTATGAAGAGATGAGGAGGAAGGTATCCATCAGTCCCAAGGAGGCCTTGAATGTTCATGGAAGACCTAAGGAAAAAGGCAAGAAGAATGAGAAGCATGGAAAATCCAAGTCTAAGGGGAGATCTAAGTCTCCTGGAAAGTCCAAAGTTATTTGTTGGAACTACAGTAAGCCTACAAATGTTTGTAAAGACTACAAAGAAGAAAAGAAGAAGAAAAAACAAGAAATTTGATTTTAATTCTCAGTCCAAGATGGAAGATGGTGATGCATTCATTGCAACTTTGGTAACTTGTGCAGGTAATGATGCATGGTTAATTGACTCAGGTGCATCTTTCCATATGACCTTAAATAGAGCTTGGTTTTTGAATATGTAGAATTTGATGGAGGTAAGGTGTACTTGGGTGATGATTCTCATTTAGACATTGTTGGTTATGGTAAATCTAAAATCAGGTTTCCTAATGGTAGAATAAGAAGGATTAATGGTGTGTTGCATATCGTTGGTTTAGCATGAAATTTGTTATTTGTTAGCAAACTAATAGATGCAGGTGTGTAGGTAGTATTTTCTAATGTAGGATGAGAGATGGTTAGAGGTACTATGGTGATTTCTAGAGGTGTTAGACATGGCACATTATATAAGCTTCATTCATGCACTGTTGAGTGCAATAGTACTTCTGTGAAAAGAAAGTCTTTGGAAGAAGTGAGGGTTTCACCTTCAACAGATGGTCATAGCTTTTAGGTACCAAAGGGTGCTCTTTCTTCTAAAACAAATTTTCCTATAGAGAAAACTAAGTTATGGCACTAGAGACTTGGCCACATTGGACAAAAGGGTCTAAGGACCTTAAAAAATAAAAAAAATTATTGAAGGTTTGTCTAATTGTAATCTTGAATTTGATTTATGTGAGCATTGTCTTTATGGAAAACAAAAATATGTTTAGTTTTACTCGAGTTCTCATTAATCTTTTCGTTTATAGGATCTTATTCATGCTGATGTGTTTGGTCCTGTAGATGTTCCTTCAATTGGTAAATACACATATTATGTTTCATTTATCGATTATTATAGTAGGACATGAGTATACTTTTTAAAGAGTAAATCTAAAGTTTTCAATTGATTTAAAGAATTTAAAGAAATGGTTGAGTTGCAAAATGGAAAGAAAATAAAATATTTGAGCACTAATAATGGCAGTGAATTTTTCTCTAATGATTTTGATAGATCCTATAAAGATTGTGGTATTCATTAAACAAAAGATAACTCCATATTATCCACAACAGAATGGAGTTGCAAAAAGAATGAACATGACACAGATGGAGAAGGCTAGGAGTATGTTGAGTGGTTTTGGTCTAGAACAAAGTTTTTGGTATGAAGTTGTTGCTACTACTTGTTACCTAACTAACAGGTCTCCTACATCACCTCTTGTTGATAAGAAACCTATAGAGGCATCGTCAGGACACAAGCCTTCATTAATACATCTTAGAGTTTTTGGTTACAAGGCATATGCACATGTGCCAAAGGAGAAGCAAAAAAAGTTGGAGAACAAGGCTATGAAAGGCATCTTCATTGGATATAGTTATGGTGTGAAAGGATACAAACTTTTGGATCCTATTACACAAAAGATAATACATAGTAGAAGTGTTTTTTTTAGATAACCTAAGCCTGCTTCTATTACATTGCAGCCAGAACAAAGTAAACGAGATGTGATTCAATTTCCTTCTACACGTGAGAAATTTGAATCGAGGCCCATGGATAGACAAGAAGTTGAGGAGAGCTCATACAACTCTGAATCTTTAGAAGAGGAGGAAGAACCTCCAACTCAGCTTGTTCGTAGGTCTACAAGGAATAAACAACAACCTAAAAGGTATTCACTTGATGATTGGAGATGTATTTTTTCTTTGAATACTAACATAGATGAACCTAGATTAGTAGAAGAGGCATTAGGTATGAATGATGCAGAATCTTGGAAGGTTGTTATGTATGAAGAAATGGAAACATTGAAAAATAATGATACATGGGATTTTGTACCATTTCCTAAAGGAAGAAAACCTATTGGTTGCAAATGGGTGTTCAAGAAAAATATTGGTCCAAATGGAAGTATTGAGAAGTACAAAGCAAGGTTGGTTGCAAAAGGTTACTCTCAAGTTGAGGGGGTTGATTATGGTGAGATATTTTCTCTTGTTGCAAAAAAGACCTCCATTATATTTTTACTTTCTATTGCTACTGCTTATGATTTAGAGGTTGAGAAAATGGATGTGAAAACTACTTTGCTTCATGGAAAATTAGAGGAGGATATTGATATGACATAGATAGAGCACTACATTATGAAAGGTAAAAGTAAATTGGTTTGAAAATTGAAGAAATCTTTGTATGGTTTAAAACAGAGTCCTAGGATGTGGTACCAAAAATTTGATACATATGTGTTGATTTGGGATTTGAGTATTCTAAATCAGATCATTGTGTTTATTATAAACCTAATGGTGATAATTTCCTATTTATTGCATTATAATTTTATGATATGTTATTCATTGGTAAATGGAAAGGTATGCTTTCAAAACTAAAATCTCAACTTGCTGTAGAGTTTGAAATGAAAGATCTTATTGCTGCTAAACACATTCTTGGGATGGAAATTAGAAGAGATAGAGTAAATAGAAAGGTATGGTTTGTCCAAAGTAAGTATTTCAATTCAATTTTATAGAGGTTTCATATGCAGGATTGTAGAACATTGTGTGTTCCTATTTCAATTGGAACAAAGTTATCTATTCTAGATTGTCCAACATCCCCATCGGAGATGGAAGACATGAGTAGAGTGCCTAACCAAACTATAGTTGGAAGCTTGATGTATGTTATGGTTTCTACTAGATCAGACATTTCCCAAGAAATTAGAGCTATTTCCAAATATATGTCTAATCCTGGTAGAGTTCATTAGGATGCAATTAAAAGAGTCTTCAAATATTTGTGTGGTACCTCAAGTTATTCCTTGTGTTATCATAGTAATATGATTGAAGATGAGATTTCCCTTGATATTCATGGTTATGTGGGTTCAAACTGGGTAGGTGGTGTTGATAGTAGAAGATCCACTAGTGCATATGTGTTTACTTTATTTGGTGGTGTGATTAGTTGGATGAGTAAGCGACAGACTATGGTTGCTTTTCCCACTACTAAAGTAAAGTATATGGAAACTACTCATGCTTGTAAATAAGCCATGTGGGTTAAGAGACTATGTTCAAATACTGGAATAAAACAAGGTGCAATGAAAATTTATTGTGACAGTTAGAGTGTGATATTTCTAGCCAAGAACTCAACATTTAATGCCAGGACAAAGCACATTGATGTACACTATCATTTTGTTAGAGATATGGTCGAAGATGGTAGGGTGAAGCTGGTTAATGTAGATACTTTGATGAATGTTGCTAATTCTTTAACTAAACATGTAAGCACAGAGAAGTTCAAATATTTTTCAAGGACTATGGGCCTTTTGGCCCCTAGCAATTAAGAGATGATGATGACATCCTTCCATTGTCCTTGCAAGGTGTTTGACAAGTGGGAGATTTGTTGAGAAAATGTGTCTCAGCCTTGCAATTACATAAAGTATCATTGATACACAAGGTACTATTCAACTGATGACAATGGGGGGGAGTGGGGGGTATCACCCCCCCACTAGGGGTTTGTGGGGATCATCTCCTTGGCTGAGGTCCAAAGGTAGCATTCTCTAGTAGGGGCTCAAGGGAAACACCCCTGAAAGGAAAAAATTATTTATATTTTATTATTGTAAATCTTGATCATTCATCATTATTTCTCATATCCAATGGTTGATATTTTATTAACTTGACTTTCCTTAGAAGGAAACCCTATTTTATGAGGGTTTTCTATTACGGTTGTTTATTGTGATGTATTCTAAGATTTTCATAGCTATTTTGTTGCCTCTAGATTTGTGAGTGGTGATACTCTTGTGAGAAGCCCTCCCTCCAAGTATATTGTAATCTTTGTGATTTTTGAATAATATATTGTGCAACTTTTGGAGTGTGGGATTTTTCTCCTAAAATGGTTTTCCCCACATAAATCATTGTGTTGTGGTATGCATGATATTTTTTTTATTTCTATTTAAGTTTCTATAACTGTTAATGATGTGTAAAAGTTTTCATTACTCTCCTCTCAAGGTTAGTGTAGAAATTTGTCTCACTACCTTAGCTTCCTTACATGGATTGCCATGCTAAAACTATAAGGAACACCTAGAGAAGAAAAACTACAACATGGTACAGATTTTAGTTGTGTAAATGCATAGGGAAAAAAGGAAATTTTGTCAAATCTTCGTAGTAAAAATGGAAAAACTTGAGGAATACAAGGAATTTGTTATTCAAGATGATGTTATGTAACCTCAAGATTCCCAAGAAGTTGAAGAAGTGGTGGAAATAGGAAAAAAATTTATGGAGAAATATCCTGTTCTACGGGAATTTGAAGATGTATTTCCAGATGTGCTACCTAGATTACCTCCCAAGAAAGTGTTTGATTTCTCCATTGAAATAGTCCCTGGATCAAAACCTATATCAAAAGTACCATATATGATTCAACCACAATATAATTGATGGAGTTAAAGGAACAATTAGAAGAATTGTTGTCTAAAGGATTGATAAGACCTAGTGTTTCACCCCTGGGAGCACCAGTGATCTTCGAAAAGAAGAAAGATAGTACACTATGCTTGCATATTAACTATTAGTTGCTTAATAAAACAATGGTAAAGAATATGTATATGTTTCCATGTATTGATGATCTATTTGATCAGATGTAGGGAGTGGCAATATTTTTAAAGATTGATCTACATTCTAGATATCATCAATTAAGAATCAAGGATGAAGACATTTTCAATTTCATATTTTAGGACTAGATACATTCATTACAATTTCACAGTCCTACTTTTTGGACTCACGAATGCACCAACAACATTCATGAACCTAATGAACAATGTATTTAGGGACTGCTTGGATAGATTTGTGTTGTTTTTCTTGGATGACATCCTAATCTACTCCAAGAATGAAGAACATCACAAGCATCAAGAGATTGTACTTCAATGATTGAGAGAGCATAAGTTGTATGGGAAAATCTCAAAGTGTACCTTATTCCAAAAATAGGTAAAATATCTAGGTCACGTAATTTTGATTGATTGGATTGCAATTGATACAACAAAGATAAAAGCAATGCTAGAGTGGTCGATGCCCAAGAATGTGTTAGAAGTTAGAATTTTAATGGGTCTAGCTAGGTATTATCATAGGTTTGTTGCAAAAAATTTGAGAATATATTTTCCTATCACTTATTTGCAAAGGAAAGGTAAGAAGTTTGAGTGGATAGAGAAATTTCAATTGATGTTTGATCTACTCAAGGAAAAGTTGACCACCACTCCAATATTGAAGGTACTAGATGTAGATGGTAACTTTATTATTATCAATGATGATTTTGGAGAAGGTTTGGGTGGAGTGTTAATGCTAGAGGGTTGAGTAATAGCTCATGAGTCAAGGAAGCTAAAGCCTTATGAACAAAATTATGCTTTTGTAAGAAAATATTTTGGCACCCGAATGCTTTCTTGCACTTCTAGGGTTTTTCACCTAAAAGGAGAAAGATGGGCCAAAATGCAATGTAAACATTAAAAAATAATGCAATTATGGATGGACTATGGCTAGATATGGTGTCTAAATACAAAAAAATGAAAAAGAAAAAGATTATTATTAATGCAAAACCTAAGATATTCATTTTTTTTCAAAACACATGATATGCAAAAAGAACTAAAAACATGAACAAACAATAATAGAACTTAATGAAACTGAATGAGGTGCACCTGGAGGTTGAAAGTTGATTTGGAAAGGTTCTAAAATGCTATAGAGATTAGTGTTAAATCCCACAAGGACTCATTTACCACATATGGTTAATTAGTCATGTTTCTAGTAAAAATTGTCAGAACAGGTTTCAGGACACTAGGAACATAAAACTTCATAAATAAAAAATCCAGCTTGGTCATGGGACTCATTCACCACAGATGGAGAATTAGTACACTTGTATAATTCTAAAAATTTAAGGGTCAACTCTATGGGTCCTAGTTTACACTTTTCTTCCTTACAGGTTATCGGATCCGAATCTGGAAAATCTGATGGGAAAGTATTCTCCAAGCTCCAAATAGGGTTATGTTGACTTTGAATTATCTTTGACAATTTGATGACACTTTTAAGACCTATCTCTTTGATAAATCTACATATAAGACCTGTAAAACACACATGCAAAGAGGGAAAAAGCATTAAGGGTTAGAGTATAGGGGTTTGCCTTGTTCAAACCCTGGTTTGGTAATCAAACCCTTGATAATGAAATGAAATAAAGAGAGAATGATGAACAAATAAAATGCAATGTCATAAACTCACCAAATCCTTGATGTTGAAGTCTAAAGATATGTTGCTCCAAGATGCTTGAATGCTTGATTGAATGATGAGGAATGCTAGAATGCTTGAATGCTATGCATGAATGAATACTTGAATGAAAGGATGAATGGGGGGTTAAAATGAATAGAAAATCATATATTTATGCACAATTATTCCCTAATTTCACAGAATTAGAACTTCGCAGGCTGACCTTTGGTCTTAAGAAATAAAAACCTATCAGTAATTTGAATTTATTTTGATTTTTGTGCCAAGAGGGATTCATTCACCCCTAATGGAAAATGGTTCCCACTCAAGGCATGTGAATGGGTGTCAGGAATTGAGTTGTCTTAAATTATGTTTGTTGGGTTTATATTCAAACATACACTTAATTAAGGCATATAAGTACATAAAGGGGGAAAATAAAGCATAAGAAAGGTGTATTTATTTATAACAAGTCTAGAAAAGCATGAAAGTTTGTTACAAGACTTTACAACACTTTGAAATAAGACTTGGTAAATGATAAAAATGGGGTATATATGTCAATTATATATAATAAGAAGAGTCTAAAAAGGTGTGAAAATGTGTTACAACATTTCATAACACCTTTACAAGACATTATAAAGTCTTATTATTTATAAAGATTCAGGACCTAATGTGATTTTTTGGGCCACATTACAACATTAAATCAAGCCAATTAAGGATGAGGAGGGACAAAACAAAAAAATTAGAAGAATTAATTTTTCTATGTGCACAACTTCGCATGATTTGGAGTTAGCACCAATTGTTCATTCATTATAGATGTGAAGACACTATTTTTTGGGGAAACCATTTGAACTCAAGACCGATCACCATGGTCTCAATTATTTTCTTACCCAACCTAACCTTAATGCAAGGTAAAGAACATGGTTGGAACTGATATCTGACTATGATTTCAACATCATCAGGTTGTTGATGCTCTAAGTCATATGAGGCATATCTCATTGATGGTATCAATCCAAACTAACTTCAAAGGTCAAATGTTACAAGAATCCAAGGGTGACGAGTTTTATAAACAATTCAAGCAAGAACTCTTCGATAATCCATAAGATCAAAGGTATGAGGGATATCACCTTGAACCTAATGGATTATTAAGGTTTAAAGTGAGAATTTATGTACCTAATTTTGAAGAATTGATGAACTTGGTACGGAAAGAAGTTAACAATGCACCATATTTAGGACATCTTGGTGTAACCAAAATGTTGGCTGATGTAAAGCCATTATATTTCTAGAATGGTATGAAAGGGGATGTTGCAATGTTTGTAGTGATTTTCTTAGAGTGCCAAAAAATGAAGGAAAAGCATCATCATCCTACAGGTCTGTTGTATCCACGTGTAGTTCCAAAAATTAAGTTTAAAATCATTAGCATCTACTTTGTGCAAGGACTAACTATGTTGAGGAATAAGCATAATGCCAATCTGGTAGTGGTGGACAAGCTCACAAAAGAAGCTCACTTTATACCTAGAAATTTGACTAATGGATCTCTTGTAATAGCTTAGAATTTTGTTCAAGAGATATTTAGATTGCATGGGATTCCTAAAAAGATTATATCTGATAGGGATGCTTGTGTGAGATCTAGATTTTGGAAAACCTTATTTTCTGCACTTGGAATATAAACCCAACAAACATAATTTAAGACAACTTAATTCAAGAAATGGATGGAAAAACTAAAAGGGTAAACCAAGTGTTAGAGGACTTAATAAGGATGTATTGCATGGATCAACAATAAAAATGGGAAGATTACCTACCATTGGTTGAGTTTGCATATAATAATTCATATCATTTTGTGATCACGTTGGCTCCATTTGAAGCATTATATGGTAGGAAGTGTCAAACTCTTATAATCTGATCAAGCTAGAAGATAGGATAAGCCTTGGGCCAGAGATGTTATTAGAAATGGAGAAACAAGTTGGTATTATTAAAAAAAGGTTAGCAGAAGCTAATGATAGGCAAAAAATTTATGTTGATTCCAAGTGGGTACCCAAAAATTTCTTAGTAGGGGAAAAAGTTTTGTTAAGGGTTAAGCCTCATAAGAGTTTTATCAAGTTTGGAAAGTCATCCAAACTAGCTCCATGCTAGATAGGTTGTTTTGAGATTCTTGAAGAGATCAACCCTATTGCATATAGGATTGCTTTGCCACCAACTCTTGTGAGGATGCACGATGTTTTTCATGTCTCATATCTTAAGAAGTATATACCAGGTGATAACCATGTTATTGATTGGAATGATTTATAGGTATAGGACCCAAGAGTGGTAACAATCGAGCCTCTCAAACTGATTGAAACACTTAGCTCCACTTACATAAAGAGATGTTATGTAATGCAAGGTCCAATGGGATCAGTATACAAAAGATTCTACCACTTGGAAAGACAATGCTAAGATAAAGCAAAAATTTCCACAAGTCTTGCTAGATTTTGAAAACTCTTGAAAAACAATTATTTTTTGTAATGTGGTGTTTTAAGGAAGTTTTATGTTTTGTTTTATGTCCATTTCGATTCTTAATAATAATCAAGGATAATGATTCACAAGGGGGGCAATATGTTACACCCTGAGTGATATTACCTATTTACTATTAGCTTATTTGATTAAATTGCTTGAATATATGAATGAGTTTATGAATCTTTATATGAATGTGTTTAATGAATCTTGAATGGAAATATGATGAATGAATTATTGATGCAATTTGATACCTTATAATGATTTTAGCTATGAAATGTATGATGCATATGATTATGTTGTGATCAGATAACTACTTTTATGATGTGCTAAGTTGAGTATAGGAAAAAGTTCAAACCTTTGGAAGAGAGGGGAAGTATCACTCAAGAGAACTTGTTCTAGTAACCCTTAATGAGCCTAACTAAGCATTCACACACTCACACCCTATTTGGTCTATGTTGAATCAAGTTAGTTTTGGGAAAATGTAAGTAATCTTTAGTTAGGATGTGAATGTTGTGTTGATCTTGTCCTATGAATGTCATGATACATGAATGTGACTAAGTCTTAATGTCGAGTGAAATTCCTTTGAGTGTTTATACTATGTCATTGAGATGTATCCATAAAATATGTATATATGTATATATGTACATGTCTACGGTGGACTCATAGATTTGAGTGAATGTGTACATGAGTATACGTAGGTAGACATACCTACACATGCTCATGGACAAATTACCCATATGCATGGGAATACTGATTGGACTAAGGTGACATATATATATATGTATATAAACACTTTGTGTATATATGTCGATCAATGGTTATAAGTATGAGTGTTTTTATAAAGATATTCAAGTGATATTAAATAAATGTGTGTGTGTATATATAAATATTAATATATAAGTATAAATTAATATAGTTGCATATATATTATACATATATATACGTAGTCTTATTCTTTATATATTTTTACATGTTTGATAATTGACAATTAATGTATTTGATATCTTTATAAAATGAGTATATATGTATATATATTTTGATGGATATATATACATATTGTAGACACGTAAAATTGACATCATGCATATCTAACTAAGCATATTCGACCATCAATTAAATAAACTAAGTTTAATTGATTTAATCTCTAAAGATCGTCCATCTAAAATTAAATAAATTAACTTTATTTAAAATTTGATCCTATCATTATCCCCCTTAGCTAAATAAATCAAATATTTATTTAACTAAATCTTTATCACCTTTCATCTCTCATAGGGATAGGGTTGGATTGAGGCAATCACTGACTCAATGCTCCGGGTCTCACCTTCTTGGATCCCTTTGGTGTCACTTTCCACCACTCAACCTATAGGTCCTATGCTGCCTAGGCACCCCTGGTTCTTCTGGCCAACCTTGCTACCATTTACAATGGCTTAACCAAACAAAACTTGGTGCTCTTCCTCTCATTCACTTCCTAGCCCTTAATACTCTTAAAGACTAGCTGTCCTCCAATGCTTCCTAATCTTGTTGCAGGGATGTGGAATGTCTCCCATGGCATGAAAACCATCTCACAAGGATTCTTTGTTGACCTGCCATCAACATTTCTCCATCACTTAACCAAGAACCCTGTTTTAGGGTTTGGGCAGGGCTACTAGCCTTGAGCCCCTTTTAGGCCTCCTTACACAAGTAAATTGGTTAGAACTTATCTCCTTTATGAGATTGTGCCAAACTCCCTTCTGACACCCTAGCTCTTTTTCCAAGCTCTTTAAGATTTTTAGGGTTTGGGACCCTCTCTGCCCGTACACAGGTACAACTCAGATTTTCTCCAAAAACTAGGGTTTTTAGACCATTTCTTGGTCTGTTTTGCTTCTTCCAGTCTCAAATGCACTAATGAAGTATCTATCTTCTTTCCCATGCCTTCTCAAGGCTTCCTGCATTCATCATAAATCCTAATTTTTTAAGGATTTGACACCCCTGCCACGCTAGGATTAGTCTTTGACTGTCTTTTCCAAGCCGGGCACTAATAGTCTCGCCTAGGAAAAGATTCTAAGCATGATTCCAGAACTCTTAAAGACTCCTACCACTAAGATATGTACAGACATGGAGTTTATTCTTGTTTCCAACAATTCCATACTTCTTGGTATGGTGAGGAAACAGACTAAACCTCCATTTTTACTAGATTTACCAGTCAAAAAAGCAAGAAAGAAAACACAGAATTACTAAACAAGTTGAAAGTGATGAACTAGCTATCTATTGTGCAAAAAAAATGCTACAAAAAGGCTTATCTACATGCTATCAAACCTACAAAATTCCTTTTTTAACTCATTAGCAGCTGTCACACAAACAAGAACAGAAAAACAGAATTTCCACCCCAAAAATCATTGTATTTTTATTATCCTGATATAACTTCACATGCTCCTAATTCTTCCAACCCTCAAACAGGTTGAGAGTTATCTTTAAATATGCTTTTAAATAGTTAGGTTTCCTTTTTCGAGCTCAAGAAAGACCAAAAGTTGAGTGTTGGAAAACACAATGTGTTTAACAACCTTGGTCTATTGCTTAGAAAGCAACCAAACATAGGCTTCCAAAACTTATTCAATTACACCACTTCTAACCTAAGAAACAAAGGTCCTCAACCACAAATAAGATGGTCCACAAGACCTTACATAACACAACAAAATTAAACTTAACCAAAAACTTCAAATAAGCTTGCACTTTACCAGGTGCTCCTGCACCAATCTCCCTTTGATTTGATTTAAATCCCTAAATCAAGTCAAATTGGTCAATAGCATCTAATCACCACCTAAGTTAGTCTAATCCTAATTAATCTAATGCATGTCACATCCTCTATTTTTTCCCACTTGCACCAATAAATCAATTTATTGATTTATTAAAATCCTTATTTTCTTTCAACGTGGCATCTTTGAGGAATATTCCCTCAAGTTTGAATTCAGAAGGAAAGTTGAAATGTACATCCAAAAAAGGCATTTAATAAGTCTTACATTTCCCCCACACAACATTTTCACAATTTTAAATTTACATGTCTCTTTCATGTCCCCCACTCAACATTTTCACAATTTTAAATTTACATGTTTCTTTCATGTCCCCCACTCAACATTTAATTCACAATTTTAAAATATTTGGCACATTGACCAAAATTTCCTCATCCTCCAACCTATCACAAGTTGACAAGTGGACTCTTTTCATTGGCTTATCTTTAGTCCCACATCCTCCATGTTTGGCATTCTTTTATCACTTTTGGCCATAAATAGAGGTCCCCTCTATTGTTCAAATCCTCTAGAATCTTAGCATCTCATATACAAATTCATCATTGTCATTTGAATCCATATCATATCTTCTTAGCATTCCATATCATCTTCAAGGAATTTTTATCATTTAGCTTATCTAAAGAGGTTGGGAAAGGGCTATTTTCCATATCAAAATAGCACCAATCCCCCTATGAGATGATGTTTGAGTAATTTAGGAATAGATTATATGGCTTATGATTTTACATTAGTTTGATAATATCATTATTTCCTTTACGTTTTCTCAACAATTTCATAGGTAGGGCTTTCATCTCATTTGTTCAAAGTTGGCAGATTTAACCCATATCTGTCAATCTTTGTTCAATACAGATTTTGGTCCTCACATTTTGCACCCACTATGTCCGTTTTCTCTGTTACTAATCAATACAAACTTCAAACTTTACGGGCCCTGTCTTGCTAAGAGATTTGAAGAAATCTGAAAAATAGTTAGTTATTTTTTTTTTAACGACTTAGGAGAGCTATTATTCAAATTGATTGTTGTGTTTCTTTAAGATGCAAAGTGATGACACATGACTTGATCTATGTGCAGTGATTAGACTTATTCAATGTGTGTTCATTATGTTTTATGTTATGGCTCTCAGGTGGCTTTTCCTTACATACATCTATATTCATTGGGACTGCATTTGATCAACCTTTCAAATACTTCATGGAAAGTTTTAAATGTTCAATTGATGCCTTAGGACTGTCTTGACTAATCTTAAATGCTCTTACTATTGAATGCATTGAATAATTTTTATTTATCTTGAAATGCTATGATTTGTAACACGACAGTGATCAAAGGCTTCAAGCCTATCCCATGACCATCTTAGCTGCAACTTCTCTTCTTTCATTTGACCACCACCCTTGATTTAATAGTATTGAAATTCATTTAGGTTACATATCCTTTTCTAAATTTCAATTTATCCATATTTTTCTTATAGATTATTATCATCTTGGCCGAAATCTCTTGGCATCTTGGTATTTTCTTATCATTTCACTTTATACAATCCAACCGCCACTTCAAATCCTTTGCCATACATTTTCTCAAAAACTTAATGTCAAACAGTAACATACCTTGTTAAGGTGTCAGGTTAAACAATAATGTGCCTTGTCTATGCTTCAACAATTTGGTTACATCACTAGCTCCTGCAAACTTGTTACTATTGGTCTTTTGCAAAATGTGTGGGTACTATTCAACCTTTATTACATATCTATCAACATGTTCAATCCAGCCTTTTGCATTTTACCATTTGCTGTAGTTGAGAATTCTTGAATTTTTGAGTTCCTATTTAAGTTGAGTGAAGACTACACCTAGTGTTTCTAATCCAAGTGATAGGGGCATCACATCCAATAGCAAAAGTAGGTCTTTCAAATTAGCACAAAGAATACCAGCTTGTATGGCCAGGTTTGGGATAATAAATTGAAATTTGTGTACTAGAACAAACTATTCTTTCACTTTATTCATTGTTTTATGTACCTATCAAATGCATTTTCTAGAAAGTTTCTTATGCCTTTTCAAGGAGTCTCCTTTTGCACCTACTAATGGCATTTTCTTGAAGTGTTTGTTTCACCTTTTTTTTTAGTTCATCTGTGAAATCAATACATCCGAGGAAGCAAATTTTCTTTAAGAATTTTTGTCAAAACAATTAACGCGCCTTGTCTATGCTTCCACATTAGACTGTCAAACAGTCTGCACGCACCTTGTCTATGCTTCCACATTAGACTGTCAAATATTTTGCACGCCTTGTCTATGCTTCCACATTAGACTGTCAAATAGTTTGCATGCCTTATCTATGCTTCTAGATTTTGTCATAAAATAGTTAGCAACCTGTATCCAATCGATTTAGCTACCTAAAAGGACATGGTAGATAATAATACCACAACATAGACTAGAGAGATTCTCATGTTGTTTCAGCTAAGGAATGTTAAATTTAAATAGTCTAAGATTATTAGTCTAAAGTAAAAAAGTGCAAAGATAGGGAGAAGTGGTAATCACACTTGGCTTCATCCTTTGTAAATGTTGCTTGATGCTTTAGTTGGTTTTCATCACTGTCATTGTTGTCATCCTTTTCTTGGTACCATGCAAGTCCATATTTTGTGTCAATCAATCATTTCCTTTACCTCTTTTCTGAGTTGTGTTCATTTATGGTGCAACTTCACCACTTATATCGAACATTTAATCTGATTACAATGTATGTTATGGTGTTGTCTATTCTCAAAGGTTAATGTTGCATATCATTGATATTTGTTCTTTAAATACTTAATGCTTATCGGTCACTATCTAGTGTCTTTGATTGGCAAGCAGAAAAATAGCGAGTCACTTTGTTCCTTTAATAAGGCATTCACTAAAACACATTCTGGCTTCCCTACTTTGCATACATGTCTACCATGGCATTTCCAAATATAACATCTGACGAATTTCCTACCAACTTTATGTTTTGATGGATTTTTGTAGCCTTTTTACAAAACTTTGTTTCTTTTTTTAGTGCAGGGGAAGATGTTGGTCAAAGGGTGCGTTATTAGAAGATATGTTTTCACACGGCATCTCTAGTTAGAAACTCCACATTAGTAGCTACTGACTGTGCTTCCTATAAGTTGTACTTAAGTATTGGAGTTAAGGGGTTGAGTGCTCTGCTTTATAAAAGTGTGAATTCAATACTTATGAGGTCTCCTTTATAGAAGATTACAATGATATCACTAATATCTTGTCCCAATCATGTCTTCGAGTTGCTTCTAGACAAGGTACATCATTCTCTTTAAAGTATATTTTCTCTGTTGCAGCAACCGGTCTTCTCTTTTAGTGTTACATATGCGTTGTTTTGAACATATGGCCAAGGCATTACATCTTTTTTAAATGCTTTAACCTTATGCGCCAGAAAACAACCAATATAGCATATAAAATATAGACTCATGTGGAGAAATTGGGATGATTATAGTTTAGCGCAATCACGTGAATGGACTTTAAAGTTTTCATCTAAGACACGCATATACTCTGATGTGATGGGTGTAGATTTTTTGCCTCTTTGCAATCTAAAGAAAATCCAAGGAAATGTTGGGTGAAATCATTGTTAGTACGTAAACATTCTTTACATGCTAAAGATAATGTTCATTTCCTTATTAACTCATGAAGTTTGGTACAAGAAAATTCTAGAGAAGAAGCATTAAAAAATCCACATTTGGCGACTATTGGTCTGCAGCCTTTAATTTTTGTGTGCTTCGATGATTTGGTAGCCCTTTATTTTTTGTGTTAAAATGTACAAAATGCATGCGAGGTTGGTATTGTATTAATTATTTAGAGATGTTTAGCCGTTGTTGTCAATTAAAATCTTCAATTTTGTGAAGCATGGGATTTGTTAGGTATACCAACTACATTTACATTATGGGAAGGCGAACCATAAAGTCTTTACTTTCTTATTGAAGTTGCATGGTTTAGAATCATTAAGTGCACACCTTAAATACATGTTGAAAGTCCATGCTCATGTTTGTCCTTTACTTACATAGTCAAAATTAAAGATGGCAAACCCACTTAGTGATGATTCATTTATTGTTCTAAATATCCATAATCATTAGTCATTTTATTTTTTAGAAGTTAATGTTTAAAATAAATAAATCAAATAAACTTGATCCTCATTTGATTTGTCTTCCTTTTTATTGTTTGATTTTCACTTAACTAGGAAAGTGAAGAAGGAAAACAAAGGGAAACAAACATGAGCACTACAAAACCTTTGAATTTTCATTGCAAGATATTAAATTGAACCTTAGACACCTACTAGATTTTGATTTGGCCTAAAATTAAACAATCAAATCTTCATCTTTCCTTTGGTGCAAATGAATCAAATCATTGCTTTGAAGGATAAAATGAATGTGTATCTTTATTGTTTTGTAATTATTTACGCAAAGTAATATCATCAAAAAATGTATGCGCTTCTCTCGCACCTAATGGTGATCTTGAGAATCAAAAGGATTTTGGTGACATTAAGTTGCATAAATAATTTCCCACACACTTCATTTTGGGTTTAAAATTTAACAAAACACTCTACGAGTGTGAGTAAACCTATTGCATGTGTTCTCCCTTTGTTTCTAAATGAAGGTTGATCGAACCATGAATATGTTTGCTCACTTTTGTCTGTCTTAAAGGGCCTGCCTTGGGGGAAAAGTACTCACCCAAGGGAATGACTCAACTAGTAACACTCTAAAGCCAAGAGTATTTCCAACCGGGATATACATGTGGGTATTGAAGTAAATGCCAATATCATGTAGTTGATTCCGACAAGATGGATCCAAAAAAGGACTCTTGTCGTATGGTTCAATCTCCATGAATAGAAATTTTGAAATAAAACCCTTGTTTGTAGTGGCCTATTAACTCATTCACTGAGTTTATCAAAGTGGTGCATTGGAACTTAGATTCCAAGAAGTTACTTGCCATGTCTGATCTTGGTTAAAGTATAGAGGTTAAGACTTCATTCTTAACATACCTTTATACTCTCTCCTTGGTTGCACGTAAAATCATCTCTTCTTCTACAAAGGGCATGAGGCAAGCCCGCTAAGAAAAACATACCAATTGAGCTAGGACATCATATTGCTTGTGCGTACAAAACGCTTTGCTTGTTTGAAAACATTTGAAAACAAACACTCAACATGATCCTCAAAATTTCAAACCCTTTAGGAGGAAAATACCATTGACCAAATTCTCATGTTATTGTTTACCCTTGGGATTACATCCTTAGATGCTTCTAAGCACTTGAATTTATATCTCAATTTTCCCACTAAAGTTAAACAATAGGTAACCCTTGCCTTAATTTCATCAAAGTTTCGCATAATATACCTTGTGAAATGAGAAGAAGTTGAGACATTGGACATTCATTTTGAAAACTAATCAAGAAGTGTTTGTGATAAAAATAATACATTAAGAAAAGATTGAATCAATTGGACCCCACACATGTGATTGGCATCTTTTGGTCATATGGTTTTCATGCAAACATTGTTCTTTTTATTTTGAATTACTCTTAGAGAAAGGCATGTTCTTCGCTATCTTGGTCTCATAAACAAGTCCTTCCTAGGTTCATTTAGGATTAAATCAAACATTTCACCCATCTCAAAATGTTTATCATCCTCATCCCCCAAACAACTTTAGAGCTTTGGAAACATCATTCTAGACTTGGGTAAATCAGCAAAAAAAAAAAATCACCTTGTGTGGTTAGAAGTATGGGAATGCATCCTTTCTCATACCTCTAGTTAAATTAGCACCCCTTTGAACAAGTTCATCCTAAGATAACATCTAACATCTTAGGGTTTACAAGTTTATTATCCAAATCAAATAATCAAAATAAAACCCTAAGTCTAGCATTGATCCAAAGTCCCTAAATGTTTAACACCTATATCATTCACCCCTTTCATCATTCATCTCATCATTGGTCCTAAACACCTTACAGGTCAACAAGATCAAAACACAAGAAGAACATGGAATATAAACTTGATCCATACATCATGAGTAAACTCAATCAACCAAACTATAAAATCCTTACAATGCAAATTGATTTTCAAAACTCATAGTCATACAATCCATACATGGGATCATTATCTCCTACAAACCTCAATGGTACAAAAAATGTGAGTCTACCCAATCTAAATCTTGGAACACCTTTTCCGATGGTAGATGTAAATCCAAGTCCAACATTGCAACCAAATACTCAATGCATGAGTCTTCAACAAAACAACATCATCCCACCAAATCCATACATAATAGAAGTGAATATACCAAGTAGAAGTTTTCCAAACATGAATCCGGAAAACTTTGGGATAAATATGTTTACGAATCATACAAATTTTGTTCAAAGTCCAAACAAGATGTTAAAAACTCCATGTGTTAATCCAAGTTAAGGAAACACCATGAAAAATAAAAGTTACCTAAATCAAGGCAATGTGATTTCCAACACCAACAATGTTCAATTTCAACCTATCATGCCAAATTTTAACATCATCTCAAATCATAACATTGTCCAAAATCAATTTTTCCATGGTCCCATCCAAACACGACCAGCATACATTCCAAATCTACTTGAACAAAATCCAAATCAAGGGAGTCAAAATCAAGATCAAATTTCACTAGAGCAACTTGCTTCACATGCCAAACTAATTGAATTATTGAGCTAGGAGATATCTTCACTCCAAAATCAATACACCCATCCATTGGTTAATCCATGTCATCAAAGCAGTGAGTTGTGTCCACAACAATGTCAAGAAAAATATTTCCAATGTTAAGAAGTTAGATGTCAAGATCAACCACATCAACAAATTCAACCCCCACATCTTGAATATCAATCACCACATCTCAAAGATCAATCACCACATCTCCAAAATCAACCACCACAAGGTCAATTTAAAGTGAAAATCTCACAAAGAAATGAGAGGAAATACACACCACTTGGGAGACCAATCAACTCATTCCTAAAATAGTTGGTACAAGAAAATCTCATCAAAATCCCTGTTTACATGAACTATCAAGAACTAGACATAAAACCACCAGGGTATAATGAGAAGCACCTTTGTGATTATCATAGAATAAAGGGACACAAAACATCAGATTGTGTTTGACTCAAAAAACTCATCCAAGACCTGATTGATCAAAAGATCATCACTATTGGGGATGATGATAGCATTGGAAATCTCTCCACCACAACTGTTGAGGTCAAGGAGCAAGATCAATCCATCACTGAGCACCTTGAAGATGTGTCTACTTCATCTGAAGATCAAATCAACATACATCAAAAGTCACTTTTCAATCATGATCAAAATCCACCAACAATACCCAACAATGATCCAATTCAAGAAATGTCAACATCATTTGACCCTATGATTGAAAACATTGAAATTGTTGAAAACAATGATCAAGATCTCTCCATCGATGAGCACCTTGAAGATGTTTCCACCCCATCTGATGATCAACTCACCATACATCAAGAGCCACTTTTTAGTGATCTATTTCAAGAAGTGTTAGGATGGTTTGATCCTATTGACATAATGCATGATCCATTGACCTATGATCATATTGAAAATGTCTCTACATTGCCTTATGAGTTAGAGGACATATCTTAAGAATTCATCCCAAAGCATGATCAACATCTTTCACCAAGGTCTAGCAATGGTCCTTGCCAAGACTTTTTAACACCCTTTGACCTCTTGGTTACAGATGTGGAAAGAATCCTCATCTCGACACTTAATCTAAGTCCACTCAAAGATCAAGAAGATATAGAACCACTTCCTATGTCTAAGGATGACATCCAAGAACCCTTTATAAGCAATTCATCCTTTGAAGTTGACACATGTCAAGAACTTTATCCAAAGCATGTTGAAAGCAACTCCGAAATTAATCAAGATCAAGAATTCATATCTCTAGGATACTATAATGATGTAATGAACACTCTCCTATCTATGCAATATGTCACAAATTATGATCACATACACATAGCACATACTCCTCCATCTACCCATCAGATGCTTTCTATGCATGGACATGTAGATGATCTTCATTCAAAACAAGATCCCTTTATTCCTAACATTGTTACACAAAAAGAGTAGGTTATTGATTCATACAGTCTAACAAATTTTTCAAAAGTACGATCAGATATATCCAAAATCCAAGCTAAGGACATCAAGGATGAGGATATCCAACATTATCCACTCAAGGAAGTAGATCAGATAGAACAGTATAATCCAGAGTTAGCAGAGCGAAAAATTGAAACAATGTCATCTACAGTGGTCATTTTTCAAAGCATGTTTACTGAACAAGACATCTCAAAACAGGCAGAATCAAGCCATGAAGGTACTAGTTCCACAATACTGGGTGCAACTATGTCTCAAGCAAGCATCAATATAGGGAGCATAAAGAATCCTTGTGATGAAACTGATTCTGATACTACAACCAGCCATGTCATGAATCTTCATCCACCCATCACCCCATCCACAAATTGGGACCAACTTCAAAGGAAATATTTGAATCAAAGCACAAAGAATGTTATCAAAGCAAGAGAAGCTGAGAAGCATAATGGAAAAATCAAATACACATGGATACCAAAACATACAAAGAAAGATTATCCATATCAAAATCCATCAGTCAAAGAAACTATGGGGAAAAATAAAAAAGGGAAAAGTATCCATCAAAGATGTCCACAAAAGATAAAGTAGGATTTTCAAGCGACATACAAATTGTATCAAGCAGTTGGTCCTAATTCCATGCACACTTTCATATCCACCCATCATTGCTCATCTTCCCAAGTTTGGAGAGTCAAAGATTCCAAGCTGTCAACCAATCCATCTTTTATGATCCCTAAACACACTCCATCCATGCCTCCACGCATAATATCTAATTCTCACATTGACCATATATTGGAAACAACCCTTCATCATAAGGATTTCGAAGGCACTCTATCAGTGCCATGTGTGCACAAAGACAAAGTTAACTCTGGTATCGACAAAGAAAATTAGGAATCACAAAAGCTACATTCAAGTGCACGTATCTTAGCAAAGAAAATTCTTCAAGCAGGATATCGATGGCACATTATGATAGGGGCATCTACATTAGCAACACCTTGAGATTCAGCATGAGCTTAAAAATATTTTAGAAAAAAGAAAAAAAATCGTCCTCTAATGAAAATCACATGGGTGGCGCTTTAGGCAAGACCATGATGAAAACCTGGCAAACCAGGCATCATGTGTTGAATCGAGCATCTACGTGCACTAGTTCAAGGGAAAGCATCTCATCCCATCCATAATAAATTGATCATTCCATCTATCTCAGCCATAATAAATACATCCGTCCATGAACCATTTATCCAATCCATTTTCATTTAGGTGCATATAACTACATTCATCATCCGAGTTATCTTGATCTTGATTAAAGTTTGGGGCACACTTTACATGTGCTTATGGTAAACATCTTGACATGGGTCATTTTCATTGATCTTATCCTATGCAACATTATCTTAGCCGTGAAGCATTATCCAAATGAGCATATTCTTTATCCAAAAACCTTATCTTATAGCAAGATAAACCATATACATTCACCCATACAATTATTGTAGCATCCATCCATGACATTCCATACATTGCTAGACACTGGGGGCAGATATTTACATCTTGCTTCAAGAATAAATCTTGATCTATATCCTCCAACTTATGTGGTGATCCAAACATTGGTAAACATGAAATCAAATTGGTCAAACAGTTGTGATCCAAAATCCAAATCACTAGCCCATGGCACATTTTGATGAAAAGATGTTCCTTATCAAGTGTTATTTTCAATCGAACATCAATCCAAACAATTGCTATAAGTTGCATCTAATTTGCACGTCGACGTCACATCAAATCATTCGAACAACTTTTGTTCCAAATAAAGCTTCATCAATCATGATCAATCAAATCCAACCAAAAAATAATCATCTCAGGATATCCTTGTGTTGCTTAACACTATCCTTGCATTGTTGTGTATCATCAACAATGTTATCATTATCAATCCTGATCAATCAATCCTTGCATTGTTGTACATCCTCAACAATGTTATCATCATCAATCTCGATCAATCAATCCTTGCATAGTTGTGCATCCTCAACAATGTTATCGTCATCAATCCTGATCAATCAATCCTTGCATTGTTGTGTATCCTCAACAATGATATCTTCATCATCAATACATCAATTCGATCAATCAACCTTAGCTTGGTTTTCAAAAAAATACCAAAACAAATCACTAATATCATCACATGTATCCTTATCTAAAATGTCAAAATCATGCAAAAAACCCAAAAACATTAGAAAATCAAAAACATTCAAAAACATTCAAAACATATCAAAATCCAAAAACACTCAAAAAAAAATCAAAAAATATCAAAAAACATGGAATCCAAACTACGTTGTCTCTGAGCTTAAACGTAGGCAATGCTAATCTTTGATCAACCCCTGAGACACAAAAAACACAAAAACATTCAAAAACATCAAAATCCCAAAAACATTCATAAAATCTTAGAAAAACCCCAAAACATTCAAAAAATCAAAAATCAAAACATTTGTAATATCATGTGAAAATCCAAAAAAACAGCCTCAAAACATTTCAAAAACATAAAAAACATCCAAATATTCAAAAAAAATCCATCCATCCCCATCTCGCTTTCACTCGAAATAAACAATCATCCATAATAAACTAATCGTCACTTTCATCCTTTAACAAAACAAATAGAAACACTCATAGCAATCAACAAAAGTGAACTTCAAACACAAGATCAAAATCGAAGCAAAAAACTCTTGATCAATTGCAAACATATCAATCAACCTTGTATCAACATCCTATCAATCAACTTATCAACCCATCATCATCCCATACAATGCATGTCCTAGGATATATTGTTCCAACAATGGGCATCATTTTGGATATCACTTTGGATTATTATCCTATGAAAACAAATCCTTTTGTCTGAAGGTATGAACATTGTCATGTTTGCATACTTGATCTTTTCTTTTGATTTATCTTACTGTGCTCATTCCAAGGACCTCTCGATGATATCCAAATGAAGGATTTAGAGAGATAGGAATGGGGTAACGATCATTATCTTTTTTCTGTTGTGCTTGTTGGATGTTCTTGTAAAATAACTTGGTGAATACTTGCTTTGTTAGGTACGTCCTAGCAAGGTTTTCGTATGTCAAGTGTGAACAAGAATACTCCTATTTGTTTGTTGAGTCAAAGTCCATCACACTATGTACAACACCATCCTGGTTCTTTATACCTTGATGCATCGTATCTATGTGTATTATCAAACATAAGGTAAGCAGCCCTTTTAAAATCCCAATCCTTGATAAGCGAATCATTATCATCATCATCATCTCTTATAAAGTCTCTTTAGATCATGGACTTGTTGGATCCTCTTTCCATCATCTAATCTCTTCTTTTCCACGCTAACATAACATCATCAATGCATCCATCCTGCATCCACAAAACCATCAGCATACCACATATCATCCATTCATTCAGATGCATTGCATTTGCATCATCATCATAATATAGATCTATTAGTCAAAGAATCTGCATAAAACATTCATTCCAAATCATATAGTCATTATCGCATCATCCATCTCACATACATTGCATTATCATCCATACCATCCATTTTGAACCTCTTTATCGCGAGATCAACCCTCAAATCAAATTTTTTTGCTCGATCTCTTGAGGGGGCAATGTCCCAGTGTACTTTTTGCTGGGGCATCCGAAAAAATCATAAAAATTTTCAATTTTGATCGCGGCAAGTTTATTCTTTGAACCAATGTAGCAAGTACATTGCTTCAAAGAGGGGGAAAATGTAGACACGCAAAATTGACATCATGCATATCTAACTAAGAATATTCTCCCATCAATTAAATAAACCAAGTTTCATTGATTTAATCTCTAAAGATTTTCCATCTAAAATTAAATAAATTCACTTTATTTAATTTGATCCTATCATTATCCCCCTTAGCTAAATAAATCAAATATTTATTTAACTAAATATTTATCACCTTTCATCTCCCTTTGATTTGATTTAAATCCCTAAATCAAGTCAAATTGGTCAATAGCATCTAATTACCACCTAAGCTAATCTAATGCATGTCACATTCTCTAGCTTTTCCCACTTGCACCAATAAATCAATTTATTGATTTATTAAAATCCTTATTTTCTTTCAACATGGCATCTTTGAGGAATATTACCTCAAGTTTGAATTCAAAAGGAAAGTTGAAATGTACATCCAAACAAGGCATTTAATAAGTCTTACATGTCCCCCACTCAACATTTTCACAATTTTAAATTTACATGTCTCTTTCATGTCCCCCACTCAACATTTAATTCACAATTTTAAAATATTTGGCACATTGACCAAAATGTCCTCATCCTTTAACCTATCACAAGTTGACAAGTGGACTCTTTTCATTGGCTTATCTTTAGTCCCACATCCTCCATGTTTGGCATTCTTTTATCACTTTTGGCCATAAATAGAGGTCCCCTCTATTGTTCAAATCCTCTAGAATCTTAGCATCTCATATACAAATTCATCATTGTCATTTGAATCCATATCATATCTTCTTAGCATTCCATATCATCTTCAAGGTAGTTTTATCATTTAGCTTATCTAAAGGGGTTGGGAAAGGGCTATTTTCCATATCAAAATAGCACCAATCCCCCTATGAGATGATGTTTGAGTAATTTAGGAATAGATTATATGGCTTATGATTTTACGTTAGTTTGATAATATCATTATTTCCTTTATGTTTGCTCAACAATTTCATAGGTAGGGCTTTCATCTCATTTGTTCAAACTTGGCAGATTTAACCCATATCTGTCAATCTTTGTTCAATACAGATTTTGGTCCTCACACATATATAATATATAAATTGAAAATATTTGTGATATTCATAAAGCACAACATATAGCACTATCATTAATAATGGTTAAGCGCTTAAATGAAATTTGGGCACATAAATAAAGCACAACCTTAGTGTTGCATATTAACACATGCATGTCGACACTAGACCAAGTCAACAAAGTTAAGAGGCATGTAAGAATGAAAGGATGTTGTGAACTTTGCAACAAAAAGTAAATACAGTTTTTAAGTAATAAGAAGTCAAACCCATGCTTCCTCATGAGGCACCCATGTATGAAATGTGGTACCACAGTAGAAGAGAATGTAATGTATAAGAAGTATGTAAGCTATGCATAAGCTTGGTAAAGCAATATTTTAGCCTTAAGAATCGATCAAGAGTAAACTTGGCAGAAGTGTGAGAAGGAATTCGATTAAGGAAACTTGTTTTTTAGCTTGTTCATTTGACTTAGTAATTTAGAGTCTTGTTGTCCATTCTAACAAGTCAACTCAGCTAGTTAAGTGGGGAGGACTATTATGTGTTGTAAACCTGTAATTTCATTTGATGATTCGTTGCATGAGGATAGAAAGGTGGTAGAAATATTAACTTGTTTATAGCTTTCAATTGCTCACAATTTAGTATAAATAGAGGTGTTCCTCATACCAATTCATACACTTTAAAATTTGATTATCCTGATGTTATTTTACTATGACTTTTGAGTTAGTGAGTTAAGAGCTTGAGAGTTTGAGAGTTGTATTGTTATTTTGCAATGAGATTGTTGAGAGAATTAGTGAGAAGTTAGAAGAGGGAAATTAAGTTGATCTTGAAATAAGTATCAAGTGAGCTTGAGTAATAAAGCTAGGAAGGGACTTTAATCAATTGGAGCATTATACAAGCATGCTAGATTCTATACCTTTGTCATTTATGTTGGAAAGGTTAAATAATTTTGTTTAAAATCTTGGAAAACAATGGTTTTGAATGTGTTGTGATGCTTATACAATGATTGAAATTTTCTTGGTTGTTCATTATGTTGTAGAAACCTATCACATTGGTGAACCAACAATATTGATAGTTTCTATTGGCTACTCTTGCACTCCTAGGATCTTTCACCTAAAGGAGAGAGATAGAAGCCCAAAATTGAAGTGGTTCATTCAAATAGAGGATTGTATGATGTTATTAAGACTAAATGCAATGTTGTAAATGCAACTAAATATTGAAATTGATTGATTAAATATGCAAAACCTATGAAATATGCAATGTTTGAAAACACAATGTGATATGCAAGAATCAACTAAAACATGAACAAATGCAAAAAAGAATTGAAAAAGGGTTGAACAGAATGCACCAGGGCAATGAATGTTGAATCTAGAATGACCTGAATGTTGGCAGAAATTAGTGAAAATCACCAGTGGGACTCATTCACCACTGATGGCGAATCAATCCTACTTCTGGCAAAAACACCTGAAAATTGGTTTCTGGCTATCGAGATCTGGAATTTGATAGAATCTAGTTTTCCAACCTAAAGGTGGGACTCATTTGCCACTGATGGTGAATCATTCCTCTCCCAATTTTTTTTGAAATCAATGGTCAATTATGTAGTTCCAAATCTGCACTTGTCTTCTTGTCAAGCTAACAAAGTCAAATCTACAGAAAATTGAGTGTAGGTTATCTCTAAGCTTGAAACAAGGTTTAGTTGACTTGAAATACTTTGTTGAATTCTTGACCACCTTTCAACACCTAATTTCTTGACAAATTTGCATACAAAAGTCTACAAACACACATGCACAAGGGGGAAAATGGTTAAGGGTTAGAGTATAGGGATTTTCCTCGGTCAAATCCCACTTTGGTAATCAAACCCTTAATGATGAAATGAAATGAAACCAACAAGGAAAGATGAATAAACAACATGTAAATGTCTTAAACTCACCACAACCTTGTTGAAGAAATCTGAATTGATGTCAATGGTTGCTCCAAGATGCTTGATTGAATGATGCAAAGTGCTTGAATGAGTGAATGGATGATTGAATGCTTGAATGAATTAGGAGATTGGGGGATGTAAAATGAGAATTAAAACACTTATTTATACACTCTTGTGCACTAATAACCCAATTATAAATCATCACAAATTGACATAAGGTAACTTTGAATAAAAACTCATAAGAAATGTTGAATTATTTTGAATTTGGAGCCAAGAGGGACTCATTTGCCACCCATGGCGAATGGGTCCCACCTTGGACTTGTAAGTGGATGTCAGGAATTAAGTCACATGCAATGTTATTTGTTGGGCTTACATTCAAAAATACACTTAATTAATCCTTATGATAAAGGGGTCAAATAAAGCATAAGAAAGGTGTAAATAGTGAAATTAAGCCTAGAAAAAGGTGAATTCTTGTTACAAGACTTTGCAACACTTCAAAATAGGACTTGATAAGTGATGAAAAGGTGATTTTTAGATTAATTGTAATGAAAGGAGTCTAGAAAAGTGTAGAAATGTGTTACAACACCTGCACAAGATGCCATAATTTGAATTTTTATGACTTAATGTGAATACAGAAGTCACATTACAACATTAAATCAAAGCAAAATAGACCAAGCATCATGAGAGAAAGACCTAAAAGACCATGAAAATTTTAATGATCCATTTTTCTATGGTACATTTAGCCCCCACTTTAGTGAGAGGATGAACTTGCTTCAAACTCACACTAAAGTAGCCATGCATATCGAGAGGGATCCAAATGCACTTATGTCAGCAAGATGGAATGACAATGATCAAGAGGGATGATCAAGCCCCTAGGATGAAGATCCCATGGAAAACTAACATAAGAAAAAAGGAACACACAATGTCAAATAGAAGAAGAAAAGGGAGAATTAGATCAAGCTTC
>VDFB02373365.1:64946448-65037359 GCA_007258455.2 Sequoia sempervirens | reverse complement strand
ATCTTGAGCAACAAGATAGCTCAAAAGATAAAGATGAGAATTCATTAACCTAGGAAATAAATAATACCTAAGTAAAGTTATGCAAGTGTAACTAAATATTAATTACACCAACACCCCCCCATAAGTGCAACTTAGGGAGAAGCAAAATTATTATGCAAAGATGAGTCCTGGCAACAAGGCCTGATCAGATACTCATTTACAAATGCAAAGATGAGGTAGAGAAGTATGAAACCCAATGGACAAAACCCTCGCATAATGAGATGACTGCTGCAAAGAAGCACTGGAAGAACACTGTGGAGTAACACTGGAACCGCAATCTGACAAGCAAGGAAAGATACTTCTGTCTACAACTGAAACCAAAACCGGAATCATGATAATGTGATAGCAGACCCAATGCCACAGAACACTGGAAAACTCACAAACTAGAACAACCCTGGAATCTGTGAAGCAATAGGAGATGAAATGATGACATAATCTAGAAGTTGTGTATCTCGATGCCGATGCCAAACTGTGATTGAAAATCTTCCATGGGAAGGAATACCAAAAATAGACTCTGGAAAAATAACCATAAAAACATCGCCCTCAAACTGAGAAGAATCTAAACCAATGAGGATCAAGAAACATAATCTCCCAACTGAAGTGTGAACCAAGGAATCCGACATGTGTCAAGTTATAGCAAAAAATGTGGCCAAAAGAACAAGGAGACCAGATAACCCATGCGAGTTGCCATCAAAACAAAATGGATATGGTGATCAAAGTGAAAACTACAGTCTAATCAGATTTATTATGCAAGAAACCCCCCTAAATGGAACTTTATCATAGTTCATTTATTACAATAACCCGACAATTATAAAAGGAGAGAATACAAATATGCATAAAAAGAAAATATAAATTGATGTTAGATTTGTGTAGAGGACAGAATCAGCTTTCCGATGTCGTGAGAATGACGAAAAAAGGATCACCGAGTCAAAAGATATGCCCTCCGAAGCGAGATCTGAACATCTAACTTCAACTAGAAAAATATTCCATCAAACAGCAAAATCTCTGAAAATAAACTACACCATCAGAAAATTGGGCTCGCCAACTTTCCGGCAATATCTCGTTTCAAAAAAAAATGCCTTCGGGATCAAAAGTTATGACGAAATGAAAAAAACAGCTGTAGAAGGGCACTTCAGGGTATGAGAAGGCTAAATAGGAGCAAAAAATAAGCTCCTTCAGCGCGAGCCCCTGGTCCATCGTATGACCAGGGGGAAAAAATTTTGAAAAAAGAAGCCCGCCACCAGGCGGGTGGCGGGCGGGCGGAGTGTTGGTGGCGCCACTGGTGGCACCACCACCAATAGTGGAGCCCCCTCGGATTAGCCTGCGGACTCTAGGTGACCGGGGTGCAAAAGCAGAGGGGTGCGGAGGTAAGACAGAGCGGTTGGTGGACAAAGAGGAGATGGTCAGTGAGCAGGAAAGTGGCCAACGGTGATTGGAAAGAGTTGCGGGGGCTGGTGTTAGGGTCAGAAAATGTATGGAGGTCGGCGATTGTGTGTGGGCAGGGTATGGCCGTATGACCCCTGCAAGAAAAATAACCTCCGTAGAAAACCAGAAAACAAATCCCCACAAAATAAATCTACCAAATTTTTTGCAAAAAAAAGCCGATAAAACATTATACATGCAGAAAAATATTTTTTTGAAATTTTTTAATTTCTACAAATCGTACCCTATACCTGGCGAGCCGTACGACCTACTGGCTAAAATTGTTTGTGCCTCGCGAACAGCTAAAGCCGAATAGGGTGTGTTATGTGTCATTTTTCATCTCTCAGATGCTCTGGATCTGATGGCGAGGTCTAATCTGCCTGAAAACACACTAGAAGCTTCGCAACTCTTAGATCTGACAAATCTTCAAACCCTCGTAACTCTGGCATAAAATGTCGGATTCAGGCAAAACAAAAGTTGATCTTGACTTTTTCAATAGCCCTGAACTTGAATATGATCTCAGATTTCCTCCAACGTGCACCGAAAGCAACCATGCAAGAGCACCCAAATAGAGAGACAAACTCAAGGTATGAAACCCTCGAGGAATCCCGAATGATTCTGCAATTGAATCTCTCCAGAAATCTGAGAAGGGGCTGCAAATCAAGGCTCTAATACCATGTTAAAAACCAAGATCAGATTTGCAAAATAGAATATCCTTCCAGAGAAGAGAAAAACAAAAAAGCAGAGCTATTGCAAAAAGATGTGTAACATAATATTATTCGAGAATTCAATAATTACAAGATAAAGATTTGCTTTATAAAAGCAAAGATGCCAAACCCTAATCTTATCTTTAGCAACAAGATAGCTCAAAAGATAAAGATGAGAATTAATTAACATAGGAAATAAATAATACCTAAGTAAAGTTATGCAAGTGTAATTAAATATTAATTACACCAACAATTTTATTTTACAAAATTCAAAATCTTTGAAAAATATAAAAATAATAAATAAAAGTTAATTAATTAATCTTTTAAAAATAATAAATAAATATTTTTAAAGAAGACATGTAAAAGGATTTATAAATTTAAGAATTTACAAAAAAAATCAAAAATTGAAAAACTTTAAAAACAAAAAAAAAGAGGGCAAAGAGTTTCTAATGAAGGAGCTCAATGTAAAAAAATGACCGCTAGGTTAAAATGGATACAAAAAGTCCATATTGGGTAAAATCCCTGATGGTTTGTCAGGACTGACAAAATTGTAGAACCAAAGTGTGAATTAAGCAAAATAAACATTCACATTTGGGAATAATCCTGAACTCGACCCTGCTTTGCTCAAAGTTAAAAGGAGGTAAAAATAAATGCTTGTCGAACTCGAACCAGAATTAGGAACTAGCCACCGTTTAAAGTCCATGTCCAAATTTTATCCCACTTCCACCCTTCCATGGCTCCCATTTTGCCTGAAATTGGTTCCGGTTCCATGCTACTGCCATCATCATTTTTCCCCTGGACTGAAATTGTTTCAATCCCGCAGCTTACGCGAGTTCGGAACAGGAAGAAAACTTGACACTGAGGAAAAGAAAAAAAAAATTGTGTCTGATTTCATTCCGACCCCGCACATTCTTGGGTCTATAATCGTTTTGATCCCACATGATATATAATTTGGAAGCATACCCTAAGCTTGCGATTGTTTGAAATACTACATCCAAGAGAGCATGAAAGAAATGTGATTTAAAGTGATGATTGCAGCCTGTGGAAATCAGATTTTCCTAATATAGGTTTTGGTGAAAAGGATTTAATCAAGCGAATGAAATCCTTCATGCTAAGAACAGAGGCCAAGACAATGTGGGTGAAGTATTTTTACAGAATTCCTCAGAAGTAAAATTAGATCCAACAACCTTTACCAGCATCGTGCGGGTTGTATGCGTCAAGAATCTCAAAAGAGATGTCATCTTATAGAGTGCATTGATTGGAGGATTGGTACCCAGTGATCTTCGTGCCAATATGAAAGCTTTGGAATGGCTTACAAGCCATTAAGGTGTTGCACAACTCTAGAATGCCTTGAGGAAGCACGTGAACTGTTCGACAGAATGCCTATGGGGAAGCGTACGCCCAGGAAGATGAGTATACAAAAATATGTGAAAGAGCGTAGAAGGCATGCTCAATATTTGATATAATGATTTTAAGAGTTTTCATCTCATCGAATGCCATATTAGAAAAACATGCACAAAATGGATTTGTTGAAAAGGCTTTGTAAATTTCAAGCAAATATGTAGGTGTAAAGCCGAACTCCACAACATTGCTAGCATCCTCCCTACCTGAACATCGACTATGTAAATGGACTGTATGACATAATGCCTCAATAGAAATGTCATCTCATTGGGTGCAATAATACTAGAAAGTGCACAAACTGGAATTGTTGGAAGGCTTTAGAAACTTTGATGCAAATGCAATCGGTAGATGTAAATCCAAATCCCTTAACCTCTACCAACATTCTTCCTGTCCGCATTAGTACAGAGGTTTTGTACCAAATGTTGTAGTTGCAACTGCCCTAAATAATGTGCATGAAAATGGTGAAGGAAAGGCGTGAGGGGCTGCATAGCACACCAAGCATGCAAATTGTTGACATAATAACTTGATGAAGTGTTTTTTCCATAGAATGTATGATTTATGTATGTGCACAAAATGGATTTGGAAACTTTAAAGGAAAATGCCCGGTGAACATGCATAAAAGGTGTGGACGCATAGATAATGCACTAAGATTGTGTGACTAAATGCCTCAAAGGAATGCAACTCGTGGAATGCAAGGTTGCACGATGTGCCCAAGATGGATTTGATCGATAGAGTGATACAAAATGTGGAAGTATACAAGGGCACGTGAACCATTTGAATAGAATTCCTTTCAAAATATTCTCATCTCATGGAATGTGTGATTACGAAATATGAACAAAGGGGTGTAGCAGGGCAAGTGAACTGTTCGAAAAAAGGTCCCATATAAAGTATGTCATTGTATGAGATGCTCGAAAAAATGCTTCAGGGGATGGATGTACCAAGCACATCGATCAAAATATAGAGTGGTTTTTTGAGGAGGCTCTAACAACTTTGAAGCAACTGTCTTAGTGAACACATGGGCAAGTTGTGAAGCACTAAAATTGTGTGCTTAAATGCCTTTGTGTAGTGAAACTATGGACTAAATATGCGAGTTGTGTGACTAAAATTACAAATAAATTTGGTTTTATGGCATTAGTGTTGTATGTCCACAAAGCTTCATCAGATATTGGAGTTGCGATTCCACTATTTTTTTTGGTACCATTCGAGATTTCAAATCCACAGAGAATACCATTTTAATGATATGTTATGCATTCATAAGGGAATTTGATTTATTATTTCAATTATGGATATTAAAAGGTTTATTCATATCTAATTGAAAGAATTTTAATTTAATTAATTTTTGAAATTAAGTATTAGTTGATTAATTTTATGAATTAATTAAATGTGTTTGATGTCTCACAGATACTTGGAAAATACAAATGATAATGATCTACAAAACTCACGTGCAAAGAGGATATTTTTTGAGGAGAGTGTGAAACTAACAGTGAAATAAAAGCTTGGTGGTTCCATCTGGAGTGATTTTTGGAAAAGGATGCAGATTTATGTAATGCAAAAGAAGAACTCAAAGTTGAAACTAAAAGAACTTGTAATTGTGAACTGAAGTCAACTAAGGGAAAACCAAAGCTGAAATTGAAAGTTGTCTTGGTGAAGAGTTGAATATGCACAAAAAGCCACAACTTTTTGATGTCTTAGTTTATGGAGGAAATTATGGAATTATGAGCTAAGAATTATAATATCTGCTCATTGTAAAGGGTTAGACACTTAGGAAAATAAGTTAGAAGTTTTTACAGCTTAGCTGATTAGAGTTTTATAGTAGGATAGGTGATGGAGTTTTTTTGGCAATTTATTAGTTTAGATGGAGGTAATTTGAAGGCATAGGTTTATGTACATTGGTGATGTTGCCAGATTTTTAAATGTTGCTTATTTGTTTCACTGATAGTAGAAGCAGACAGACTTAAACCTACTTTAAGTTATGCTCTAGAATGATGTTTGTTTTATTAATCATTTGATTTGGAAAGCTTTCAAGGAATGGAACTCTATCTTTTCTTTTGTTTGAATGATGATTTACAATCTGCCATTAATATTTGCATTGTGAATGAATAGTTGCGTATGGATTATAGGTTGATTTGTTTTGCAGTTCTAGTTTAGGAATTCCTTGGAAGGTAACAGGTCTGATTAGTTGAATGAATCAACATTCTTTTTCTTTCTCTTGCATCCTTGATCTAGATATTTTTCCTTTTCTTTATACCCCTTTGTTAGAGTAGGCTTAAATAAGAATTTGGTCTTACAAAAATCAAAATCTCAATAACCAACATGCCCCTTGAACATTAGAATTACAGTGACCATTGAGCAATATCAGCATAGTTGAGAACCAACTACTAGGACCTTGGGAGTTAGATTATTATATATTGTCTTTCTTTTTCAAGAGAAATAGAATAGATATATTCTGTTTAAATGTTGTTGTGCTAAATTGACCATCAACAAGACTGGCGCTAGAAGGAGGGCCCCTTGAGCAATTTTGGATTGTTGTAAGTTGGAATGGGTTGGATCTTGGAAAACCCAGCTTTGATGGGCAACCCTTTGTGTATTCCTAGGATTCTGAATGAAATTCCTTATCATATGTATAATAGGCTTCCATTATTTTTCACTAACAGTGGACAAATTTCTAAAGATCATTTTAGGATCTGCAAGGATTTGATGACTCTTCACCGAATTCTTCATGAAGATACAACTTGTCATCTTTTCGTCAAAACACTACAAGGTACAACATGGCAATGGTATGCTAATCTTCCTCGAAATTATATTTGTTCATGGATGAAGTTAGAAATTTGATTTGTGGATTAGTTTGACCCTTATGCATGAACACAAGACCCATTTTTTGAATTTTCAACTACAAAAAGGACACCATTGGAATCAATTTATTAGTTCAATCACAAGTTTTTGTTGATGTATGAATAAGTTCAAGCTTTAAATCTGTTCATTAATGATTATATGCTAAAAGAGCATTACTATTGGGGTTTGAATCCTTCGTTTGTAGTAGAAATTAGACGTTGTGGGGAGATTACCTCCCTGCATGATGTATTAAACAAAGCTCTCTTACTGACACAAGCTGGACATGACGTGAGAAATTCAAGTAGCCAAAATTAGGATTGTAAGACCCGTGTGCTTGCAAGTTGTCATCCTTCATAGTCTTATTCCACTTTACCCACCATACATACCGAGGTGCAATCATTCTCACCATGCAGCTATAACCTTCCTAATCTTCCAAACACCAAGTTTTCCAACATTTCATATCAAGCTAATCCCACACAAGACCAATGGAAGAATCTATCTCTGCGAAATCCAACCACAAAGGTAAGTATTCCACCCATCAATGAAGTTGTGACTATACCATCTCTCTTCAGTCATACTCCCCCACATAGTCCATTACATCACAACAAAATTGCAAGCGAGAGATTTGATGAGAAAATATATCATTTAAATGCTTTGTTTGAAAAAGAAGATGAAATGGATATAAAGTTAGAACATAATGGAAATATCAAGTTAGACTCTAGTTTCAATGGATACATTAATACTAACGATGGTATTGAAAGAGATGAAATATGAACACATGACTGCTATAATGAGAAATCAACAATACCTTCCAATGTTTTGAACAACTCTTCTGATCGTGAGGAGAATCAACGTGATTAGGGATGGACAAGGGATGGTGAGAGATGTTGGTTAGATATCCCATGTGAACAAAATCTATTAAGGGAGAAATTAGAAGAACTAGGAGATTCGAGGCTATCAGAATTCACTAGGCCAAATACATGTAGGATACATCCAAAAAATCAGCATTCCCAGATGGATTGCCATATTTTCTTGGGTAGGATGGAATTGTATTTCAGACAATAGATCACTATTGAAGAAATATTTATGGAAGATCCTTGGAGTACATATCCCCTCAATGAGGAAGATGAAACAACTAGCATACATGAAAATAATAATGACTCCCTTCAAAATGATGAGAGTAACTGTGAGAACATGTTGAGCTCTTCCCTATCATCTAATGAACTGGATCCTTGCAACAAAATGGATTCAATGACTATTGAATCTTCTCTAACTTGTGAAGATTCGCTTGATGTGGAAAATGAGTTTATCGATGCATTCATTGATTCTTTCATGATGATCAATAAGGGAGAAACATCTTTTGATGAGTTAACACAAGAAAATCACTCTGCTAATTTGAATAATGAACACATAGAAAATGAGAACAACATGACTACGAATGAGGTTGCAAATGGATCTTGTGGTGAACGACACAAAGTTGAGTTCCAAATCGATTCTTCAAAGGAGGGAGATCAAATGGATATTCAAGTTATTCAAGGGTTTCCTAATAATCATTCAGATCAGAGTTACCCTTGTTAGGAGAATAGATTGGATTTCAATGCTAATCAAGATACTAACATTGATGAAATTAGTGGTTGGTTGTAGCAAGGAGTGAATGAATGGCGTCTCCCTTCAAATGACCAAGAAACATGAATAATGAACAATAAGGGAGAAACATCTTTTGATGAGTTAACACAAGAAAATCACTCTGCTGATTTGAATAATGAACACATAGAAACTGAGAACAACATGACTACGAATGAGGCTGAAAATGGATCTTGTGGTGAACAACACAAAGTCGAGTTCCAAATCAATTCTTCAAAGGAGGGAGATCAAATGGATGTTCAAGTTATTCAAGGGATACTTGATAATCATTCAAATCAGACTTACCCTGTTAGAAGAATATATTGGATTTCAATGCTAATCAAGATACTAACATTGATGAAATTTGTGGTTGGTTGCAGCAAGGAGTGAATGAATATCAAGAAAGTGACCAAGAGGTTGTCTCATAAGTTGAATCCCTTCAACATGACGAAGAGAATGAAATGAGGGATTATTTTCTTGGTTTTGATTATGTTTATTCAAATGTGATGTTCGAAGAAAGTCCTTACTTACCATGCACTCGTGAATGCCATCTTAACAATGAGGAGCTTGACATTGACTTGCACATTCTAGTTGATGATAGGTAGAAACATGAATTGAAGAAATCTTTTCCTAAATTTGATTCTATTTATTCAAATGAGTTGTTCAAAGACAATCCTTTTTCACCCTGTATTAGTATTTTTGACATCAATGGTGATGAGCTGGATGCTGATTTTTAGACTCTTTTGGGTGACATGTTTGAGGAGAGTGCTAACAACGATGCTTCGTGTCAGAAGGAGGTAGGTACAAGAAACTTGCAAGCTGATAACATGGGTGATTTATTTCTTAGTCCTTCTGAGGAGACCCAGATAATTTGTGACTCTGTGCTCAAGATGAAAGCAACAATATTGGCACGTGACTATTCTAGTTGCATAACGAACCTTGTTATAGATGACTCATGTAGGATTCTTCCTCTTGGTTCACATTCTGAGGTAAGTGGTTCTGAATTCTTGCTATCAGGAAAGATTGCCAGGTTAGGTAAGGAAAATTTTGAGCAAATTGATTTTAAGGTTGAGGAATTTGATCCTTTAATTGATGTTGTATGCACTTTAGGAAAAATGATTGAGATAATCCCTATGAATTCAAGTACACTAGTTTGCTATTTGAGCCTAGTATTGATTGTGATAGGGATATGCATGAAATTTTTAAACAAAGTTTAGATGTCTTGAATGTTGATGGCACTTTGCTAACATATATGTTCTTTATGTTGACATGCATGATTCAAAATGAAATGGAGTGGTGTTCCATGAGCTGAGACCTCGTGAAGAGGAGATCATACAACATGAGCATGCCACAACAACTGAAGATCATCTAAATTAGGTGGTTTCTTTCTATTATCCTCTATATTTTAATGGTTTTCATTTAGATCATGATGTTGGGGAGAATAAAATGTGTTTATGGGTAAATTATGACAAGGTTGAGAACTTGCAACTGTTAATATTTCAAACAGTATACCCTCAGAATGAATTTTCTACACATAAACTTTATATTTCTAAGTATAAAGATAAATTTGCTAGGTTTAGAACTGTACCTAGTAAGTTAAGATTGCTACACATAATAAAAAATTAGTCAAGTCAATGTATAAATTTTTTATATTTTTATGTTTGTAGAGCTCAGTTTTGGAGTTGGCTTAGGATTATGATTGGTTAGTGTTAATTTTTGTTTTTGTTAGTTTTCCTTTTGTTTTGTTTTTTATTTTATTTTTGTTGTTCTTGTTCTCGTTTTCTGTTTTTGTTTTGTTGGTTTGTTGTGTCTATCTGTGTGTTCTTTTCTTTTGCTATTTTATTTTTGTCTGTTTCTTTTCTTTCTTCTAGGGGTTCCTCTCGTTGACAGTGGAAGTTGAGTTATTGTATGCAAGTTATGCTAAAAGGTGAATCTATTGAGGCTCTGTTGTTGGTATTTTCAAACACTTGATCAGTCAATAGCTTTGAAAACTTTGATTTACCTTCATCCATTTCAAATTGGGGAATGTTAGCATGGATTAGAACTTGGTACATTATGCAGTTTTTGGGGATTTTTTGAAAGTCTATCATGATCTGCACACCTTAAGAAATCCACCAGTTAGTTTACATCCGGTGGGGTAGCTCTATTCCAAGTGAAAAATATAAAGGGTTACATTTCTTCCATGATGTCCATCGTGGTTCCCAACCTACTACTTAGGCCTCACTACTTGAGGATTGAGGGAAAACCATAAATTATACTTCAAAAGAATTAACATCTAAGAAAAAGAGAAAAGAAAGACAATCTAAAAATGAACTCAATCAACAAGGGTGATTTGAGTATCTCTACCGGGGCTATAGACACCTGATTGGCAGTAGAGTGATGCTTGGAGAGAACCAGAGGTATCTCTGTCAAGGCTATAAACGCATGTTTGGCAGCAGAGCTATGCCCAAGATATCATTGCATGTTAGAAATGTAACTCACAACTACGTAGCTTGGGTAGAGTCTGCTCCATTTTGATCATGGCAATGCTTATGGAGGGGAATGAATCATTTGCACACACAAACAAATTTCAATCTCATCTCAAATCTCTATCATGTTCTAGTTTGATTGTATTTGCACTTCTTAGATTGCCTTGAACGAACATAAACCAGAGATTTTGGGTATTTGGAGGGTTGCGCGTTTTAAAATGCATAGCACATTTTCCTAGCCAAGTCGCCATTTGTTATGCCTTGCATACACACCCCAAATTTTGCTTGGAAAAAGTCGGGGACCCCCTTTTCTTTTTCTTCCTTTCATTTTCTTTGCCTCTGTCGGATTCAGATATCGGACCAAAACTGGAACAAAAACTTTTCCAACGTTCCCATTCCTGGTTTCGTCCCAATCTCAGTTCCCCATTTTGCCTTCGAGTATTGTTCGGGTCTCGTCCCATCTGGTTCTCCATCCTGTTCTTTTCGTCGTCGTCTCATCTTGTCATGACGTTTGTTCATTTTTGTCTTTGTCATTTTTTTTTTGTCTTTTTCTTGGTGTTTGCTCTTCAAATATGAGAAAATACAAAAAAATTGTAAAAATTTGAAAAAATATTAAAAAAACAAAATATAAAAATTGTTAAACATTAGAAAATACAAAATCAAACATTTACAAAATAAATTTATTTTAAAATTTAAATATTATAAATATTTTTATTTTATTTTAAAAAAAAAGATTTATAATGTTTAAATTTATAGATAAATAAATAAGATTTTAAAATGATTGATAAATAAATCTTTTTATTTTACAAAATTCAAAATCTTTGAAAAATATAAAAATAATAATAAATAAAGGTTAATTAATTAATCTTTTAAAAATAATAATAATAAAAGTAATAAATAAATCTTTTTAAAGGAGACACTTAAAAGGATTTATAAATTTAAGAATTAAAAAAAATAAAAATAAATTGGAAAACTTTAAAAACTAAAAAAAAGAGAAGGGAAAGAGTTTCTAATGAAGGAGCTCAAGGTAAAAAAACAACTCGCTAGGTTAAAAGGGATATAAAAAGTCCATATTGGGTAAAATCCCCGATGGTTTTTCACGACGAACAAAATTGTGGAACTGGAGCATGAATTAAGAAAAATAAACATTCACATTCAAGAATAATCCCGAACCCGACCCCGCTTTGCTCAAAGTTAAAAGGAGGTAAAGATAAATGCTTGTTGGACTCCTCAGATCGGAATTAGGAACCAACCAACATTTAAAGTCCATGTCCAAATTTCATCCCACTTCTGCCCTTCCATGGCTCCCGTTCCGCCCGAAATTGGTTCTGATTCCACGTTGGTGCCATCATCATTTCGCTCCTAGACTAAAATTGTTTCGATCCCGTAGCTTACACGGGTTTGGCACAGGAAGAAAACTTGACACTGAGGAAAAGAAAAAGGTTTATGTGTCTGATTTTGTTCTGACCACACACATTCTTGAGTCTATAATCATTTTGATCCCACATGATATATAATTGGAAGCATACCCTAAGCTTGCGATTGTCTGAAATATTGCCTCCAAGAGAGCACAAAAGAAGTGAGATTTAGAGTGATGATTACAGCCTATGCAAATCAAATCTGCCTAATATAGGTTTTGGTGAAAAGGCTTTAATCAAGTGAATAAAATCCTTCATGCTAAGAACAGAGGCCAAGACAATGTGGGTGAAGTGTTTTTACATAATACCTCAGAAGTAAAATCAGATCCAACAACCTTTACCAGCATCGTGCGGGTTGTATGTGTCAAGAATCTCAAAAGAGATGTCATCTTATATAGTGCATTGATTGGAGGATTGGTACCCGGTGATCTTTGTGCCAATATGAAAGCTTTGGAACGATTTACAAGCCATGAAGGTGTTGCGCAGCTCTAGAACGCCTTGAAGAAGCACATGAACTATTCAACATAATGCCTCTCGGGAAGCGTACACCTGCGAAGATGAGTATACAAAAATATGTGAAAGAGCATAGAAGGCATGCTCACTGTTTGATAAAATGTTTTTAAGATCGGTCATCTCATCAAATGCCATATTAGCAAAACACACACAAAATGGATTTGTTGAAAAGGCTTTGTAACTTTCAAGCAAATACACAGGTGTAAAGCCAAACTCCACAACGTTGCTAGCATCCTCCCTGCCTGAACATCGACTATGTAAATGGACTGTATGGCAGAATGCCTCAATAGAAATGTCATCTCATTGGGTGCAATAATAGAAAAAAGTGCACAAACTAGATTTGTTGGAAGGCTTTAGAAACTTTGATGCAAATGCAATCAGTAGATGTACAGCCAAATCCCTCGACCTCTACTAGCATTCTTGCTACTTGCATTAGCATAGAGGTTTTGCACCAAATGTTGTAGTTGCAACTTCCCTGAATAATTTGCATGCAAATGGTGAAGGCAAGGCGTGAGGAACTGCATAGCACACCAAGTACGCAAACTGATGACAAAATACCTTGATGAAATGCCATTTCCACAGAATGTATGATTGCAGTGTGTGCACAAAATGGATATGTTCGCAGAGGATTTGGAAACTTTAAAGGAAATTTCCTGATGAACATGCATAAAAGGTGTGGAAGCATAGATAATGCACTAAATTTTTTTGACTAAATGCCTAAAAAGAATGCAACCTGTGGAATGCAAGGTTGCATGATGTGCCCAAGATGGATTTGATCGATAAAGTGATACAAAATGTGGAAGTATATAGGGGCACATGAACCTTTTGAACAAAATTCCTTTCAAAAGATTCTCATCTCATGGAATGCGTGATTATAGAATATGAACAAAGGGGTGTAGCAGGGCAAGTGAACTGTTCGAAAAAAGGTCCCATATAAAGTATGCCACCATATGAGATGCTTGACAGAATGCTTCAGCTGATGGATGTACTGAACAAATCGATCAAAATACAAAGTGGTTTGTTGAGGAGGCTCTGAAAACTTTGAATTAACTTTCTTAGTGAACACATGGGCAAGTTGTGAAGCACTGAAATTGTGTGATTAAATGCCTTTGTGTAGTGAAACTATGGACTGAATATGCGAGTTGTGTGACTAAAATTACAAATAAATTTGGTTTTATGGCATTAGTGTTGTATGTGCATAGAGCTTCATTAGATATTGGAGTTGCGATTGCTCTATTTTTTTTTGGTACCATTCAAGATTTCAAATCCACAGAATACCATTTTAATGATATTTTATGCATTCATAAGGGGATTTGATTTATTATTTCAATTATGGATATTAAAAGGTTTATTCATATCTAATTGAAAGAATTTTAATTTAATTAATTTTTGAAATTAAGTATTAGTTGATTAATTTTATGAATTAATTAAATGTGTTTGATGTCTTATAGATACTTGGAAAATGCAAATGATAATGATCTACAAAACTCACGTGCAAAGAGGATATTTTTTGAGGAGAGTGTGAAACTAACAGTGAAATAAAAGCTTGGTGGTTCCATCTGGAGTGATTTTTGGAAAAGGATGTAGATTTATGTAATGCAAAAGAAGAACTCAAAGCTGAAACTAAAAGTTGTAATTGTGAATTGAAGTCAACTAAGGGAAAACAGAAGCTAAAACTGAAAGTTGTCTTGGTGAAGAGTTAAATATGCACAAAAAGCCACAACCTTTTGATGTCTCAATTTATGGAGGAAATTATGGAATTATGAGCTAAGAATTATAATATCTGCTCATTGTAAACGGTTAGAAACTTAGGAAAATAAGTTAGAAGTTTTTACAACTTAGTTGATTAGAGTTTTACAGTAGGATAGGTGATGGAGTTTTTTTTCAATTTGTTAGTTTAGATGGAGGTAATTTGAATACATAGGTTTATGTACATTGGTGATGTTGCCAGATTTGTAAATGTTGCTTATCTGTTTCATTGACAGTAGAAGCAATCAGACTTAAACCTACTTTAAGTTATGCTCTAGAATGATGTTTGTTTTATTAATCATTTGATTTGGAAAGCTTTCAAGGAATGAAATTCTATCTTTTCTTTTGTTTGAATGATGATTTGCAATCTGCCATTAATATTTACACTATGAATGAATAGTTGTGTATGGATTATAGGGTGATTTGTTTTGCAGTTCTAGTTTAGGAATTCCTTGGAAGGTAACATATCTGATTAGTTGAATGAATCAACACTTTTTTTCTTTCTCTTGCATCCTTGATCTATCTTTTTCCTTTCTTTATACCCCCCGTTAGAGTAGGTTTAAATAAGGATTCGGTCTTACAACAATCAAAAGCTCAATAACCAGCAGGCCCCTTGAACATTACAATTACATTGACCATTGAGCAATATCAGCATAGTTGGGAACCAACTACCAGGACCTTGGGAGTTAGATTACTATATGTTGTCTTTCTTTTTTAGGAGAAATAGAATAGAGATATTCTATTTAAATGTTACTCTACTAAATTGACCATCAACAAGTCTCCAAGTGGGAGATTGTTTGGTGTGGAGCTTGATCCATCTCCAAGTGGGAGATTGTTTGTATTTGGTGACTGATCATGCAAATACTATACACTCATAACAAGAAATGGGGTTTGAGGCATCGCCCCAATTTGTTTTTTGTTAACACGTCAAGGTTTTTTCCCATTGACACATCAAGTTTTTTTCTCGTTGACACATCAAGGTTTTTTCCCTTTGACACATCCAAGTTTTCACATTAACACGTCAAATGAAAAAAGACATTTTAAAACCATAATTCTAGAAGTTTCCGAAAAGCTTGTTAGAAGTGGATGGGATGTATGTTGTGATATGGTGTTCATGAGATTGTAATCTATTTTGCACTAGATAATAAAATCATTGGATTACTAAGTTTCTATGGATATAGCCCATATTTGGTGAACCACATTAAATTATGTGTTGATCTCTTTTGTTTTATTCTTCATTGTTATTTCTAGGTTATTTAATGTAGATATAATTGTTAATGTTTATTGCTCCAATATGCTTAAACCCTAACACTGTCTACTAACAAAACAACATTTTTCCCTCTCTCTAGTGTGTGGTTTGTAGATCTAGGTTGAAGACACATTGAAGAGAAAGATTGGAAAGAAGTTATCAAGTGTGCAAAACTGTCAAAGTTGTCACCTTATTTGGAAGATCACTAAAAGGAATCTACATAGCTGAATTTGACATTTCAGATCCATAAATCAACCTAAGGAAATAGAGCAAAAGTTGAAGAGCATATTCAAACTTTGACTTTCTGAAAAGGCCAAGCAAGACTAATATGCCACTTCTAGCATATGATTCCTAGTATAGTGGATTTTCCAATTTTTAGATGTTCTAGACTTGTCTCTGCCAGATTTATGTTCCTGACCAGAAACCCTAATCTGGGACTAAATCACCCAGCCTGGTGTATGAGTCCTAGTGTGTATTAAATTAAGAATTTTCAACATTTTAGGTCTTCATTCAAGCTGCTACAGGTTTCCAGGTGCCCCTCTATACTTCTCTAGTTTCCTTTTTTGTTTTGCATTCATTCACATATCATTTATTGTTGTCTTGCATATCATTAAGTTTCATAATTAGATCTTACATGTTCCCTTGACCAAAGGCAACATGCCAAATGTATAAGAGAATAAAGTGTGTGAGAAAGCCATGTGTCAAAAGTGTGTTTTGGAATTGGTTGAAAATAATGTAATTTAAATATTAGTCATATTTAAATACATGTGACACTTGATGATGTGGCAAAAAAGTGTTGTAGACATGTGACTAAATTTGAATTTCAAATTATTCAAACTTAGTGAGAAGATATTTAATGAAATAAAAACAAACTATAGATATTTGTTTATTTAATTAAATTTAGAAGAATTTGGTTTAAGATGAAGAATTTAGAAAAGTGTGAACTATATAAATAAATTGAGAATATATTTATAAGTAGATGAATTAAAGGAGTTCATTAATTAAATAGCTAGTATTTAATTAATTAATTGTCTTAATCGATTTTAGGTGTATACATTTTGCCCCTCTTTAAAGTAATGTGTTTACATGTTGCTTCGAAGAAAAATTTGTTGTTGATGTTGACAAGAATTTTTTTTTGATGCCCCAGACGCTGATTTTCAGGTGATGACGGATATATACCCCCTCGGGGGATAAATCAGTGAATTTTTGAACTTTTAGGATTTTTTGAATTTTTTTAAATTTTGATGATTTGATGATGATTTGATGATGATTTCAAAATTTTATTATCCAAAAATGATTTATCTCCTGAAAAATGATGTTTAAGCCACTAGGTGATGAAATAATCAATTAAGCCCCTTTGAAAAATAAAATAAATTTACCCCATAAAAATCCCACTTAATGAACCTTTAAAAGGTTAAAAAGAGTGATTAGAAGTTCATTTGAGCATTTGCATTTTGAAAAATTTGAGAGCACGATTAAGTGATTTGTGCAAATTTGGAGAAATGGTGATCCCTTACCACACACATCAGTTCGAGTGTGTGCAACGACACAACCACCCAGCAATGTACAAACCTCTGGTATGTACCCCGAAAAAATTGCCTCATAATTTGTGAAATTCATTTTTCCCTCCTTTTTCTCATTTGAATTTGGCTTGTAATTTTTCTAGTGCATTTAGTCAACGATGTATCGCATCAGTGGACTGTTCTAGCGCATCCAGTAGTCTAGTGCATAGGATTAGGGTTTTAGCACATAGGGTAAATAGATTAGAGCATAGGTTCAGGTAGCGCATAGACTGCCCAAAGTAGCACATCGAGTGAATGATGTGGCACATAGGCGCATTTAGTGCTTAGGTGAATTGATTTAGCACATCGACGAGATGATGTAGCGCATAGGATGATTTAGCGTGCATTGATATAGGGGTTTAGCACATAAATCAAATGTAATGGCACATTGGATAATTCAGTGCATTGGAACCCTATTTCAGCGTGCATTGATGAATTTTTATGGTGCATAGAGTCTTTCAACAGATGAAAGCACTGTTCTAGCGCATTGGTGAAATTTAAACCAGATTGATGATTTTTTTAATTAGGCTCCTTGATGTCGATGACGTTTGATCACATCAACCTTTGATTTGATGATGTTTGATGATATTAATAGATTAGATGTCCATTGATGTCATGATAGGTGAGATTCAATGATAGGATGATGATAATTGACCTCATGATAGGCAAGGATCAATGATAGGTTCATTGATTGATTGACCTCATGATAGGTGAGATCGAATTGATTGATAAATCTCATGACAGGTGAGGTTGAATGATAGATTGATTGAACTCATGATAGGCGAGATCGAATTGATTGTTAAACCTCATGATAGGCGAGGTTGAATTAATTGATAAACCTCATGATAGGTGAGGTTGAATGATAGATTGATTGATTAATGCTCACGAGATTTGATCAAAGTCTCACCAAAGCTGATTGATTTTGATTGATTGATAGGTTGATTGATGTTAATTGATTGATTGGTTGATTTGTGATTTTGTGATGATAGGATCCTTTGATGAGTCTATAGATTCGAGAGCATTTCCCTAGGACATGGGAGTTGATTCCACACCTGATGCAGCCTGAGGTAGTCGTTAACACATGATGCAGATTGTCGTCTTTGATAGATATTCCCTAGATAAGGATTAACAAGGGCTTATTAACAACTTTAGTAGAGAGTTGGCATAGTGAGCATAACACCTTTCATTTTCCCACTGGCGAGATCATAGTGACCCCAAAGGATGTCTATTAGATTCTATGGATACCTGTTGTAGGGGAGCTAGTATTATATAATTCTTAGGAGTAGGGCAGGACTAATGCACCGAGGAGAGTATTCTAGGATGACCAGATATGTGGTTATGAGATTCTATGGAGAGAGATAATTGATGCCTATGCCACACTACCATCTATACTTTCCAAATTCATTGGAGGGTTCATTTCTCCTTATCGCAGGTCAAAGGGACTTTCAGTTGGATGGGGTAGGATTCTTGAGAGCATGATCGCTCAGGGTACCCACTATACCTGGGGATGTTGCATGCTCACTCATATATACCATGATTTACACTAGATGGTTTACCTTTGAGGGGCTATTTTATTAGTTGGGGTCACATTGCTTCAAGTCTGGGCTTGGGAGCATATAGTGGTCACCCATCCAGTTGGAGATAGATAGTGACCCATGATGAGACCATATGTACATGTTTATGTAGGTCTAGTTGCTTAGCCTAGGCTAGGTAAATTGGAGTATTAGAGGAGGATTCTTGATGACCTATAATCGGTGACATGGCGACTGTATCTTGATTGTGAGCAGTGGCTGGAGGACAACACTGAGATGTCATTTTTGTGTCAGTCCATGTACCTGATTGGGTGGACCTGATTCATTATTGAGAGATTCTTGTTGTTGAGGGTACTGAGGCAGTATGGAAGAGTGCAGGGGATGCCCCAGGGCGTGGCACATTATGCACAGTGTTGGGTGGATGTGACAGAGTGGGGAACGACATTGTCATAAGATGCAGTAGTTGTGGTGTTCCAGGGCCTACAGGCCATCATTTGTGATGTTCATCCAAAGATCATTGAGGCTCCGATATCAGAGGAGTATGCACAATATATTTTCTTACATCCAGTCCCATGGATCACCATATTAGATGAGCCAGTTCCCTTCTTAGAGGAGGAGGAGAGGGTAGTAGGTCATGGGCGTAGGTGGAGGTGGGAGGGAGGAGATGAGGAGGAGGAGAGCAATGATGACGAGGATGGAGATGGAGATGGAGATGGAGGGGGTGGAGATGATGATGGAGGTGATGGTGATAGAGGTGGAGGAGATGAGGGTGGAGGAGGCCCAATTGTTGATGTTGGAGAGTTCAGAGTTCCTCGCAAGAGGTGATCATTGGTTGCAACATCCCAGTAGCATGTGGAGATTAGACTACCCTTGCAACAGCAACAGCAGACATAGATAGTTCCTTTACAGGTTCAGGTACAGACACTGCAAGGTTAGCTTGAGCAGGTACAAACTTTTCTAGCCTAGGCTCAGGGACATATTAATAGACTGGCGATCGAGAGGGATGCTGCGAGATAGTAGGTACAATAAGTATATTCCCAACTTACATAGGTCCAGGCCTAGGTTTAGGCACAAGGTCAGATACAGGCACAAGTTGCTACACTTACTGCAAAGAGAGACAGTCTGAGACAACATGTGAGTTAGGTAGAGGGAATTGTCAAGAGACTATAGAGAGCCATAGAGGCCATAGGTTCAACAGACTATTTCAGAGAGATACGGTGTATCATGTGGGAGGTAGTGTTTTACATAGTGAGATATCATGATGCAGTTCCTCCAGACCGGCGGGAGAGTTATGCACAATCCCGGTCAGGTAGGTCCTAGTCTCAGACCAATAGAAGAGGTGTTACATAGCCACTTCTAGGAGATCAGAGAGATCCTGGTGCAGGAGGTACTGGTCCAGTGATGTCGACACCATCTAGGGGGAGCATGACATAGCTCTGATGTGATGATATATTTTCTACATTTTGGGACATGATGTATAATTCTTGATTCAGTTGAGACACTATGATATACTGCCATTTTTTTATATTGATGTATCTCTTTATATCTTTGGACATCCTTGTACATTTGACATCATTTTGAGTTATATGATATGTGGCAATGATGATGATTGATCTATGTGCTTATGATGTTTATATGATGATTATGATGGATGCATTTAATTTCTATTATATATGCTATGTGATGTTCTATATGATGATGATATGATATGCTATGGATGCAAATGATGATGCAACTGATGTGTTATGATTCTATGATGCTTTATGAATGATGCCTATGTGATGAATTTTATTTTTTTGTACTTTTCTAATGCAAATAAATGATGCAATGAATGGATGAATGTATGATAATGTGATGGTGCATAGTTCTATGTGTTTATGATGTTTATATGATGATGATCATGATGATTATGATGATATGATAATGCAATGATCGATGATTCTATATGCTTTATGGATGATGTTTTATGCTATGTGAGATGGAGTTGATTATGCAAATGATGTGTGGTGTGTGATGTGTATGTATGTTCATGTGATGATTATGCTGATCTAGTTAGTCCTTTGTGAGTCTTGGATTTGAGTAATAACAAATTCATCTTCACTACTGGTTTTAGATGTTCATAACAATGGCATTATATTTTCACTATCTAGTCATGTTCTTCAACAAATTTTTCTTCTTGGAAATCTTACTTTGTTGGATATGTCTTTCAATCTTCTTAAGTGAATCTAAGATCCATTTTATTTAAAGGAGTAAATGATTTCCATGATGCATCAAGTTCAATTATGCATCTATTAAAATAGAGATGCTTTTCTTCTTGGAAATCCTACTCTGCTGGATATGTCTTTCAATCTTCTTAGTGGACCAATTTCTTAATCCATTAATAGTAGATGAAATGATTTTGATTATGAAAGTGAGATGCGATGCATTTCTTTTTCTTTTTTCTGATGATGATGTGATGCATGGATGGATGAATGTGAATAATGATGCAACTGATGTGTTTTCTAATGTATGCAAATGATGATGCAACTAATGTGTTTTTGGTTAATGTTAAATGTACTCAATCCATTAATAAGAGCGATAACCTCATTGTGAAATTGTTCAAGCTTTGGAAATCCCATATCTACAGATGCAAAAACCAACATGGATGCAATCTACATTAACCATGGAAATCTAATATGCAGATGTTGTCATTCGTAATAGCTGATTTGTCATGTTTTTTATCATCATTGAGCCTTTAAAATGTTGAAAGTGAGTACAAGCATCGATGGTATATTTAGACCATGATGACCTGAGTACTACTTCCATGATTTTTGATATTGCCAGTTAACACAAGCATCTAGGTATAATTGAATTGAGATGACCTGAGTATTGCTTGCGTAAACAGACAAGAGTTAAACATTTTCCTATGCAAATTCTGAATGTCATTAGTGATACTTTGTAGCGCACATCTCGCGACAATTTCCACAGTAGTAGTGATCAATTCACAAACAACAGACAAAGAAAAATCATACTCCTTCCTGACTCCTCTAGTTCAATACATCATCGAGGTGCTCCAGAGATATGATGACAAAAATAAAAGTACAACAGTTGAACATTCATGCTTGACATGATAAAGCCATGATTCAGAAGGAACATCACCCATTTAATGTTTTCTTTTGGTTTGATTGATTTGGCTATTTGATTTGGATGGTTGATGTGTTACTGATGGTGATTGATGTTTAATGTTGAGTTTCACTATGATCATTGTGTTTTTTTGTTTGTCCTACTATTGTTTGTCTGTTGGTTTAAGCCCAAAGTTTATTGCCCCCAATGAGTTCAGGATTTTTCCCCCAGTCTAGGGTGAGACATGACCACGATGCTAGGATATGTACATGGAGCTTTTCGATGATAGGAAAATTGATAGTGAAAGCGAATGGTCGACATGCTCAAATAGATAGAAAAGCTAGCCTATCACAAATAGCACCTGTTGCTATGTTTTTACTACTTGTTTTTATTGCAATTTTTTAGATTTTATGATTTTTTCAAATTTGTTTTGTATTTTTCAAATTTTCAATTTTTTTTTGTTGTTACCAAGATGCTGGTTTTCCAAGTTTTCATCAAGGTAACCATTTTTTCAGGACATTTTCTGATGTTCTTGTATTTTTTCAGGACTCTTTATGATGCACTAGATGAATCAGGTGTACAATTTCTTGAGATGCAAGCTATTGAGGGGTTCATCAAACAAATCCTCTTCCCGTGTGGAAAACTAATATGCTCCTGATCGGAAGACTAATACAATGACAAAGGGACCTAGCCAGTTTGGATCAAATTTCCCCTTCTTTTCTTGATCTTGTTGATTACGGGGATTTTCTTTCAGGACTAAGTCACGTACCTGAAATGTTCTAGGCTTTACTCTGTGATTGTAACTTTTGGATATCCTCTATTGATATGCTTTCAAGTGATCCACGGTATGCTAACAACGTTCATCCAATAGTTCTAACTCTTGTAACCTAGACACTCTGTAATCCTCATCTTAAATGATCCCCTTTAGTGACACCCAAAGTGATGGTAGTTCAACCTCAATAGGTACAATGGCCTCTGATCCATAGACTAAAGCATAGGGCATAGCTCCTATCGAGGTGAGGATACTGGTTCGATAAGCCCACAAAGTAGGGTTTAGTTGAACGTGCCAATCACATCCAGCCTCATTGATGGTTTTCTTTAGGATTTTTAGGATAGTTTTGTTTAAGCCCTCTACTTGACCATTTCCTTAAGGATAGTAGGGTGTAGAAAACTGATGCTAGACATGGAACCTCTCACAAAGTTCCTGAACATCCTAATTTTTAAAGGGTCTACTATTATCTATGATAATGGATTGAGGAATGCCATATTGACAGATGATATAATTTAGGATGAAGGCCAAAATTCATTTTCCTATTTGGTGGTCAAAGGAATAGCTTCAATCCACTTTCTAAAGTACTTTGTGGCTGTGATGATGAACTTGTGTCCATTTGATGAAGATGGATGAATTTTTACTACAAGGTCCAATCCCCATTGACAAAAAGGCCATGTGGATGTGAATGGTTGTAGCTCTTGTACTGGTGCATGTATCAGGTTTCCATGAATTTGACATTTTTGGCACCTTTTGACATATTGAAATGAATCCTTCTCCATATTCAGCCACTAATACCCCAAACATAGGAGTTTCTTAGCTAAAGTTAAACAACTTGAATGTGTGCCACATATACCTTCATGAACTTTGCGTAAAGTAGTTTCAACTTCATTACGTTCTAGACACTGAAGGAGAGTACCATCAAGACCTCGTCGGTAAAGTACATTAGCTATCAAGGTATGTCGAGTTGCTTTTCGAATAAAGTTTCATTTTTGGTTTTGGGATAAATCGAGTGGGAGGGTATTGTATTTCAGATAGGTGTAGATTTTCCCATAGATAGAAGCATTGACTTTGGTTAGATGGTAGATGACTTGGGATTCAGGGTTTTTGTAGGTGGGATTAAACAATTTTTCCACCATGAACTCATAATGGGCTCATTTTTTAGGTATTTGCAACAGAACCAATGGTTGCCATATCATCAACAACTTTTTTGTCACCTCTAGGAATCTGCTCAAATTTTATCTCCACAAAGTACTTTTTGAAGTCATCAACCATTATTTTATATGGCCTCAATTTATCATCTTTTATTTGGTAATCATCATTCACCTGGTTAATGACTAGATGGGAATCACCATAGACATGCACCTCTGTGATCTTCCATTTGACATCTACTTTGATTCTAATGATCAATGCTTCATAGTCAACTATGTTGTTGGTACAATGAAACATCAACCTGTAAGAAGTTGGAATGGTATGTCCTTGAGGTGTGATAAACAAGATTCATGTGCCTGATCCATGTTGTGTGTAAGAGCCATCAAAATATAACATCCATTGTTCTGTCGATACTGTAAGGACATCAATATCTAGAAATTCAATGCTCATTGGATGATTATCTTGTAATGGTGCTTCAGCTATTTGATCCACTATAGCTTGACCTTTGATTTCTTTTCTATCTATGTATTGGATATCAAAATCGCTCAATATGATTACCCACTTTTGCTAGTCTTCATGTTAAGATAGTCTTGCTAAGTAGATACTTTAATGGATCAATTTTAGCGATAAGTTTGATGGTGTGAGTTAGCATGTAATGTACTCTTAGCTGTTGAGTAGCAAACACTACCGCCAGATAGGATTTTTCAATAAAGGTGTAATTGATCTCATAACCATTTAAGGTCTTGTTGATATTGTAAATTTCCCTTTCCTTTCCTACAGAATCTTCTTGTGCCAATAAGGTGCCCAAACATATCTTAGTTGTTTTTGATAAAGGAAAAAATGGGTTTTACAGGGACCCAAAACCACAGAGTTTACAACAAAAAGGAATAAGTGTTAAAGAAACCAAAACAAAGATGCTGCAAAAATAAAAGAGCCTAGGAAACACGGCAGCCACCAAGTCAAGGCCAACAAGGGCCACCAAAAAAAACCAACCAAAAAACTAGCAAAATCCCCCAGCTATCCTAAGGAGTTAAGAGCCTCAGCAACCTCAGCTTCGAGATTGTGCATATTCTATGTGCACTTCTTCAAGGCATGAACTATCTGGGATGTAGGAGGAATCTTCCTCTTCAGAATAACTCTTGTTCGCTTAGAGATACCAGCATCCTCAGTCCTGTTTTTATCCTTATCAGCTTCCAAATCCACAACCAGAGAACCGTGATGTGAATTTTCTAGTTTCTCAGTCATTGCATTAATAATGATGGCATTATGCTTCACCATTCTATAATTGTGCTCCATAATAGTTTTCATTATGTTTTTCATTTTTCCAATTTCATCTTCCAAGCATTTTACTTTACCTTCATTATCCTCAACCCCCATCCTCATCTTATCCTCATTCCACTTGCCCTCCACAGTAAAAAGGGAGCTGACTTTAACTTCCAAATCCACATCACCATTTCATAATTTAGAAGTATTCCACATCACCATTTTTGGTGATAACCAGGATATCCCGAGGAAACACATAGTCTCAAGTTTAAAATAATGGTCATCAGGGTTTAGGTCTCTAGGGAATTTTGGTCTATTTTCTCTATCCATAGCTAGATGCGATGAGTAAGAGTTCAGGCTAGCATTAGGGGCCTCTGAAATGTCCTCCTGGGATTCCTCAAAGTAAGAGACCAGTTTATTAACAGGGGACTCTTTTTGGGTGGGCTTAACTTTCTGAACAAAGCAGCTGGGATTTTTATCTTTTGGAATAGAGCAACTGGGGTTTTTGACATTGCTAGATTTCTTAAGCAGGGGTTTACCCTGTCGGGTTTTCTTGCCATAGTTTGGGGAAGGGAGACTTTCTTCATTCCTATTAGGGTCAAGCTTGTTTATATCCTCTGAAACACTATCTTTAGCATCCTCTTCTTCAGAGGGAAAAGCCAGTAAAGGGTTGGATAAGGTCGGAATATTTTGAAAATGTTCATAAATAAGCCTAATAAGGCCAGTATGTAGAATTGGGTACTTCTTAGGATCCTTCTTATGATCCTCTAGGCTATTACTCATGGAACTATACAAATAGTAAGGTAAGGAAACCCTTACCTTATGACATAAAAGGTTGAGCGGGGTGAAGTGGTAGCCATAGACCCTGGTGAATCTACCGTCCAAGGTAATGTATTCCATGATGATTCTGAGCACCTTCCTCCATAACGACTTAATCATATCAGCTTCAAAGTAGTTGTTGGAGACTTTTATCAGTTTAGTGTTCTCTTTATCTTTCCTATTGAATCTAATAACTGCCTCATCAAAGTACCTTCTATCGTGAAAGAATTTCATTCCCTCAGTAGACATTCCCATGACCTCTCCAATGAAGTTCTCGTCCACCTTAACCTACCTCCCAAATAGAATTATTTCTCCGTTCTCCCAATTTTTCTCAAAGTACTTGGCGGCCTTCAAATTAGGCCCATGAAGCTTTTCAATGAAAGGGAGCAGCTTACCATGTTCAATTTTTTCCCAAACCTTTGGGTTCCTCTTATGCATTTCATAGCTTTTTGACTCCACCCTTTTCCTGTCTCTGCTCATTGTCACAAGCACCTCTCTGCCAAAGAAAGAGTCCTAAAATAAAATGCTACAACCAAACCAAAGATCCCACAAAGTGTGCCACCTCTTACTGCCAGTTAAGATATTAAACGCGGCCCCATCAAATCTAATGATGTTGAAGTACTTGTCCCTACTCTCTTTCATCATCAAAAAAAATTGTTTGCTTTCCCATGCGTGATATCATAATTAATTAAAGCCCTTACGTCAGTGCCAAGATCATTGAGGTTCTGCTAAGTGACCAGCCCATTCTATTCAACCCCTTCATTAACAAAAAAATCAGCCATGTTGTTGGCTTCTCTGAAAGCATGAGTTATTTTGACTTTATCAAAATTAGCTAAAAGGAATTTAGCATCTTCGATCCAGCTCTTGATAGACCATGAAGGAGGGGACTTCCCTAGGAGGCAATCAATAATGTTTTTTGAGTCTCCTTCAAGCCATAAATATTTAATATTCATACTGACTACCAAGTTAATCACTTGAAAGGCTCCAATTTCTTTAGCCACGTGATTAGTTTGAGATCCAATGGGAGTTGCCACTACCGCTAAAAAATTACCATTAGAATCCCTAATCACACCTCCACTTCCAACCAACCCTGGGTTTCCCTTAGCCACACCATCGAAGTTAGCTTTAGTCCAACCACACGGAGGAAAACTCCAGCACACCCCTATCTAGTCTTTTTTAGTAGGTTTAGAAGCCCTTGACACATCATTTTTAATCTTCCACTCCTTGGCTATATTTAAGTCATATGGAGAGCATAACACTACCTCCTTTTTATTCTCTTGTTGAGGAATGATATTAAAGTTTTCAACAACTAACCTGAAGGTTTTTTAAAACACATTGTTCTCTGAAGTTTCCTTGTCCCTGAAGAGTCTATTATTCTATTCTTTCCACACACCCCATGCTATATAGGGGAAAGTAAAAGCCCATAATCTTTGAATAAAAGGATTCAAAGAAGGAGCTTTCCATTGAGAGAAGAAATCTTCAATAGTATAAGGAAACACCCATGATATGTTCTAGAGATTCATAAACTTACCCCATATAGCAGCAGTAAATGGACAATGGAGAAACAAGTTATTAGAAGACTCTACCTCATTCTTGAAAAGATAGCATCTATTAGGTATTTGGAATCCATGCTTACAAAGATTTTCAACCGTGAGCACTTTGTTTTGAAGAAGGATCCAAAAAATAAATTGACTTTAGGGGTTAGATGTTTTATCCATGCTCTAGACTAGAAGGGAGAGGGGGATTGAGAAAAAGACAACAGAGAGACAACCAAGGAAATAGAGTAGTTGCCTGAAGGGTTATCTATCAAGACTACGAGGTCATCTTGTTGATTCTAACCCATCCTAAAAACCAGCAAAGATGAGTGGATCAGAGCAAGCTCTGGGCTAAGCTGGGATAAGTCCACCCATCCCCCATCACGCCAGTAGTCCTTAACTTGCGTACCAAAAGTCATTTTGCAAATGTCATCCCACCTGTTAAACGTCTCATTGTTAATTAGGGGTTCCTTTAGCAACCATCTGTCCTCCTAGAACCTAGCTTGATTTCAACTTCTTATATTCCATCTAACACCTAAGTCCACAATCTTTCTCCCAGTGGTCATATCATTCCAGCACGCTGATCCACGAGGCAGAGAGGGAGAATCCAACAGGGCCTTAAGAGATCCACAATTAGCGATATATTTACTTTTTAAGATATCTTTCCATTCACCATTAGATGAAAAGGACCTCCAAGTTTTCTTAGAAAGTGGTGTCTTATTCATCATTCTAATCTTTCTTAGACCCAGTCCACCCATATTCTTTGGCCTACAGACAAGATCCCATCCAATAAGAGGCATTTTCTTTCTCTCTTCAACCCCCGACGAGAGAAATATTTTTTGGATTTTTTCAATAGCATCAACATATTTAGCAAGGATTTTGAAAAGACTTAAGGCATAAATCAAAAGGTTCTGAAGAGAATCTTTGAGAAGTTGGATTTTCCCTACTTGACTAAGAAGAGATCCTTTCGATCCAACAAGATTTTTGTTGAACCTATCTACCAAAAAAATCCCAAAGGAGTCATGAGGTTTAAGGGCTAGTGGTAGTCCAAGATAAATGGAGGGTAAGGGTTCCACTCAACAACCTAGAATTCTGGCTATCTTGACCTGTCTCTGATTTGGGGTGTTAAAAAAGAAAAGAGAAATTTTCAATCTATTGACTGACTAACCAGAAGCTCTCTCATACTCATCCAAAATTCTTTTCAGATTCTTAGCTTCAGTCACCGTAGACCTCCCCATCAGCATGGTATCATCAACAAACTGTTGATGAGAGAAAATCAGATTACTAGAAGAGGGTCTTAGACCCACCAATGAACCTTGGTCAATTAGTCTTTTCAAGTTACGCCCAAGGCATTCAACCATAATAGTGAACAAGATGGGGGAGAATGAGTCTCCATGTCTTAAACCTCTTAAATTATGGAAAAAACGTGAAGGGGATCCATTCACCATAATAGAGATAGAGGCTGTTGAGACAAGTTGCTCCACCATTTGAAGGACTCTGATGCTGAATCCAAATGCTCTCATAATTTTAAGCAATAATTTCCAGTCCACGAGGTCATAGGCTTTCGATATATCCAGCTTTAGAAGAAAACCTTCAGTTTTGGATTCCACATGGGAGTGGATATTCTCATGGATAGTAACAGTAGAATCAAGGATCTGCCGACCATGAACAAAACTGTTTTTCTAGGGAGAGATCAATGAGGGTAGGATTAAGAAAATTCTAGACGTCAGAACCTTAGAAATGATTTTATAGAAAGAATTATAGAGGCTTATAGGTCTAAAGGCTTCAAACTCCACCGCACCAGGTTTCTTGGGAATAAGGACCAAGAAAGTAGCATTAAGTTCCTTTAGGATAATTCTTGATCTAAAGAACTCTTTGACAACATTTACAACATCCTCTTCAACAATCTCCCTGAACCATTGAAAGAAAAACATGGGAAAACCATCAAGGCCAGGGGCCTTGTTCCCTTCAAAGGAAAAGAAAACTTTCTTAATTTCTTCCCTTGAAGGAATAGCAGCTAGCATGGTATTATCATTCTCCTTAACTAAAATAGGGATGGATGCTAAGAGGTAATCTTTCTCTTCATGGTTGATTCCTTCACTAGCTGAGAGAAGGTTACTAAAGAAAAGGACAACTTGTCTTCTAATATCATCCTCCTCGAATTGATTGCCATTAATTTCAATGTGAGAGATTCTATTGGCTACCTTGTGTTTTGACGTAGACAAATGAAAATATCTAGTGTTTTTATCTCCGACAGAAAGCCACAGAGCTCTAGATCTTTATCTCCAAAATTCCTCCTCTCTAGCTATGATTTCATGCATTTTAATAAGCACCTCATTTTCTTTTTCCCTATTATCATCAATATATCCTTTCGTCTATATTTTACCTTGAATCTCCATCAACTCCATTTGAAGCTTGGATTTGATTCCAAAAATGTTTCCAAAGGTCCCTTTTTTCCATTTTCTTATATTACATTTAACTTCCCTTAATTTCTTAGCCACCATTTCCACCATTTCCTTATTTCCTCAAAAATATGAGGATGGGAGAGCCACATTCTTTCAAATCTGAAGGGAAAGTTTCTCTTCTCCTTTAACAGATCTACCACAAAACTTATAGGAAAGTGATCAGAACCCACCCTAGAAAGAGCTTTTAAGGAACAATAATAATTTACGAACCATTGATATGAAATTAACGTTCTATCTAACCTTACTTAGATCAAGTCCTTACCAGTTCTTCGATTCGACCAAGTAAAGGAAACTCCTTGTAAATCCAAATCAATCAGCACCTGATTGTTAATGAAATATAGAAGATCCATTTTTCTCTCCAAATTAGCCTGGGAGCCTCCAAACTTCTCATCATCTTGAAGAGGGGTATTACAGTCTCCCATAACGACCCAAGAGTCATTAAAAATCCTGTGAAAGGAAGCAAGCTCCTTCCAAAAAAACTTTCTAGCTCCTTTCCCATTAGGGGCATAGATGTTAGACTGAATCCAACAAAAATTGTCTCTGATATGGGTAAATCTGGTGGCCACATGATTAGTACTTTCCAGCAAGGGTTCTCCTTTAATAAGATTCTAGTTCCAAAAGGTGACGATACCTCCTGAGGCACCATCTGAGCTATTTCCATGGAAACCACAAAATTGAAACATCTTATCTTTTCCACCTTCTCCTTAGGAATTTTGGATTCTTGAACAAGTAATATGTCAGGTTTGTGGTCCCTAACAAAATTGTGCAGCACATCCTGCTTATGAAGGCTATTTAACCCCCTAATATTCCAAGAAATGATCTTCATATCTTACCAGGGGATTGGAAAATCTCTAGGATGGTATTTTGAGCACCATCCACAATATCCGAAAAACTACCATGCTCCCTCAACCACTTTTCAGATTTCCTTCCTTGGTTGCTCTTAGTAGCTCCACAATCTTCCTTAGCTCTGGTTCTAGTGGATACTCCACTCAGAGTATTCTGCTGTTTGTTTTTCTTCTTCTTCTTCTTGGACAAAGAGTTAGCTTCATCTCTATTTGTCTCTTCTTGGCTTTCCAACTCTCTCATTGATTCCCATACCTTGTCAAGGGAAGGGTTTCCATCATTTTGTTGTTGTACTAGGTCAAATTTTCACTTGAGAACTCTTGAGTCAAACTCAAGTCCTCAAAGGTATCCTTGACAAAATATAGGGAAAAAGAATTTCTTAGATTCTGAAAAAGAGTCCAGACTAGAGGGGAGATCTCTAGAGGAAAAAGGAGTAGGAAAACCAAAATCCAACATCAAACCTTGAATAGGGATATCATCCAAACCTGGTTCCTCAAACTCCTTAAGATTTGGCACCAAAATAGGGTTGCTAGAGAATTCCAAATTCATCAAACCATTTCCAGTTCCACCTAGAGCATGCTCTCCATCCTCCTTTGTTCTAGATATATTCTTAGGCTCATTTCGTTACAACTCTTGAACAACCAAATCTTCTTTGAGACCCACCGCTTCATTAAGTTTTGGGACATTCACCTAATCTTCATGCTTCAAACACCCTAACTCGCCAATACGAGAGTTCTCTTTGTTCTCTTTACCCTCCCCCTCAGGCTTCTTTCTCTAGATAGGCCTCAGAATAGGCATAGGTTTCTCTCTCTCCTTGGTTGCATTGAGAAGGCATTTCTTAGCCCAATGCCTAGATTTTTTGCACTTGAAGAAAGAAAAAGGAATCAATTCAAAATCTATAGCTTGTGTCCAAATCCCTAGCTTTGACTGGATTTTAATAGAGGAAGGAAGATTGGCATTCTGGGATACTCCCACACAAATTCTAGCAAACACAAGCCTTTTTCTAGTCACTGTCATGGGATCTATAGACAAAAGCTCCCCAAAATAATTAGCAATACCATTAAAGACATCTTCGTTCTAGTATTCCAAAGGAAGACCTAGAAGTCTAGCCCATACAAGAACATTCTCAAAGATTGAATTAGAAAGGTCCAGATTCGAAGTCCATTTCTTAAGGGCCAGGGAGGATTTCCCTATAACCCAAGGACTGCCACTCCTGACAGCCACCATCCTCCTTGCAAGTAAACTCAAAAGTAAAGAAACCTTTGGGAAGCACTACAACTATAACTTTTCCATTGGTTCTCCACTTATTTTTGATGAACTCGCTAACCACTTCAATGTTTGGTCTAGGGCCCATGAAATTTCCAACCAACACTCTATCCATTAAGTCTATATTATGATCAATAATCGGATCAGGCATAGAGATGGAAAACTTACCTTTTCCTGGGTCAGATATGTTGTGCACTGGAGGGAAAAATGATTTCCCATTAGGCTTAACTCCAAACAAAGAAGACCATGGTTTGCATTTAACTCCTTCTTCTCCAGCAAGCCCCACCGCATCAACAAATTTATCACCTTTATTTTATTCAATAGAACCCAAAGGGAAATCAGGTTCGGTAACCTTCCCCCCCGGGTCCACCAAAATATTTTTTCCGACATCATTCTCATCTGAATCATTCTTACCTTTGTTCCTACTCAAAAATTGCACCTATTCTGCCTGCGATTCCTCAGATCCTACTCCACAACCTGCTCCATTGTTCGAAGATTCAAAATCCTGCTTTTCCCACCTAAGCATTGTTCTCGCTCTGTTAAGAATTTCATAGATATCTCAGTTGTTGCAATATAGATTAATAATGGCTTTCCTTTAGTTAGTGGTACTAGTATGGGTGGTGACATCATTTATTGCTTGAGTTGATTGAAAGTGGCTTCACATTTTTCATCCCATTTAAAAGAAATATTCTTGTGTAACAAATGATTGAAAGAATGAGTTTTATCGGCCAGTTGTGTGATGAACCTCCTGATAGACTGGAATCATCCCTGTACTGATCTGAGTTGACTAATATTTTTAGGAGGCATCTCCATAATGGCTTTGACCTTCATAGGATCCACTTTGATGCCTTTAGTTGATACAATATATCCCAATAGTTTAGCTAATGTTGCACCAAATACACATTTCTTGGGATTTAAGCTCACATTGAATTTCTCCAGTTTGGTGAAGATCTTGTCTAAAATTTCTAGATGTCCCTCTCTAGTGAATTATTTCGCCAATAATTCATCTACATAGTCTTCCATAAAAGTGTGCATCATGTCATGGAAGATGGTGGTCATTGATCTATGATATGTGGCTCCAACATTTTTCAACCCAAAAGGAATTACATTCTAGCAAAAAGTGCCCCAAGGACATGTGAAGGTTGTCTTATCCTGATCTTTGGGTGCTATCTTTATCTATTTGTAACCAGAAAATCCATCCATAAGTGATAACATTTCATGTCTAGCTGTCAAGTCTACGATGATGTCAATGTTAGGTAGAGGAAAATCATCTTTCAAGCAAGCCTTGTTGAGATCTCTGAAATTCGTGCATATCTTGTTGTTGTTATCTAGTTTCAAAATTGGCACAATGTTTGATATCCACTCCGAATAGTCAATAGGTCTGATAAATCCCACATCCAATAGCTTCTTCAATTCAAATTTTACCAGGAGGGCGATGTGTGGATGCATTTTGTTCAAATTTTATTTCACTGGTTTTACTCCAAGTGGTAGTGATAAATGATGCATGATGAGCTTTGGATCTATACTTGGCATGTCAGCGTAGGACCAAAAAAAAATTATTTTCCTCTCTTCAAAGAACTTAGGGAAGTTTAGTTTCTCTTCTTCTGCCATGGATGTTGCCAGATGTAGAGTCTTGACTATTCATCTGTACCAACATTGATGGATTGCATAGGTTCAATCAACACTGAAGACCTCTCATGATAATACTCAATAAGAGTGTCAAATCTCCCATCTTTTGGTGCCTCAAAGAGGTTTACACCATTAGATGCACTCTTTATTTTTACTTTTTCTTGATTTAATGCTACCATTGAATGGTTTTCACCATTAGATCAATTTTTGATATTCATTGTTTTGTAGCTGAGAGATTTGGCACTCCCTTGCTGGAAGCTTCGTTATGAGATTCAATAATGGAACATGTTTTGGGGTTATTAGAACAAAGGAAATTCACAATAGTGTCATCATTTGGAAAGACTGGTATGTGAAGCAGCTCATTTTGGTCCCAGTCAATCAGTTCAGAGTGTATCAATGACAAGGAATCTTCAGATTGGCTAAGGTAAAGAGGGGTAAGTGTCATGATGGCAACATTGTCAATGTGTTCGATAGCAATATCAAGGTCTATGATGTTACTCTCTTTTGAAGTATCTATCTCACTCGAAGCATGATCGTCTTCACTTGAGTCATCGATATGCATTGATCCAATTTTAGGTGGTTTAGAACTCAAGCTTTGTCCCTCTATACGTGTTGGTGTATACTTTCGTATCACATCAATTTCCTTATCATGACGAGACTCTTTAGAGAGGGAATCCTTTTTAGAGTTATCTCTCAATTGGAGGATTCTCTCAACAACCTGTTGTCTAGTTTCTTCTTTTGATTCTTCTCTATATCCTAGTCTTGTCTTGTCCTTTGAATTCATTGTGATGGGTTGTATTGGTTCTATGATGCCTTCTTTTCTTTTACCAATAGGACCTTTTCCCTCATATCCCATATTTTCCAGGATTGTCTTCCCTTTTCCATATTGCTTTGTTTGTACATTTGAAGTGGATGCTTGTGATTATTCTTCATCTTTGTACAACCAATTTAAAACCTCCTTGTCTTCTAATTCATCCACTAAGGTACTTGCTCTTACAAAGGTGCCATAAAAGAGCATGGTTGGTTGTGATGATTGTTTCCTTGATGTTGATGGCTGCCCATATGACTTAGGAGAAGATGAAAGATGTGATAAACATAAGGATTTCTCAAATGAGTATTCCCCCATGCCTTTGTCTTTCAATTGGATCTTTTCAACTTGTTTTGATAAGGCATTGAGTTTTCCTTCTCAATTTTGTGAAGTAGAATTACCAATACCTTTGTCTTTTGACTGGTCCCTTTTCTCAACAAACTTTGACAAGGAATTCAGTTGTCTTTCACTGTTTGATGAGCTAGGTGTTGAATCTTCCCTGTTATGTGGCACAAAAGTGTCTTGAGTCATTTTAAGTGTGTTACAATATTGGGGATTGTTGGAGTTAGCTGCAATAGTGATTTATTTTTGTTGAAAGGAAATTTCAAAGACTGATGATAAGCTGATGGTACTGCTTGCATCTCATGAATCCAAGGACGTCCGAAGAGTATGTTGTATATTAATTCTTTGTCCAACACTTGGCAGATTTTATCTTTAACAATTGGTCCCACTTGAATATGTATCACTATCAACCCTTGGGAAGATTGCTCTTCATCATCATATGTTTTTATTGTGATTTTCCTTATAGGATCAATAGTATTTCATGAGTATCCTAGTGCACAGATGAGTTTTAGAGTACAGATATTTAGGCCAACTCCACCATCTATTAAAAAACACTTGACCTATTGTTTGTGGATTAAGACCTCAATGTGGAGGGCAACGTTGTGCGGATGGGTGATAGATACATCATCATGTTTGGATAATAAGAGGTAGTGAGGTGCGGTCAAGTGTCCCACCATAGCTTGAAATTGGAAAACTTCCAGATTATTTGGTACCATGGTGGCAACTAGAGCTTGTTCTAGAATTTCTTTGTGTGCTGGTGGAATCTTGAGAATCTCTAGTATGGATATTTGAGTGGGTATTTTCTGTAACTAATCAATGATGTTATATTGAGTTGCAGGTGTAACAGTTGTTTTGGACTTGAAAGGGGTAGCTCCTTTCAATGTTACCTTGACTTGTCCTCTTGTGACTGTATTGATTGGTGAATTGTCTTGTTTTTCTTTGATTTTATTGACATTAATTTGATTGTTGTTTGCAGCAATGTTAGTGATCAAATTTATTGGCACAAGGTCACTGATTTGATGTGAGGTGGTGTCAATATTGTGGTGATTATTTTCAGTTGTAACAATGTTTCTTTGGCCCTTTATTTTGATGTCCTTGGTTTGATATTGAACTACCTCAACATAATGAATGGTAGAATCATAAATATAGTTCACATTTTTTCCCATGGTATTCGATGAAGAAGATTCCCCTTTTTGTAGTTTGGTAGAGGGTTCTCGAATGCTCCATGATCACTGTTTGTTTGGGGTCCTTCTATGAATATGGTCTTGTTTTCAATAAAGTCTTGTATCAAGTGTTTTAATTGCATGCAATCATTGGTTTTATGTCCTTTTTTTTGATGAAAGTCATAGAAATGTGCATCATTCCACTATGGAGGGTTAACTTGTGGTTCCCAATTTCTTTCCTCTAGTAATGTTATGACTTTAGCTTCAAGAAGTTCCTTTAATGTTGATTCTGATGATTGTCCCAAAGGTGTGAATCTTATTTGATTGGAGTATGTTCGATATGGTGGTCTTCTAGATTCAACATTACCTTGATTTCTATTTTGATTGACATTTTGGTTGTTATTTTGGTTGTTGGGTGGATTGTTGTTTTGATTGGTTTTGGTTGCAGCTGTTGTTAAGTTGGATACATGTTATTCATTTTGCGTTTCAACTGTACCATCATTGTTACTGTAGACACCTAAAATTGGTCAAGACATTTAATTAATTAAATACTAGTTATTTAATTAATATTCCATCTACGTATAAATAAATACTCAATTTATTTATATAGTTCACCCTTTTCTAATTATCCAAATATAAAATCATATTCTTCTAATATAATTAAATAAACAAATTTCCATAAGCTTGTTTTATTTAATTAAGTTTAATTAATTTTGGATTAGGAATTCAAGCACATGTCTACAAATTTTCATACCACCTCACCAAGGTCACATGAAATTAAATAATTCTAATTTTTAATTAGAATTATCTTCAAACACATGGCTTATTCCTCACACCTTCAACAAACTTTCAAAAAAATGGTCTTTCTCTCACACACTTGATTCTTCCATCCATTTCGTATGTTGTCTTTGGTCTAGGGGACACCTTCTTGATTCTATTCATCTCCACCGTTCATCCCTCTTGGTTGAATTTGGACCATCGATCATTGCCACTTCACAAGATGCTTGGAAAAGCCTATAAATACAACCCTTTGGCATTGTATTTTGCATCCACATTTGAGTAGAGTTATCATGAAGGAATATTGTTTGAGCATTGGAGCATTTGGAGTCTTATAGTTACATTTCATATCATGTTTTTTTCTGTAGTTACATCCTAGAATCACACTTTGCTTCATAGTTGCATTTTATGTCATCCTTTGCATCATAGTTGCATTTTAGATTAGCATATTCATAGTTAGCATTTGAGCATATGTAGAATCATCTTAGCTATAATATCATTTACATTGTATAATCTAACACCATCATCCATTCATCATAGTATCCATTATCATTTTCATTATATAGTTTCATGTAGGAACTTAATTGGCTTGCATGTTGAATATTATCTTGTTTCTCAAATTGGAATTTTAATAACCATAGTGCACAGAGAAATCTAAGGGCCAAATGGTTTAATAAATCCTTGAGAATAGAGGACAATGAGACATTCTTAAAAGATTTGTTTAGCTGCAAAATAGAGTAGTTTATTTGATTCAAATCTTTGATACAATTCATTTCATTAAGGTTTGTGTTGATTTACTAACAATTCCCACATTTCACACACACAAAATGGTTCCCACCAAGGGGCCATACCCCATTGCTAACAATTTTCTGGAAAATTTCATTTAAATAGGATGGACGTGATGTTTTAGTGCAATTGTGGTTTCTTTCGGCTCATCTGACAAATCATCTGGCACATATGACTTCTGTTTCGATGCATCCGACCAATCTTTTAGCACATCTGGGGTCTGTTCTGGAGCATACAATCAATCTTTTGGTGCATACATCAACTGTTCTAGCGCATACAAGGAGTCTTTTAGCACATTCATCACTTCTTTTAGTGCATACATTACTTCTTTTGGCACATTCATAACTTATTTTAGTGCATTCATAAGTTATTTTAGCGCATACATGAGTTCTTTTAGTGCATAGAGTAGCTATTTTAGCGCATTGAAGAAATATTTTAGCACATTGAATGATTGTTCTAGCACATCTATGTAAATTTGAAAAAAATTAAAAATCTGAGAACTAATTTGTGTTTTCTGCTTGCAGGTACTTTTATACGCTGGTCAAAAATTTTTTTATCAAACTACTGATGATTTATGTAGGGGATGGATTTTTTTAATTGCTTTCTTTTGCTTAAAATAAGCATCTATCTTACTTAAGAAGGATAAAGAACACCATGTATTTCGTGCTTAATGAATGGTAGGCATATGCTCTCCCCTTAATTGGGTGACCAAAAAGCTAGACCCATTCACTTTTTTTTTATCCTTAGAGGGCCTTCCTTGTGGGAAAAATTAATCACCCAAGGGAATGACCGAACTGGTAACATGCTAAAGCTAAGCAACTTCCAACTGGGATATAAATGTGGGTACTTGGGGAAAGTTCAAATATCACTAGGATTGTTTTGACAAGAAGGGAAATAATGGTCTCTTTCTGCATGGATGATTCCCCATGAATGGAATTCCTATAATAGAACCCTTTTTTGTAGCAAGTCCAAAATCCTTGATCTATTTGTTGGTGTAAGAATGGTCATTTTGAAGCCATCCCACATTCTTGCAGCTTTTAGTAGAGATGAGAAATATGCCATGGGAGATTCATGGGTATTGATGCTTGGCTGCCCCATAGAAGTGAGTTTCGTGGAGGGGAGCCAATGGGGTCAAGCATCTAATCATCCGCTCTAAGTAAGCGCAGTTCGAGTAAAATCCAAGTGGGAATCCAGTCAATATTGTCCTACACAGCCTTAGGATTGTACATGTTTGATGTGTTTTTCCAATGTGTTTTTAAACAAATTTCAAACAAAACATCACACGCTGGAAGTGAAAAACTTGATTCAAAAAAAATCCTTTGAAACAACCAATTCTATGATTGGAAAATTGAAAAAATAAAACAAACTTGCAAGAAACTGTGACATTTTCCCAATTTAGCGCATCCATTGCTTGTCACCATTCTCTAGCACATCCATATGCTATTATAACGCATCCACTATATCTGCCAGCGCATCCATTTCCTTCTATAGTGCATTCACCCATTACTGTAGCACATCCACCCAATACTTTAGCGCATTCATGCTATTCTATAGCGCATCCAACCAATCCTGTAGTGCATTCAAGCTATTTTGTAGTGCATCCAATCAATCTTGTAGCACATTCAAGCTATTTTGTAGCACATCCAACCAATCCTATAGCGCATTCAATCCTTTCTATAGTGCATTCAAGCCATTCTATAGTGCATCCAGGCTATCTTCTAGTGCATCTATGCAATCTTTTAGCGCATCCAAGCTTTGTTTTAGTGCATCCATTAAATTCAAAACATGAGAGTTAAATTTATCCCTTGTTTCATAGTTTGAACCAAAATTTAGAATCTTTCTCAACCCAGAATCATTCCTCAGGTACCATAGAGTCTAAACTTGTTAAAATTGACCTCTACAAGTGGAATTCTCCAATCTAAACCAAGATCTAACATCTTAAAGTTCCTAAACATAAAGCCATCATGGTTGAGGCTGAAGGAAATTCTTTTCACAGATTCCACCAAACTAAAATAGATGAGGATCAATTGAATGCTTTAGCTCATCAAATGAAAAACCTTCAACAAAAAATTTGGGATATGCAAAGGGAAACAACCATAGAAAGATATTTGTTGCTAGACATTTGTTCTTATTCCTCTAACAAAAATCTGGACATGATACCTTATCCACCAATAAATACATCATCCATGTTCAATATCTTCAAATTGTTGAAAAAGTTAAATGAGAAGTCCAAATCAAAGTCTTCAAATACAAATGATATTGAAAAATCTTACCATGTCATGCATCTATCTTCATCTCCCATAAGTCAAAATAAATCTTAGGATTCTTTCACCCAAGTTAATGATTCCATCCAAACCACCTTCTTCTATCATATCTTCTATATCCAATGATTCATGTCAATCTCTTAGTCCAAACCATGTTGTCATAGACTCCTCTACACCTCAAGATCAAAACATTATTTCCACTTCATCCAATGGTACCAAAATTCCACAAGTTCTTCCAATCTTTGACCAAGAATGAATCTCTTAAGAATTATATGATGATCCCCTCCTTTCACTTTTCATCCATGATGACTCCTTTCCATCTCAAGAGAAAAGTATATTTCTGAGTTCTTCTTCCACCCCATCTAATGAATTCATACCATCTCATGATTCCATTGCATTCCAAGAGCATGATAATTCTTCCATCCTATCTAATGATGTCCTATCACTCGATGATCAAGATATGCTTTCTACAAAATCTCATGATTCCCTTCCTCATCAAGATCAAGATATGCTTCCATTTGAGTATATATCTTCATTTCATGAGGATGTTCATCCTTCTCAAGATTAAGATATGCCTTTCATACCACTTCATGATGATTCTATACCTAATAAAGAGAAAGCTACTCCATCTCTTAGACCTCATGATCCTTTTCAAAGTCAAGATCAAAGTACCCCATCATCCCCATGTCAAGATCCTATCACACCTATACTAGCCATCCATGAACCCCACACCTACAAATTGGGATCATCCACCTTTATCCAATCTAATTTAATTCCAACACCTATCCTTTCATCCATATCATATCCTCCCCAAAATGTACTTGCATCTTGTTTCACAAACAACACATATCCCATTGGTAAATGAATGTGTCAAAGTATGAACTACAAAGGCAAAGGATTAGGCCTTCATGAAAAAGGTATCCTTGAACCCCTTTCTGTCCAACAAAATCCATACTATCATGGCCTTGGTTATATACCTAAGTGTCCTATTTCATCAAACCTACCAGCTATCTTAGGTTCTCATCCTAGTTCATCAAGCCTTCCATCTATCCTAGTTCATAAAACCTTCCATCTATCCTAAGTCCATATCCTATTCCTCAAGAACAAAAAAGGCACACATCCTTGAGGCTCTTTCAAAATTCTATCTACACTCACTCATCCATAATACCTCTATATCATTCATCTCAATCCACCCCTCCCATTGCTCTTGGAAGTAATTTGGGTGCCAAATGTCAAAAGCTTCCATATCAAAATCTACATGTGCCAAAGGATCAACATGTATCCTCGAAGAGGCATCAAAAATAAAAGAAAATTTGATCCAAAATAAAAGGAAAAATAAAAAAGGCCACAAAGGCCCATCAAAGAAAAAAGAAAAACTTCCAAGACCACAAAGGTCCATAAATCAAAAGGAAATTTCAAAAGGCCACAAAGGCCCATCAAAGCAGAAAGAAAAATTTCCAAGACCACAAAGGTTCATAAATCAAAGAGAAAAATCTCTAAGGCCACAAAGGCCCATAAAGCAAATATCAAAGTCAAAAATCATGTGGATTCCTAAAAGTCTCATAGAAGCAATGAAATCTAAATTTCCACCCAAATTTGCTAAACCAAAAGCTTCCTCAATATTCCATTTAAAAACCTTTCGCCTTCCAAATCCATTTTTCCTCCATCACTCCACCACCCTTCAAGGTGTGTGCCAATTTTGACCTTGCAATCCTTTCCATCTATCCATCAACAAGCCTTCCCACCTCCTATACATTACCCACCATTCATACCCCATTATCCTCCTTTAATCCAAACCTATGGATAAATCCTTAGTTCTTCCATCGTACCTTTAATAAGCCAAAATTTATGAGTTTAACCCCTATTTCCATGGTTTATTAAAGGAATATTTGGTCATGAAACTTGATGCTTAAGTCCTTCCTCCATCTCCCTATCATCCATATCCTATTTTCCATATTCCTCTTGCACTCTACACTTGGGGGGCAAGTTTCATCCATCTTATCATTCCTTACATTTCCACCTTTGATCTTGACAAGGTTAAGGATCTCCTTTAACATCATATATCTTATCCTATTCACTTTGTCCATATCTTTCGTACCATATCTTTCGTCTTATCCATATTCCATCATTCTTTCTAGATACATCCTTTCTTCCCTTCCTTGGTCTTGATGAGGAATAGGGGAAAAATACTCGGGCCTTGTGTCCATATCTTATCTAGTTGATCTTATTCATCCCATCCATTATCTTTATCCGTTCTTTCTTCCATTCCATAACTCCTGCCTTATCAAAATCCATCTCATCATGTCCCTTTACAACCTTGAATCTTATCATGTAAATCATATTTGAGTGGAGTTGTAAAACATTATCCCATCCTCATATCTTTTGTCAATCAATCATCAAAAATCATCAATCTTATTGTACTTAGAGGAAATCAATGATGTTAAGTACTTATCATCATCATGCCTTATGGAATCAATCATTTCCCACATCCTAATCAATCAACCATTATCATCTTTCGAAAAGAGATATGTTGCTTGTGTGACATGTTTTGCAGTGAATCTTTCAGTTTGGTCTATCATTTATCCATGGTTGCATTACCTCTTTTGTGGGGCATCGTGTTCCTCCAACTGGTGATATCATATCATTCCATCTTAAAATATCCGAAAAAATAAGAAAAAAAGATCAAAAATACAAAAAAAATACAAAAAGAGAAAAATAAAAAAAAAAGTGAAAAATAAAAAAAAATTGAAAAAGTGCAATAAAAGAAAGTAGTGAAAACCTAGCAACAGGTGCTATTTGTGATAGACTAGATTTTCCATCTATTTGAGCATTCTATCCATTCACTTTCACCATCTATCTTCCTATTATTGGAAAGCTTCATGTAAATATCCTAGCATCGCGGTCGTGTCTCACCCTAGACTAGGGGCAAAATCCTAAACTCACTAGGGGAAAATAAACTCTGAGCTTGAACCAAAAGATAAATAGCAGTAGGGAAAACAAAACAAACATGATCATAGTGAAACCAAACATTAAACATCAAACACCATCAGAAACACATCAACCATCCAGAATCAAAACAACCTTATCAATCAAACCAAAAGCATGCTTCAAATGGATGGTGTTACTTTTGAATCATGGGTTTATCAAGTCAAACATAAATGTTCAATTGTTGTACTTTGAATTTTTCTATCATATCTCTAGTGCACCTCGATGATGTATTCAACTAGAGGATCGAGGAAGGAGTATGATTTTTCTTTGTCTATTGTTTGTGAGCTGATCATTATTATTGTGCAAATTATCACAAGACATGCTCTACAAAGTATCACTAATGACATTCTGAATTTGCATAGGAAAATAGTTAACTCTTGTCTTTTTACACAAGCAATACTCAGGTCATCTTATTTTAATTAAACTTAGATTCTTGTGTTAACTTGCACTATCAAACATCATGGAAGTAGTACTCAAGTCGTCATGGTCTAAATATGCGATCGATGCTTGTACTCACTTTCAACATTTTAAAGGCTCAATGATGATAAAAAGCACAACAAATCAATTGTTATGAATTGCAACTTCTTCATATGAGATCTGCATGGTTAGAGTAGACTGCATCCATGTTAGTTTTCATTTGTATCTATAGGGTTTCCAAGGAAGCAACAATTTCATAAAGATGTTCTCTCTTATCAATGGATTGAGTACACTTGACATTTTCAAAAATACATCATTTTCATATAATTTCACATCGGTTGCATCATCATTTACATACATTAGAAAACATTGTCACATAATTCATCCATCCATGCATTACATCATGATATTTGCATCAAAAAACACAAAAAGACGTGCATCGCATCTCATTTACAAAATCATTTCATATAATTACATTAGGAAAGTGGTTCACTAAGCTTAAATGAGTGAGTCTCTTCCGATTTCTAAAAGAATTGGGAAATATGTCAGGTTTTGTGAAGCTTAACTTAACAAAGAATCAACTAACAACAACCTTACCACAACTCTTGGAAGTTGGATAGATTCACTCATTTAAGCTTAAGACCCTAGCAGTTTTGAAGTATTACAAACTTAGTTAAGCATAATCATTTACATCACATAACCATATCATCATTACAAAACATTATACATCATTACATCCCATTATCATTACAACCATACATAATCAATATGAACATCACATATCCTCACATATCATTGGCATAATGAAATCCATCTCACATAGCATAAAATATCATTTGCATAAATCCATAAAGCATATCACAAAATCACACATTATCATCCTTGCATACATCACATAATTGTCACATAGCATAAAATATTATTTGCATAAATCAATAAAGCATATAGGATCATCCATTATCATCATATAAACATCATAAACACATAGAACTAGGTACCATCATACAATAATTTCATCTAACATTCATCCATTTATGGCATCATTTATTTGCATCAGAAAAGTACAAAAACATCACATACATTTCATCACATTGGAATAATAGGATCCATCACACGCATCATATAGGCATCATTCATAAAACATCATAGAATCATAACACATCACTTGCATCATCATTTGCATCCATAGCATATCATATCATCAGAACATCACATTGTATAAATAAGGGAAATTAAATGTATCCATCATAATAATCATGATCATCATCATAACCTAGAAATTAAATGCATCCATCATAGGAATCCATCATAAACATCATATTGACACATAGATCATAATCATCGCCGCATATCATATAACCTAAAAATCATAATGTCAAAGTGTACAAGGATATCCAAAGGTATAAATAGATACATCAATATAAAAAATGGCACTGTATCCTAAAGTCTAAAAACAAGAGGTACATCATCAATGTCTCATATACATCAGTGTATACATCATGTCCAAAGTACATCAGAAAACCATAAACTAGAGCTATGTCGTGCTCCCCCAAGATGGTGTTGGCATATGACCTATATCTCCCCCACCTGATGGACCTACCCCAGGATCCTACCAATCTCCAGGTAGTGGCTGCATGACACCCATGCTAATGGTACGAGATTGGGACCTGCCAGACTGAGACTGTGCAAAGCTCTCTCATTGCTCTGGAGGAACTAACTCATGATATCTCCCTTAGTAAAAATTAGCTTCCTGGGAAGTGCGATGTATCACTCTAAAATAATTTGAAGCCCCGACAACTGCTACAGCCTATTGTAGTCTCTTAGTGACACCCTCAACCTACTTTTCCTGCCACCTAAAGGTGTCTCTCTCTATACTCAACATGGTAATCTACCCTTGCACCTATCCTTGTCCCTACACTTGGGCTTGTATCTGTGCTAGCTAGGCCTGCACCTGCTACCTAGCAGCATCCCTCTCAGTCATCAGAGTCTACACCTATCCCTATGCATATGTCAGAAGAGCTTGTACCTACTCTAACTGTCCCTATAGCATTTGAGCCTGTACTTGTAACACAACAATCTACATCTATTGTTGTTGTGATGGTAGTCTAGTCTCTATCCGCTACTATGATGGGGCTACCAATGATCACCTCTTATGAGGAACTCTCATCTCTCTAATGTCAAGACCTCACCATCCTCCACCCACATCACCTCCATCATCTCCCCCATCACTCTCCTCATCATCATTGTCATCACTGCTCTCCTCCTCCTACTCCCCCTGCTCCTCCTCCGCCTTTTCTCTCCATCATCTCTGCCCATTCCCTACAACCCCCTCCTCATCTAGAAATGGTGTCGGCTCATCTAGAACGATGATCTGTGGGAAGGGATGCAAAAACATATATTGATTATACTCCTTTGATATTGGAGCAATGGTAATATTTGGATGAACATCCCAAGGAATGACCTGTAAACCCCAAAAGTGTTCAACCATTGCATCATAAGACAAACACGACCCCCACTCGATCGAATCTATCTATCATTGAGCATAATGTGCCACTCCCTATAGCATATGTTGAACCCTACCATATTGTCTCAATACCCATAGTAGCAAAAATCTTTCAATGATAAACTGGGTCCACCCAATCAAGAACAAGGACTGACATAAATAGGGAATCTATGTGTCATCCTCGAGCCACTACTCACAATCTAGATAGGGCCTCCATACCACCAACTCTAGATCATCCAAGGTCCTCCAATACTCAAGTTTTCCTAGCATAGGCTGAGCAAGTCGACCAGCATAAATATGAACATATGGCCTCATGGTCGGGTGCTTCCTCTCCCCAACTAGTCGTGAAACTGCTATATGCTCCCAGGCCTAGACCTAGAGAAGTGTGACCCCTACTGATAAACTCACCCCCCGATGATAGACGACCTGGTGTAGATCATGGTAAAGATGGGCTAGCATACAAAATCCTCATGCATATCTAATGCCCTATACAATCATACTCTCCAAGATATTTCCCCATCCAACTGAGAGTCCCTTTGACCTGTGGTCAGGACAAAGGAACCCTCCAATGAAACCAACTAATACAAATGGCAACATGGCATATGCATCAACCATGTCCCTCCACAGAATCTCGTAGCCACATATATGGTCATCTTGAAATACCCAACGTAGTGTATCAGTCCTACCTTGCTCATGTGCATCACATATAACAAGCTCTCTAATCACCAGAATCTGTAGAATCCAATATACATCCTCAAGAGTCACCATGATCTCACCAATGGGAAAATGGAAGGTTTTATGCTCACTGTGCCATCTCTCCACTAAAGATGTTAGTAAACCCCTCTTCACCCTAATCTGGGGCATATCGATGAGAGATGACAACCCACATAGTACAATAATAGCTATGTCAAATGACAAATCAATTCCCACGTCCTTGGAAAGTGTTCTCTAATCTGTAAGATTTTCAAGGCCTTCTATCATCACAAAATTGCAAATCAGTCCATCAATCAATCAAAATCAACTAACCTATCAATCAATCAATCAGCTTCACTTATCATGAGGTTCATCAATCAATCAATCAACCTCACCTATCATGAGGTTCAACCAATCAATCAACCTCACCTATCATGAGGTTCATCAAATAAATCACATCAACCTCACCTATCATGAGGTTCATCAAATCAATCAAATCAACCTCGCCTATCATGAGGTTTATCAATCAATCAATCAATCAATCAACTCAACCTCACCTATCATGAGGTTTATCAAATCAATCAACCTATAATTGATCATCGCCTATCATGAGGTCAATTATCATCATCCTATCATTGAATCTCACCTATCATGAGATCAATGGACATCTAACCTATCAACATCATCAATCATCATCAACACAAAGGATGACATGATAAAACATCATCGAAATCAAGGAGTCTCAACATGAAAATCCTCAAATTTCTCCAATGTGCTAAAATAGTTCTTCTATGGGAAAAAAAGACTCGATGCACAAGAGAAATCCATCAATGTGCTAAAATAGACCTTCAATGCGTTGAACTACTCTATGTGCTACTTGAGTCTCTCTATGTGCTAATCTAATTTTCCTACGTGCTAATCTAACCTATGCGCTATTTTTGTGCTAATTTAGAAAACCTGTGCACTACATCATTCAATGCACTAGTTCATCTATCTTGTGCACTACATCACTAGACCTGTGTGCTAATGTGTCCTATGCGCTAGAACAGTCGTTCTATTCACTACTTTGGTCTTCCTATGCACTCAAACATTTCAAAATCCAAATTTAAATAAAAATGGAGGGAAAAAAAGGTGCACAAAATACGAGACAATTTTTGGGGTACTCACCAAAGGTTGATACGATGTTGGACGGTTGTGCCACCTAACTTGCTCGAACCGGTGCATGTGGTAGGGGATCACCATTCTACTCCAAGGCTGCTCAATCACTCTCACTCACAAATTTTTCAAATTGCAAAATGCACAAATGAACTTTCTAATCAAGTTTTTAACCTTTTAAAGGTTACTTAAGTGGCATTTTATGGGGTTGTTTTATTTTTATTTTTCAAAGGGGCCTTAATTAATTAGATCATCACCTATAGGCTTATATATCATATTTCAGGAGATAAATCGTTTCTGAGGCATAAAATTTTGAGATCATCATTAAATCATCACAAAATCATCAAAATTTCATAATTTTCAAAAAATCCTAAAAAAATTCAAAAATTCATTGATTTATCTCCTGAGGGGGCATATATCCATCATCACCTAACAATTAGCATCTAGGGCATAAATTTATTTTTTTCTCGGCATCGGTATCAAATTTTTCTTTGAAGCAACGTGTAAACACATTACTTCAAAGAGGGGAAAAATGTATACACCTAAAATGAGTTGAGACATTTAATTAATTAAATAATAGTTATTTAATTAATATTCCATCTACATATAAATAAATTCTCAATTTATTTATATAGTTCACCCTTTTCTAATTCTCCAAATCTAAAATCATATTCTTCTAATATAATTAAATAAATAGATTTCCATAACCTTGTTTTATTTAATTAAGTTTCATTAATTTTGGATTAGGAATTCAAGCACATGTCTACAACTTTTCATACCACCTCACCAAGGTCACATGAAATTAAATAATTCTAATTTTTAATTAGAATTATCTTCAAACACATGGCTTATTCCTCACACACTTCTTCAACAAACTTTCAAAAAAATGGTCTTTCTCTCACACACTTGATTCTTCCATCCATTTGGCATGTTGTCTTTGGCAAGGGGACACCTTCTTGATTCTATTCATCTCCACCATTCATCCCTCTTGTTTGAATCTGGACCATCAATCATTGCCACCTCACAAGATGCTTGGAAAAGCCTATAAATACAACCCTTTGGCATTGTATTTTGCATCCACATTTGAGTAGAGTTATCATGCAAGAATATAATTTGAGAATTGGAGTATTTGGAGTCTTATAGTTACATTTCATATCATGTTTTTTTTTGTAGTTACATCCTAGAATCACACTTTGCTTCATAGTTGCATTTTATGTCATCCTTTGCATCATAGTTGCATTTTAGATTAGCATATTCATAGTTAGCATTTGTGCATATGTAGAATCATCTTAGCTTCATATCATATTATTTACATTGTATAATATAACACCATTATCCATTCACCATAGTATCCATTATCATTTTCATCATATAGTTTCATGTAGGAACTTAATTGGCTTGCATGTTGAATATTATCTTGTTTCTCAAGTTGGCATTCTAACAACCATAGTGCACATAGAAATATGAAGGCCAAATGGTTTAATAAATCCTTGATAATAGAGGACAATGAGATGTTTATAAAAGATTTGTTTATCTACAAAATAGAGTAGTTTATTTGATTCAAATCTTTGATATAATTTGTTTCATTAAGGGTTGTATTGATTTACTAACAATTCCCACATTTTACACACACACAATTACCAATATTATTGTTTTGTCACCATTGTGTAATTGTTGGAGGAGCTTGATGCATTGTTTTCATTGTAAAGTTTTATGACTCCTCCTTTGACCAAAGCTTCTTCAATTTTAATCCCATTTTCAATCAATTTTTCAAAGGTAGGTGGACATTGCAATTCCAATCTGTAGCTCATCTCGTCATTTAGGTTGTCGATGAATATTTCCATCTTTTCCTTTTCAGGTATGGGACAAGAATAGCTTGCAAACAATATTCTCCATTTTTGCAAAAATATAAAGAATGACTAACCCTTTTTCTATTTCAAGTTACAAAGGTCTTTCATTGTTATGTCATGTTGGATGTTATAAGAGTATTGGGTGATGAACTTGTTAACCAACTCTTCAAAGGTGTTAATTGGTGGTGCATGTTTGGAGAACCATTCAAGACATTGTCCACCTAGGCTGCATGGAAATAATGTCATCAAGTAAGTTTCTTCATGTGCAAATTCAAGACTCATGGTTCTAAATTCCCTCACATGATCTATTGGATTGGTTTTACCATTGTATTTTTCATACTTTAGGAATTCACTATGTTTGTGAAAAGGAATCATGTGGATACTTTGATCAAAAGGATATGGAAAAATGTCTTATATCAAGTATCGTTTTGAGGTTCCCCTTTGCATGTCAAGAATTTGTTGTTGTTGGTTTTTCATTTGACGAGTTAAGGAAACCACTTGTTTTGTATCTTGTGAATCATTTTCAGGCTTTTTAGGAGGTGCTTTCAATTGATTAACATCAAAGTCATTAGGAAATTTGACACCTTTTTTAGCCAACATTAGCAAGTATTTTTCCCCATTTCTTTCAAAAATATTTTCTAAGCACTTGTGGAAATTTGGATCTTGTTCAACATGTTGGATGTCTTCCTCAGTTATTTCTTCACCTTCATTGTTGTGGATTCCATTTAAAGGATTTTCTTCAAGTTCAACCATGGTGTTCTGAGTTTCAAAGTTTGGAATTTTGATGTTTTGAGTTCTGATGTTTGGTGTTTCGATGTTTTGAGTTTCAAGTTCTTTTTCCTTGAGTTTCTGCTTTTGTAATCTTGTTTGAACGAGCATGCAAGTGTTATACTTTTTAGACTAAACTTTGATCTTTGTTTGGAAGAGTGCCAAGGATGAAAACAAAGTCAATTAGAATGAAAAATTCTATTGATGAGACTAAGTTTAATTTGATTATACAACTTTGTTTTGTGATGAAAGGACATGACAAATCCTGATGGTAAAACTTGGCATAATAATCAAAGATGTGATAAGTTGGATGATTTAGGCGCTTTGAGATGTTAGATCTTGGTTTAGTTTGAAGGATTCCACTTGTAGAGGTCAGTTTTAACAAGTTTGGACTCTATGGTACCCGAGGAATGATTTTGTCCTAGAAAATATTCTAAATTTTGGTTCAAACTATGAAACATGGGATAAATTTAACTCTCGGGTTTTGCATTTAATGGATGCACTAAAACAAAGCCCATATGCACTAAAAGAATAAACATATGCACTATAACAAAGAATGGATGTGTTATAAGAGTACTCAGATGAGCTATAACAGTGAATGAATGCGCTAAAAGACTTCTTAGATGTGTTAGAAGACTACTCATATGCGCTAGAAGACTAGTCATATGCAGTAGAAGACTGCTCAAGTGTGCTAAAATATAGTTCAGATGTGCTAAAACAGTAAATGGATGCACCGGAATATTGACTCAATGCACTATAAAACTACCTGAATGCGCTAAAATTGTGAATGTATGCATTAGAAGACTGCTCAAATGCGCTAAAATAGTGAATGGATGTGCCACCAGATTGCACAGATGCGCTAAAATAGTGAATACATTATGCACTACCAGATTGCATAGATGTGCTAAAATAGTGAATGTATGCTCTACTAGATTGCACAGATGCACTAGAAAATGCAACAGATGCACCAGAATAGAGAATGGATGCGCTAAACTGGAAGTTTCCAACATTTTTGACAGTCTGTCTATTTTTTTTGCTTCAAATTTGAGTGTTTCCAAGGTATAGTTTGTTTATCAATGAATTTTTCTTGGTTTCCAGTTTACCAAATATGGGAATTGCATGTTTAAATGGATGATTTTCTCAAATTTTGACCTCAAACACAGCAGCAAGTTGTCAAACAATTTTTTTCACCTAGGAACTAAACATTGAGTGTGTATTCAAGAATCTAGTTTGATTCTTTCGATTTCCACTGGTATAACACAAGAGAAGACAATTCAAGCACTTTTTTATTCTCAAGGGTCACTTAAAATATCACAACCCACATCTTAAAACTATGTTAGCTCACACAGCCGTGTCACCCCCTAGATGGCGCCCGTGTTTTTGCATTTCCCAAGTCTTAACCAAAGTTGAATCATCCACTTTTGGCCAGGGTCTCTAATAGTTATATGGTGAGTGTCTTGGGGGTAGATTCTTCCCTCCCCTTGCACCCTGATATAGAAAGTGTTCAAAAACTAACTCGATTGGCTTCTACACTATAGTTCATAGTAAGGGTTTCTGTTCAATGCAGCAATAGATAAAATCCCTCAGGAGACCTCCAAACCTTTAGAACAAAGGCTTTGGGGATGGTTATCTTGCACACTACTTTCAAATTGCGGACTTAAAATTGTGGACTTTCCTTGAATTCACTTTTGATTATAGTGGGTTGGAAAACTTGGCTTTGGTTGTTCCCACTTAGGTCATTTGCATAGGGTGAGTACTTTTTCCCACTATGAAAATCCTTCTAAAGGTGTTAACAAAGCATAAATAGTGATTCTAGCATTTTGATCACCCAGTTAAGGGGAGAGCATGGGCCTGTCACTTCAAGCACAAAATAAAAGGGGTTCTTTAACCTTTTAATTAAACTACGTTCATAATTTAATCAAAAGAAAGCATTCAAATAACTCCATCCCCTGCATACATCATTAGTAGTTGCATAAGTTTTTCTTTGACTAGCATATAAAATTACTTGCAAGCAGAAAACACTAGTTAGTTCTGGGATTTTTTTTTTAAATTTTTGCCAAATTAGACAGATGCACTAAAATAGTCATTGTATGCACTAAAACATCAATGCACGAAAAGAATTATTCAATGCACTAGAATAATTAACGTATGTGCCAAAAGAACAACTCTATGCACTATAATAGATATTGAATGCACTAAAAGAAAGGTTGAATGTGCTAAAAGACTCCCTATATGCATTGAAATAGATGATGTATGTGGTGAAAGAGCCACTAGATGCGTCGTAACAAATATTGGATGCGCTAAAAGACTTCTCAGATGTGTCGTAATAGAATTCTAATGCACTAAAAGATTTGTCATATGCACTAAAAGAACTCATGATCGCGCTAAAAGATCACATCTAGCCTATTCACAAAAATGTTTCTAGAAAATTGTTAAAAATGGGGTTGATGCTCCATGGTGGGCGCCAATTTATGTGTGTGTGAAATTATGGGAGTTAGTAAATCAATAATAAAACACACAAACATCAATAAGACATATTACATTAAAGATTTGAATCAAAAAATTAATCTAATTTCAAATAAACCAAATCTCTAAAAATGTTCCATTGTTCTCTATTCTCAAGGATTCATTAAACCATATTGGCTCTTAGATTTTATGTGTGAGTATATGCAGGATCATGATGGGCCAAAAAGTGGCAATATGATGGATATGTAGCTGGCGACTTTTTTTTAACCCAAAATTGATGAAACGAAAAGGATTTTTAAAGGAGATTCTCAACTTTCCACCAATATAAATTATGCTTTACTTTGAATTTAATAAGTAATTATTATTCATTTTCTATTCAAATTACGACTAAAGTCTCGATTGATAGATTGAATGAAAAACATCTATAGCTTTCAAACAATATCACATTTTTTGAATCCAAAACATGTCACATTCTATGCTTAGCATACTATAGGATTAAAAAAAAAATTGAATTTCATGAAGTTTGACCAAGTTAAGGTGGTCAAACATATGAGTTTTTATATTTTTAAAAGTTGTAATAAAAATTCATAATTAATTGTTTACTTGGAAAAAATTACATAAAAATATGCATCACATTGGGACATGAGTCTTCTACTTACATATCAAATATTATAGAAAAATATTATCATTTTATTGTGGTTAGGGTGGTCAGACAGACACCTACTTCATTGAAATTTCAAATTTTCACCAAATAGATTTTTTTTAAAACAAACGTAGTAGTTTAGAAACTACATTCAACTTGCTACAGATTCTATTCTTACATATTTTTGAAATAATATAGATAAGTTATTCAATTTTTTACGTCAAGTTTCCTAACTCTGATTTTTCTAATTTTTTTGCCACTTAAGGGCCTGTTTTTTCCATGATGATCCTGCACATACCTGTGTGCACTATGATTGTTAGAATGACAACTTGAGAAATGAGATGCTATTTAAAATTCAAGAATCTAAGTTCGTACATGATATTAAATGTTGCAAATTATAATGGTGATATGACAATAGATAATGATGTTAGAGACTATGATGCAAATGTTGTATAAAACTAAGATGATAACTAAAATGTCACTATGGATTAAGACATGATTCTAATCCAACATGATACTAGAATGATCAAATAATAAATGCTAAATACTCTAAACTCCAACTCTAAATGCTCCAATTTTATTCCTACATAGTAAGATTACTCAAAGATGTGTTGTAAAATGTTGTAGCAAGAGGTTGTATTTATAGGATTTCCAAAGCATCTTGTGATGTGGTAGCAATCAATGGCCAAGATTCAAACATGAGAGATGAATGATGGAGATGGAAGAATCGTGGAGGATGTTCCCTTGACCAAAGGCAACATGCCAAATGTATGAGAGAATAAAGTGTGTGAGAAAGCTATGTGTCAAAAAAAAGTTTTGGAATTGGTTGAAAATAATGTAATTCAAATATTAGTCATATTTAAATACATGTGACACTTGATGATGTGGCCAAAAAGTGTTGTAGACATGTGACTAAATTTGAATTTGAAATTATTCAAACTTAGTGATAATATATTTAATTAAATAAAAACAAACTATAGACATTTGTAAATATTTAATTAAATTTAGAAGAATGTGGTTTAAGATGAGGAATTTAGAAGTGTGAACTATATAAATAAATTGAGAATTTATTTATAAGTAGATGAATTAAAGGAGTTCATTAATTAAATAGCTAGTATTTAATTAATTAATTGTCTTGACCGATTTTAGGTGTATACAGATACAAATCAAAACATAATATAACTTCATTAATTAAAATATGCATAAATGTGCATGTGTTAATTCACTAACTCGTCTTCAACATGTACACAATATATGAAGAAAATAATTTAAATGTAAGTATGTATATATATATGATGGCCATTTATATTACCCTAAATGTATTAGTTAATGGATCTAGATAGTAAAATCAGAAAAATAAAGTATTAGAAAAAAAGGTATATAAAAACATTGTTAACATGTTTGTCACTATTTCATTTGTTAGTTGAGATAAATGGTCATAATTTGTAACATCATGTAGATTAAATCAATATCAAATAAACAAGCATCATGTGAAGGTCCTCCTTTGATAAACCATCAATAGACAAGGATGAAACATGATCATTAAGTGCAATAGCATCAAAACATCAATCATAACCCCTATATATACATATACATACATACATATGTATATGTATGTGTATGTGTATATGTATGTGTATGTGTATGTGCATGTATACTTGTGTATATGTATGTGTATATTTATTTGTGTGTGTATGTATGTATGCGTGTATGCATGTATGTATGTATATATGTATGTATGTATATGTATGTGTGGATGTATGTATGTATGTATGTATTTATTTATATATGTATGTATGTATGTATGTATGTATGTATGTATAGATATGTGTATATAGATATACATATTATATTTATATGTATATATACATTCATACCAACATGCATACACATAAATAAAGGATAAACTATGAGACATTTGTATCATATAAATTCATAAATATCAAGTACATGAGTTAGAATAACATCATAGAAAAATGCATGATTAATATTAACAAGTTTATAATTTAGAATATTTCAATAATATGAGGGAGAAAACAAAAAATATACATAACATTTAAGTATGACATATCTCATCATTAGGTTATGATGAATTTGAGAAAAAGTGATTAAATAAAAAAAAACATCATTATTCTATGAAAATAACTATCACGTGTTATAAGAGAATCACAATGAAGGTGAATCTAATTATAAATTGAAGTTAATGTACATAAAAAGGAAGTAAAATTAATGAACAACTCTATTAAGTGTTGGTTTGAAAGAGGTACATTACCTAACTAATTTTCATCTAGGCCATCTTCACACTTTGTTAGTTTAGTTTAATTAAGGCACTTTTAGGTTGTTTACAATTTATATATCTCATGTCACATTATTATGACACTTTCATAATTCTATATTTCTAATCTTCAACTAGCCTATATAATCATGGATTCTCTTATAAATTAGGAACCATATCCTAACCTATTATATCTTATTTTATTGCATATTCTAACATTCATTATTTGTTACTCTCGTATGGAAGGTTATTTTTAATTTTACAAGTGATTCTAGCTATTTGAATATATTATATGACTCTTACATGGTATTAGACCTTGAGTTCTACAAGTTTTTCTCAATTTAAAAGTGTTCAAGACAGTAACTTAAATTTTTGGGTATATTTTTTCTCAAAATATACCTCACCATTGAGTATAGAATGTTGATTTTTTTAAAAATTGATAGGTTTTAGGGTTTAAAAAATGGCTAGCTTTAGAAAAAATAAGTACGCTTGTAGGGAACCCTATGGTTTATATTGTATGTTATGATATTCCATAGTATATGGTCTATATTGGCCATATTAATTATAGGCCTCATTCGCTCTAGTCATATTTTGGTGAAATATTATGCACCATCCTATATGGACTATATTAATTGGCATCATGAGCATGAAGGCCCCCCAAATATATTTAATGATAGATACCCAAAATAAGATGTATAATATGGTCCACAATCATCAAACAATATTCCTCCCCTTGGGAAGAAATAAATGTAAAGGTGTATGCAATCTATGTCTCCACTTGTGAAAGGAATATGTAGGAAGAAAACTCAATATGTACGAAGTCTTTGAACTCAGCTCAAGTATCCTCATGTTTATGCTAAAGGATCACACAACACTATTGAATATGAAAATTTAGAATCTCCTAGAGACTAATATGGAACATAATCCAAAGACTCAAGTATCTCCTCTAAATACGTGTCCTCTAAATTTTGATCCAAAGTATCCACACTCATTTCAAATTATGGTGAATGATTATGTAGGGAATGAACAAGAGGGTTAGATTATTCCTTCATAAAAACTAAAGAAGAATCAACTGCATTAAAGAGAAGATGAATTTAATCAATAGTGTCTACAAAATATATAATATGAGTCTCCACAAATAAGTTTGAAATACATATCAAGAGATCATCCCACAAAGGTAAATCTAAAATACAATGTATGTCCTGTTCCAAAGAATCACTATAAACATTAAAAGAGGCAACATTAGAATCTAAAGTAGTAACAATATATGGAGGAGATGGAATGTAAGGTTCAAGAGCTGAATCACTTGTGAGAATACCCAGGTTCAAGTAACCAAAATTCTCCTCAAAATCAAATTCTACACTAGAAGTGTGATCATCATTGAAAGGATCAAAACCATCATCAAGAATAAAAACTAAAAGGTGTACAAACGAGATGCGTGATCGACCACCCAAGTAGCAATATTCTCTCTTCTCTCCAAAGCTTTGATAATAATTAAATCAAGAGTAAACTCCATAGTCTTCCTGGCTCCACCATGAGTAATCTGATAGATTGATAGAAGATTATTAGAAAAATGAGGTACACATAATACATCTTTGAGATTTTCATCCCCAATATAAAGAGATAATTTTCCAATTACATTCAATAATTTATTTTTACCTAGCAAAATAGGTGGCATAAAACAAGGATAAAAAGTTTGAAAATCTAAGCTCTGATACCATGTTAGAAATTTGAAAAATAAATAACCAAAACATTTATATGAGTTAGATAAGCAATAAGGGTGATCCCACAATACTAGTTTACAATTTTTGGCCAAACTAGACATTGAACTAGATTTTTTTTAACAAAATCTTCACTTTCGAGAACCTATAGCGGCTAAATCATGAGGAATTTGAAGATGATGCAAACTAGTGATTTGTGAAATTTTTCCTATAGATTCTAAATATATTTTTTTCAAAATTTTTGGAATCAGATTGCACTCCTTTTTCCACCATTTTTAAAGAGTGACATTACTTGCTAACAAATTTTTTTTTCTATGAAGGATAAAATTCTATTTTCTTTGAATTTAGATTTGTAACTATGATATATAGTGCATGGAATTGGTTTCATAGCATTTCATTGAATTTTTTTTTCTTAATTAAGTTTGAAAGTCAAACCACTTACAATTTAGATATGATTTACTGGCTAAAACATAAATTTTTTTGTATGTATCAAAATTCAATTTTTTTGTTGGATTAGGGACATCAATATCTAGTGCACTGATATTTTTCAAAAAAAATTATAATCTACTAATTTCCACATGTGCAGAACAAAGAGCTTGATTTTTGGTGAAAAACCTACATTCACAAGAAATAAAAAATAAATATAAAAAACAAATTAAATTTATTTAAAATTATACTTTTGGGGAAGATTATAATAATGAATACATACTTACAAAAAATAAATTTTAAATGAATTTATTTGATCCCCCAAAAGGTGAATCAAAAGTTATTTTTTATCAACATTTTGATAGGTGTAAAGAAGACTCCATTATAGGTATGGTTTAAAACTAGTGGGGGTCTATCCAAGGGGGTTTGATCAAAGGTGGTTTGATCAAACCCTCTTCAAGTAGAATCCTTTAAATTAGACTTTTCAAGGATTAAATCATTATATTTTCTAAAAATATGTGATTTAAGCAAAAATCAGGATCTCCCAAAAAGTGTAAATCACTATTGTGGGATCACCCATAAAACTATAAATTAAATAACACAATTATAGATTTGAAGTTCCAAGAGATAGGGAAATTTCAAGATGACAAGATTACATTATAAGCTCAACGAAAAATTGCAAAATGATTGCATTCATCAATGTGTATGTATACCAAAGTATGCAAAATTATGCAAGTGTATGTAAATACAAGCTAGGTAGTGAGTTTTTATAGAATTAAGGAGAGGATGGAGGTGGAAATCCAACCAATAGGAATCAAGACCACCAATGAAAACCAAAAGTGATAAATGCTCCATCCATTAAGTATGGAGACAACTCATCACCTTATCTCATTGTTATTAAATAATAATCTCACTATATTATCCTAAGAAAGATTAATAAAAGTGTAGGAAAACCTATGACTAAGGGAAAATAAATTATCCTATTAGAAAAATTAAAACCTACACCAACAGATTGTATTTTTTTCTAATTTTCGAAACCTCTAGAAAAATTATTAGGTATTCATGTATGACTAAAATTAATGGGGATATTTGTAGATTTTTACTACCTTTTTAAATTTTTTTTATTTGTAGGATGAGAGGAAACAACATGGACATTTAATGAAATATTATCTAGTTAGGGTTTTGTGTCTTGAGTGGATAGATACATGTGAAAGGAGGATTATTTCATCTTGTATGAGCATAGGATGTAGCTATACATCTTGTCTTGAGGCACACATGCACACACACACACACACTCTTACTTTTAAAGCATGAAGAGATAAATACACATACCTTGTAGCCCTATAAAATGATGTAATATTTCTATTTGAAAGGGTTTTATTAGATTTTATCCCTATCATGTAGGATTTGGTTGACATTGCTTAGATTTTATCTCTTAAACACATGTAATTATCTAATCACCAAGGTATGGGTATATTAAGCGAGATTCACTACTTATTTGTTTTAAAGAGGTGGGTGTAGATACCCCTGTGACATAGAACAAGAGATTGAAATTTATACATAATTTAATGTGATAAAGAGAAGGGTGGTTGTGTAGTTTTGTGCTATAACCTATTGTTTATATGGACTTTTACTTATATATGAACACTCTAGGTTATTAAACAATATAATTTCAATAATTTCTTAACACTTATCCCTAATATAATCTCACAGAAATAAAATATGGAGATCCCTTTGTGGTTCAATGTCTCCAAGATTTTCAAGGTGTTTTCAAGAGGTTGATATAAATTATTAATCTTTGAGTTTACATTTGTTAGCTTGTTGTTATGTCAACTAGATAATATATGTATAGGTTATAAATAAATTAAAATTATTTTGAATTGTCTCTTCTATGCACACCATATGGATTTAGTTTTTTTAATGGTGGATTCTTGAATAATTTTAATTATGGATATCTCTTCTTATTTATAAGTTGCTGAATTCTTGGTCATTTAAAAATATTTATGTTTATCATTTTCTTACCTAGTTTTTGGCTTGATATTTCACATTTAATCGTGTGTTTGAGTTTCAACACTTTTTCTAAGATCAAGGTACTATTCTACAACCCTTTTCATTTCCACCTTCAATCTAAACATTAAAATGGTAAATTTGTTTCTATTTTAGTATAATTTTTTTGTTACCTATTGTCCCTATGTGTATGATTTACTATCATAATCATTTATGAACCTTAAGAAGCATCAAAATTTAAATAAAATTTAGACAATTATACACTTACGATTCTTAATCAATTGTAAAAAAATAGTATAACCTTTATTGAATCTTATGATTGTTTTTACAATTAGATTTTTGTGCTTGTGGGAATGCAAATAGCATGCATAAATGTAAATTATATAGGAATATATCTTCGTTAATAGAACCCTTTTCATGTATTTTGATGAATATGATATCTTGATATCAATTTTTTTATGTGAGGTCTTATAGCTTTCTTTGTGATTGACATAATGTGATTTTTTTTTTAAGACCCAACTTGTAGTTTTTCTCAATCTTTCCACGGCTTCAATAAAAACCGTCTTAGGTTTAGTAGGGCCTTAAGTAAATGAAGAGGATTCCATCTCTTATTAATTGAACAAGATTTTCCACATTATAAGTATAATTTTATTGTCTATTTGTCTATGTTTTTATTCTTATTGTATTGGTGTTGGGAGGGAGCTCTAAGAACATGAAACCTAAAATTTTGAGAGCCAACAAATATTTTTACTCTATTAGGGACAATGAGTTCTAGAAAATCCTTACCATGATTAAGAGACAATAAAATATCTATTAGTAGTGACCAAACTAAGAAATTTCTTAACCCTATAGATCAATTTTGCTTCAATTTTTCCTATTATTGAGGGGGTAAATATTTTTTTGTCTAACATTTCAAAATTATGTGATGAGCTACAAAAAATAGTATATTATGATCTTTTGAGTCACACTCTCATGTGAACAATAGTAATTAAATAAAGGTACAAGATTTTTTTAATCTATCCCTATTTTCAATGTAATCTTGTTACATTATATAATCATGTTTTTAGCCTTAACCTTCTCTCAAATTTAAGAAACACATAATCTTTGAGCCACAAAAGTTATAGACATAAGGCACTTGTTTATTTGATTCACCTTGCTCTCCTAGTCCAATCTACTATTATAAATGTATTTATGATGATCACTCTAAGGAGTTTACCTATCATTAAATTAAGTGGATACCTACTACCAACATTGAAGAACAACTAAATATATATAAGAAAGAGGTCAAATATTTTGTGGAGCACATGAACATGGTTGAGATGGATATATTCAATTTTAAAGTATAATGTGAAAATATAATTTGTGGCTATGAATCAACCTAATAATATAAATTAGTGAAATGAAAACAATAACATTAAATAAAATGCGATAGGTTAAATCACATTCTATTAGTAAAGAAAACATTCCTCTTGAAAGGTGGAATTTTGTTTCTTCTATACTTGGGAGATAGAATAACAATATTCACACTCTCCCATTCAAGGAAAACCCTAGAGATCTCAATCTAAGGTGTACAAGGAGAAAAAGATCTTGCAATAGGGTTGTCCTAGGGTCTGATTATAAACTAAAGAGGGATTCACCACCAACCTAGGGCTTAGAAAGACAAATGAAATGCAAAACCTAATGTTTAATTTTAATATGATGCAAGATTTCACTAAATAACCTAAAAATGCATGTAAATCAACACAAAAAGCTGAGAGATGAAAGGTGTGCACCTAGAAACCTAAAGAAGACTTGATAAAAGCCTAAAATTTTAAAAAAATTGATTTTGAAGCCTACTAGGACTCATACACTAGTCTGGGTGATTTAGTCCCAAATTAGGGTTTCTGGGAAAAAACTAAAATTTGGCAAAGAGGTGTTTGGAACTTCTGAAATCTACAAATTTGACCAAACCAAGACTCATATTCTAGAAGTGGTGTATCAATTCAGTTAGGGTTTTCTATAAATTCATAGTCTGATTATGCTTTTCAAGGTCTACTCTATCCCCTCCACCTAATTTTTGGATTTGAATCTTCAATTTGTAGCCTGTAGATGTTCTTCAATGTAAAGTGACAACTTTGACAACTTTGAACACTTGAAAAATTTATCCAAACTTTCTCTTCAATATGTCTTCAACCTAAATCTACAAATCACACACTAAAGAGAGGGAAAAATGTTGTTTTTTTAGTACAAAGGGGTTTTCCTTGGTCAAATCCAATTTTGGTAATCAAACCTTGAAATGAAATGAAATAGGAAAAGAGAATGATGAATGAACAAAATGCAATGTTGCAACTTGAATCATGGGGAAAAAGGGTGATAAATAGTATATCACTCAGATTCTCACACAATCATTCAATAATGTCATAGGATTCCTAATTTGATCGACTATCAACCTCACAAGGTGAGTCAATTCTCAACAAGGAGGACCTAGGAGAGGGTTCTTTTAGCTTTGAGGGGTTCACCACCAAGCACAAGCTTGGAAAATACAACTTAACATTCAACTCACAAAACCTAGTAATGCAAGCTAAATGAAAGTTGCAAATGATGAAATTATGCAACAAGGAGTTAGGATGTATGTAATTGAGAAGTGTGGAGATGTTGTGAGGATTTTGAAAATTCAAAGAAGCTCCAAAATATGCTAGAGAGGACTAAGATGCCATTACTATTGTCTTAGTCCCGCTATTGATTTTCGGGGCAGGTGTGGAATATTCGGATGTTAGAACTAGATCTCGAAGAATTTCTAAAAAATACACTCAGGAGGACTAAGATGCCTTTACTATTGTCTTAGTCTTGATCTGAATTTCTAAATTTTTTTAGTGTTTTCTTTAGGCTTGATGTCTGCTCTTCCTTCTTCTATGATCTCAGGTTTTGAAACCTTCAGATTTGTCTTGTAGGTGAGTTTCCATGAAGATGACAAACTTTGCAATGCAACTTTTCAACTTTGCAACTTTTCACTTCAAATGATCTTCAAGTCTCCAACCTAGATCAAACCCTTGTAAAATCTACAAACTTGTGTGAAATGGCTGCAATGGATATGGATCTTGAATCAAAGGAAAACTTGATGGATATGGACTTGAATTGCTTGCTTGAATCAAAACCTTACATCATGAATGTTAGCACAACAATACACATGATGCAAGAATATCTTTGATATGATGCTTGAATCTTGATGATGGCTCCAAATGCTTGAAGAACTACTCTTGAATTATCTTCTAAACTCAATTATGCTATGATGAATTCTCTCACAAAAGACTTGGATTTAAAATGAATGAGGGAACCTTGTATTTATACTTATCTATGCTCAATATCCCAAAATTACACTGCACCAAGCCAAAATATGAATTCATTAATTAAAGGAGGCTAAATCCCACGAGAATTTGAAATTAAATCCAGAAAAATAACTCAAGGGGGACTAAGATGCCCTAGGTGGTGTCTTAGTCCCAAGGCATGAAATTTGGTGCACAAACACAAAAAAGGGGCCCAATTAAGATACCTCAAAATCAGGGTCCCAAGACCTTTGGGGGATAAAGATGCCCTAGGTGGCATTTTAGTCCTGACCCAAAAATTAGGGACACCTAGATAAAATCATTAAATTATCATTTATCCATTAGAGAATGTTGGGATTAGCCAAAAAAAACCAATTAAGACAGGCCCAATTAAGACATAAATAGGGATGCAAAATAGGACCAATTAAGACATAAATGGAGATAAATAAAGCAAGGAAGGAAAAAATAAGTGTGGAAATGCAAGGGTATGCATTTTACTACGCTACATTTAGGCCCCACTTTAGTGAGAGGATGGACTTGCTTCAAACTCACACTAAAGTAGCCAACCATGCAATCAAGAGGGGTTCAAATGTGTGAATGCTAGTAATATAGGATGATAATAATAAAGAGGGTTGCCAAGCCCCTAGGATCAAGATGTCATGGCAAACTAACATAGGCACAAAGGAAAACATAGGCAGATGATATATGAAGCCATAATCAGATTGCAAACATACACCATCAAATATAGAAAAAAGAAAAGGAAAAATAAAATGGAAAAATGCAACAAATCAAGCTTCAACTAGCCATCTAATGCAGTGGATCAAGTCTAGGATGTTTGTCAAAAAAGAGGTTTACAAGTGGAACGTGTTGTCCACTATGCAAACAAAATGCATGCTCGCAAGGGCTAGTGAAGCTAGGTGTCCACTAGGTGAGCCCCAAAGTCATACCCCCATGACTATGAAAAGGAAAAATGAAAATGCACACTCACAAGGGCTAGTGAAGCTAGGTGTTCACTAGGTAAGCCCCATGCGACCATATCAAAGCCATACCACCATGAATTTAATCAGGTACAAAAAGAAAATGCAACAAGAAAGAGGGATGTTCAAATGGATTCTACTTAGTGCATGCCAAGTCTTATTCTTAGGGGACATTGTGCCTAATGTCTCCAAGAGAGGACCAATTAAAGGATAAAATATTCACAACTTAGGGAATGCAGTGCATCACATCACCACTAAGAGGAATGTAATATGCTAAGATAGATCAAGCTCTTCAAGGACGTTACTCTCAATGTCACCACAAAGAGGAAAAAAAAAATTCATGAAAAAATAAAATTACATCAAGGAACATGAAAATGAAAAATACAAATGAAATCATTCCACAATAATGCCAATGTATGCCCCCATTTTAAATGAATTGCTAACACCATGCTGTGAGAAATTACTTTAAAGTAGCCAAAACATGAAAAGGAAAAAGGAAAAGAGGGTTTCCACCCAGAAACACATAAGGGATCTATGGATTTAGGATTAGTATGTGTCTTTGCTGCAATAATATTAGAGAGCTCGAAACTGTCATCATTCCCTAAATACACATAGAACTAGAAGAATGACACAAAGAGAGCGAAAACAAAATGGAAAACCTTTTGAGTAAACATGGAGGAAACATAAATATCTTGATGCCTTGTGTCATCGCCAAAAGGAAAACACAAGACAAAAATGAAAATGAAAAGAAAAGGTTATGAAAAATCTTTTGGATCAACATGGAAGAGACATAAGGTGTCTTGACACCTTGCGTCATCCCCAAAAGGAAAAAACAAGGAAAAAATGAAAATGAAAAGCAAAGATAATGAAAAATCTTCTGGGTCAACATGGAAGAGATATAGGGTGTTTTGATGCCTTGCGTCATCCCCAAAAGGAAAACAAAAGAAAAAAATGAAAATGAAAAGAAAAGATTAAAGATCAATGAAAAGGAAAAATTATATGGTCATTTAGAAGAATGAAGATACAAATAGAGGAATGCACATAGAGAGAGGAAACATCAAATAGAACATCATAGGGGATCACATTACACACATGCAATCAAAAGAAAAATAAAATAAAAAAAGGAAAGAAAAAGAAAAAGAAAAAAAATGTTAAAAGACTAGTAAAGCACATGTGAGTCAATATCCAATAGGTCATCCGTATCCCAGTATTTTTTAGTATAAATGGAATGCAAATACATAGCAAGAGGGACAACATCAAGTGTTGTACTAGGAGAATCACCAAGTTCAAGACATGGTGCATCACTCAATTTAGGAAGATCATCATGGATGTTATTGTTTAAGCTCATGGAAGAGGAAAATAGCAAATTCAACTCATTATGCACTTGCTCATCAATTTTAGCAATTTCCTCATCATCATCCAAGTTAACCAAAACATGAGGATGAATGATAATATTCATAAAGGGTTCTAGTCCTTATTGTATTGGATACATAATTTCTTTTTGTTCTGGTAAGAGAGGAGTGTCATTGTTTATTGCTTCTATCAAGTTCAGATTTTTATTTTCAATGTTTTTTTCTTCATTCATCTTTTGAGCAATAGCATGACATCTACACCTATGCTCTCTAGCATTTATGTTCCTTTTATTAGGGTTTTCAAATTGCGTTTGTGTAGGAGTGGGTTTGTCAACCGTAGGTTCCTTTTCTTCTTGTGAGGGAAGAACAGAAGAAACCATGGAAGGTTGTTCAACCACTTTCTCTTTGGCTTTATAAACATGTTTAGGAGGCAGATTAGGACTTTTTTGGTTTTCTCTAGGCCTTTTCTAGGAAATAGGCAAGGGATTTTTCATGGATGGGCCTTGGTTTGTTGGAAGGACTTTAGGCTCACTATTTTTTTCTTCAAGGGATGGAAGTTCAATCATGGGTGGAGGAAAATTCTCAATGGATAATCTGGATATGCATTTTGCTTTGAACTTTTGGTAGGATAGGAAAAGGTAGTCTTCACGGAGTCTTATAGGTTCCATAGGCTCATACCAAAAATAATCTAAGGAAAATTTTCTACAGGAAGATGGGGCTCTAAAGCCACTATTGTTGACAATGAATATTTCATTGTCAAATGGAAACTTTAAGCACTTATCGACAATAGATGGGACCGCCTTCATGGAGTTAATCCATTTGTACCCAACTTCACATGAAATTGGTCTGAATTGGATATGATAGAGAATGATACATTTGATTTCTTCGGTCCTACTTGTAAAGGGAGTGTGATCGATCCCATCATAGCACAAGAAAAACTATCATGCTTTTTAATCCATGCTTTTAGTTTTGTGGACAATGATTTTGGATTACCCAATTGCTTTAGCTCCTTCTAGGGTTTTTCACTTAAAAGGAGAAAGGAAATGTGGTCCTAAATGCAAATATCTACACTCAAGATTAATGTAAATGAAATGTAATATTTCTAATTATGATGTACTAATGCATTGATCTGAAAAGAAAATGATTTAATGATGTAAATCCTAAGAAATGCAAAGTGATGGAAAACACGCTATGATATGCAGAAAGATGCAATAAATGACAAAATAAATATGCAAGACAAAAACTATGCACCTAGAAATTGATGAAAATATTACTAGGGATTGAAGAGACCTCTGAAATTCTAGAAATTTTGATTTATGAGCCAACTAGGAGACTTACGCCAGGTTGGGTGACTTAGTCCCAGACCAAGGAAATTGCCCAGAAAGTTGTTTATGCCAAATGGGCACCTGAAACTATAAAAATGCTGAAAAAAGTAGTGTAGTGGGACTAGGTCGTCACTATGGGTGACTTAGTCCACTTTGGATTTTCTACAAATCTGAAAGTGGAAATAGAAGCCCACAACCTGCACTCTATTTTTTGATGGGAATCTGAATCTGAATCTTTGAAAAACCTTGCAAAATAGAAGAAAGTTTGATTTCTAATGGGGGTTTTTCCTTTGGTCAAACCCCTAGTTGGTATTTAAACTTTGTGAGAGATAAAATCTACATAAAACCCTAACCCTAAGTGTGTCTAAGACTAAGAAAGTTGAAATGAGACAAAACCCTATTCTAATGTGCTAGAATAAGATAAGTAAATGACACTTGAATGATGCAATACTTCAATCCAAGAAACCCTACAACATTTAAAATGAATGCAAATGAAACACAAGTGTAATGCAAACCTTAAATATGATGATAGAGAGAAAATGGAAGATGGAATCACTTTGAAAATAAGTCATTAGGTGTGATTTGATGGCTAGTTGCATCTCTTCAACCTAGATTTCTCCATGATTCGCCATAGGCATCCATGATCAACCCTTTGTAATGTGAGATCTTGAACCAAAAAGTGAGCTTGAAGACTTGCAAAAGCCCTAGTTTGTTGCCCCTAAAATTCAACTTTGCTGTGAAAGATTAATGGAACTTCTTGTGAAAAATATTTTGCTCTTGAATTTTATTTTTTGTTTTGTAAAATGACTAGGATATGTGAAAAATAACTTAAACACATGTATTTATAGGAATTAACACCAAATTAATCATTATTTTAACTTCATAGGCCGACATCTCTCAAAAAGTTGAATTAGGTCGGTGATTTTCCCACTCAAAACCTATGGAAAATACCCCAAAAGGGACTAAGTCGCCACCCTAGGCGGCTTAGTCCCATGAGTGATTTTTTTGGTGGGTTTCACAAAATTTGAGTGGTTTGAATGTTTCTTGTCAAGAGTTAAGTGGTTTGTGAGTGAAATAGGCCTTAAAGTCAAAAATCATGAGTATTAGGGGCCTATAAATGCAGTTTTTAAGGGGCGATTGATGCAAGGGTGTCTAAAATAGGACCTAATTAGGCCACAAATTGTACTTTCTGCAAAGGAGTACAATTTCTATGTCCACAAGTTTATCATATCTATCTTGAGTAAGTTCATGCACATATAAGAGTTCTTTTGTGATCAAATTCTCTCCATAGATGGGATCAATTAAAATCCTAGGAGTGGGCCTATTATTTATTTTGTCGGCTATGTAAAGAGGACCATCAAATGTATGTTTGATTGTTTCTTCTAAAGAGACAGTAATGTTAGTGGGAAATATGGTTTGTTGTTTACGAGGCTCGATTTCAATCACTCCTATCATTTTATTAATAGGACTTTGGTCATTAGTATCCATAATACTATGTTCATCATCATCCATAGGAATTTTTTTGTTATTTCTTATATTCTCATCATCCATGCCAACATTCATCACATCAGGCTTAGTTTCACTAGCCTTAACAAATGAAATATTATGGTTGGGCATGGGATTGGTAAAGATTTGAAAATTTTGTTTGGGAGGAGCTATAGACTTATAAATGCATGAAGGGAATTTCATCATGGTGAGTTTGTCTCTTCTCTTACTTTGTAATTTTTTTGTGAACATCTTTTGAAGGTGGGAATCAAGAATCTTCACACTGATTTAGGAATAGAATGATTGGTAGTGTCAAATAAAGTCAACGACTTTTTCACCTTCATTTTTCTTACATCTCATCAAATTAGCTAATGTCATTTCAGGAACCATATGCACTTGGAAATGGTTAATAAATGCCTCAACAAGTTCATTGAATGAAAAAATTAGGTTATTCGGTAATACAGAAAACCAATCCAAGGTAATGTCTTTCAAGGATCAGGGAAAAAGTTTAGCCAAAAGTTTGTCCTCAAGGATAAAGTCACTACACAAAGTAGTAAAAGCATTAACATGATTAGTAGGATCTCCATTTCCTCCATATTTATCAAATCTAGGGATCTCTATACCTTGTGGCACTACAATTCTCAATATTTCCAAGGATAGTGGGCTACTTTTGGCATAGTATAAAGGTGGACCATTTTGATTTTGATTTATGGTAGAAACTTGAAGTTTAATGGATGAAAGGCTTTGTAAAAGGTGGTTAATGATAATATCATTACTTGTGGTTTGCGATGGAGGTGAATATGGTGGTGTGTATGTGTTGGAAGGACTAGTGAATAGATTTCTTATGGGAGGAGAAATAAGATTAGATGCCACATAGGTATAAGGAGCATTAGTGGAAATGTTAGAGGTAGGAAGGATATTGCTAGATGGCTGCATCATTGTGGTCCCTTGAGAATTGGTATAGGTTGGAATGGATGGTATGGTTGAGAGGGGAGGAGTTTTATTTTCTCCTTGAATTTGCACATTGTTTGAAGCTTGAGCACTATTGGAGGTAGAAAGAAGATTTTTTCCAAAGATTTGAGCTATGTTACGCACAAATTCTAGTCCTTCATCACTTTCCATCATGTGGTGAATACTATCTATGGCAGGTATAGCAATATTGGAAATGTTTTCAATACTCACACTATCTTGTAAATGAGCTAGATCTTCATGCATTTTCATTATGTTTTCTTAAGGGATGTGATCAACCGTTATTTGAACACTTGGAATAGCACTTGTAGGTAAGGTAGGCATAGAAAAAGAGGTATCAAAGGTATGGTTTATACCTAGTGAACTAATACCAACACCAGAAGTAAGAGAGCTTGATAACCCAAGATTGACAACGAGTGTTTTATCACAGGATGCCATGAGTCTCACACTTCGTCTAACCACAGTATTAGCAATAGGAAACCAAGTACTATATCTCATAGAAGGGATAAACCACAAAAAGTGCAATGAAAAAAATATCCTATGCTTGCAATTACACTTGAAATGAAAGAAATTAGAATAACAACAATTTTGTAAGTTGAAAGAGAGAATTGAAAGTAGCCAACAAAAGCACAAAAAAAAAAATTCAGATCCTAAAAACTGGAAATTCAAACTCAACAAGGACTAAGACACTAGTAAGGGCATCCTGGTCCTACTGGTGAAATTATGAAGTTCTAGGGATTGAAACAAACAACAAACAATAGAGAGAGGATTCTGAGCCAAAAACCCTAAGAGGGACTAAGATGCTAGGAACTTGGTGTTTTAGTCCTAACAGAGGTTTTTCTCAGACAAATGGAAAACTCTAGATTTTCTACAGTGTTCACATGTTGCCTATTTATGATACTAATGTTTAGAAACAGGAAAATGTGCAAATGAATGCAAGAAAAAGTAACTAGTAACAAGCAATTGAATGCAAATTTAATGCAATTTTTTTCAATTTTGAATGCAATAGGAATGTTTCTAAATGCAATTAAGATGATGAAAAATGTAATTTTTAGTTTTTGAATGAAATGAAACGATGCAAGAAAGAAAAAATGCAACCTATATGCACTTTCACTAATGCAATATGCAATGCAAGAAAGAATGTAATCTAGATCAAGGACTTTAATGAACTCCAAATCAGAAAATGAATGCTCAAAAGAGTCAAGTTCACCAAAATGAATCATGGTGAAAAAGGTTGATTAATAGTATCACTCTTCTCACATAATCATTCAATAATGTCCTAGGATTCCTAATTGGATCGACTATCAACCTCACAAGGTAAATCAATTCTCAAAAAGGAGGACCTAGGAGGGGGTTCTTTCAACTTTGAAGGGCTCACCACCAAGCACAAGCATGGAAAAGAAAACTTAACATTCAACTCACAAAACTTGGTAATGCAGGTTAAATGAAAGATGAAAATGATAAAATTATGCAACAAGGAGTTAGGATGTATGTACTTGGGAAGTCTGGAGATGTTATGAGGATTCCAAAAATGCAAAGAAGCTACCAAAATATGTTAGGGAGGACTAAGACACCATTACTGTTGTCTTAGTCCTGCTGCTAATTTTTGGGGCAGATGCAGAATCTTCGGATGTTGGAACCAAATCTAGAAGAATTTTTGAAAAATAACCTCGAGAGGACTAAGACACCTTTATTGTTATCTTATCCCTGATATGAATTTCTAAAATTTCTAAGTGTGGCCTTGAGGCTTGATATCTGGTCTTCCTTCTTCTCTGATCTTAGGTTCGGAAACCTTCAGATTTGGCTAGTAGGTGAGTTTCGATGAAGATGACAACTTTGCAATGCAACTTTGCAACTTTGTACTTCAAATGATCTTCAAGTCTCCAACCTAGATCAAACCCTTGTAAAATCTACAAACTTGTGTGAAATGGTTGTAATAGATATGGATCTTGAATCAAAGGAAAAATTGATGGATATGGACTTGAATTGCTTGCTTGAATCAAAACCCTGCATCACAAATGTTAGCACAACAACACACATGATGCAAGAAGATCTTTAATATGATGTTTGAATCTTGATGATGGCTCCAAATTATTGAAGAACTACTCTTGAATGTTCTTGTGAACTCAATTATGCTATGGTGAATGATCTCAAAAAAGACTTGGATTTAAAATGAATGAGGGAACCTTGTATTTATACTTATCTATGATTAATATCCTGAAATTACACCATGCCAAGCCGACATATGAATTAATTAATTAAAGGAGGCTAAATCCTACCAGAATTTGAAATTAAATCTCGAAAATAGCTCAAGGGGCACTAAGACACCCTAGGTGGCATCTTAGTCCCAAGGCATGCAACTTGGGGCACAAACACCAAAAAGGGGCCCAATTAAGATACCTCAAAATTAGGGTCCCAAGACCTTTGGGGGATAAAGACACCCTAGGTGGCATTTTAGTCCCGACCCAAAAATCAGGGACACTTGGATAAAATCATTAAATTATCATTTATCCATTGGATAATGTCAAAATTATCCAAAAATGATATAATTCATAGGGCTTGTGGATGCAAAATAGGACCAATTAAGACATAAATAGGGATAAATAAAGCAAGGTGGGCCCAAATAAGTGTGAAAATGCAAAGGTATGCATTTTACTACACTACACAACTCACCAAATCCTAGCAATAAAGTGCTACAAACATGTATGAAATGGATCCAATGGATGTAGATCTAGACTCTTGCTTGAATGTGATAGAGTTTGAATTGAATGATAGCTTGAATCATAAAACCCTACATCACAATTGTTAGCTCAAAAACAAACATGATTCATGAAGACTTTGACATGATGCTTGATACTTGAATTATGCTCTAAAACACTTGATAATATGCCCTTGAAGACTTTTGAATGCTCTTGTCAACACTTGAATGCACTTGTGAACTCCAATTTTCTATAATGCATGAATACTTGAAGGCTTAAGATTATCTATTAAATGCTTAGGTGAAAATGAGTGAAAGAACCTTGTATTTATACTTTTTTATTCTAAATTTCTCGAAATTACAACACTACAAGCTGACATTAGATCTAGGAGGATAAATTCCCACAATAATTTGAATTAAATTGAATGTTCGGCCACATGGGAATCATATACCATAAGTGGCATATGAGTCCCATTAGGCATAATTATGGGACACATTTTCAAAAATGCTTAGAAAGGTGTAAATTCCAGATCAGGACCTAAAACCCTAGGTAGGACACATATTCCCAAGGTGGCATATGAGTCCCAAATCACTAAATCTAGGCCACACAGCCTGAAAACACTTGAACTATGATTGGATGTTGATTTATGTTAGGATTATCCTCAAAAAGATGAATTAAATGAGGCTTGTGGATGCAAAATAAGGCCAATTAAAGCATAAAGAAGCCAAATTATTTAATAAAACCTTAGAAAAGTGTGAAAATGTGTTACAACACTTTACAACACTCTAAATAGGGTATGATTAGGCTTATTTTGTTTACAAGGGCCAAAACCTAATGTGAGTGTGTTAAACACATTACAACACTAAGTTAAGGAATCATTAAGCTAAATTTTATAAGGAGGGCCCAAAAAAGTGTTAAAATGTCACGTATGACATTTTTTGACACTACACATTTGAGTAAAATTTAGAAAGTGTAAAAATTTTGTGAAGGGAAAACATGCAAAGGTGGATGAGCATTGGAATGAGGGTGTTGAAGGAAGGCTAAACATAGGCCAAGACATATTGACGCTAGTCTATGGGGGCTTATGCCTCTCTCTTTTGTTGTGGGAAGGTGTAGGGGTGCTTGGGTGGTGTTGATGTGGGGTGTGGTGTTACATGAAAGTCGCTCGGGGGTTTTATGTGTTTGTGTTGTCTTTAAATATTTTTCTTGTGTGCTACTGTATGGTTCCTTCTAGTTGAAGGCTATATGGTGCTATTGAGAGCTCTGAGAGACCCTCATTTGTGGTCTTTTAAGGAGGTTGTTTTTGGTGGGGATTTCTCATCATCTATACATGAAGATGTAGTTAATTTTCTTTTATATACAACAAAGGAATCCAAGAATAATCAATTTCAAGGGTTGCACAAAAAACGCAATGGTTGTTTGTAAAGAATCATAGATTACCCAATGCTGGTGATTAATTGAGTTTCTATGGTAGATGATGTGATGTATTTATCAAAGCATTCTTTAATATGTAAATTCAATGGAGTATACATATATTTTCCTTTTTTGGAGGCTTGGGCCTATAATAATTGGAACCTGGAAGGGGATATGAAAATAATTAAGGGAGCTAATGGCTTCTTCTTTGTGGTCTTCACCCAACAAGCATATTGTAATATGGTCCTCAAAGGTAGCCCATATTTTCATAATCAAGTAGGTATTTTTTTATCAAACATGGAATCTAGGCTTTGATCTAATGAAAGAGCTCCCATCAAATATTCATGTGTGGATTCAACTTCCCTAGCATCCAATGGAGTTCTAGAAAAAGGACATTTTTTATTCTATTGCTACGATTTTTTGGGAATCCTCTAGGTCCATCCTGTCAAATAATTGATCAAAGGGTAACCTCTTTTTCTCATATTTTTATTGAAATTGATTTAAATAATCCCTTGTCAAAATCTCTTGAAATCAGATTAGGGAGCCTGTGTTGGACTCAATAGTTGGACTATGAATCCCTCCCTTTTTGATGTCATTCCTTCCATGAATATGAACATTTATAAATGAATTATCACAAGATGGGAGCTAAAACCCAACAAGCTTCGTCTAGGTTGCATGCATATAGTTCTAAAACAAAAACCAAAGCCCTAGTTCAGAATGAGGAGCTTGATTCAAATGGGTTTATACCTATGAAAAATTGTTCAAAGGAAAAGGCATCAAACTATCAAAACTAAAGCTATTTTTACCAGACCTCTAGTAACAATTTTGACATTCTTGAGAGTTTTGAAGATTTGGATTCAATGGAACATTATCATTTTTGGAACTCAATTTTTTCAAGAAATATATCTAGCTAGTCATAGCTCTCATAATCCCATTCCAAACATAGACATGGTTGAAGCTTCAAAGGAAGGAGTTACCCCTTTTTTGCATCTTGTTGAGCCTAGGGCTAATGATTAAGAGACTATGGGGATCCTAAGGATGAATTGGATCCTAATCCCTTGGGTGATCTCCCATGAGAGTAGATAGATACTAATGTTGTGACCAGTCTTGAGATTGACTTTGGGACTAAGGATGTTGAGAAGAAGAAAACACCACCCAACCTTGGAATCTACCAATAGAGCTTAAATAAAGGGGCCATTGATAAAATGGCTAAGCTAGAAATAAAAAAAGACTTAGACAAGAAAAATATTATGGGAGAGAATTTGGTGGGATCTAGTGTGGTTAAGACACTTGACACTCACTTTTCCTCCTCTCATAAATTATTTTGGTCTTTTAGAATGTTAGAGGTTTGAGTTGTGTCCCTAGACAAAATTCTACTCAATATTTAGTTCGTGATCACAAACCTGATATTTTATTAATTCAAGAAGTAAAATTCCCATTGAAGATATGACGAGGATTTTTTCCAAGATTTGGAAGAGGGCTTTATTCTACCATGTGGGTTCCCAAGGTTTGGTTGGAGGTGTTTCTTATCTCTAGGACTCGTACAGGATCACACCTCTCTAAAAATTATCCCATCCTTCCTTAGGTGTTTTGCATGATTCAATATAAAATTATAAATAAGAAGAAACTAATGAGCATATGAATACAATTTTTTTATCACTTTTAAAATTCAATATTGAATTTGCACTAGCATCAGTAAGTTAAAGATAGTTTCTCTTAGATAGAATAGATAACCCTTTCCCATAAGATAATTCCATAATAATTTTTTTCATGAAGAATAATTATATGGAGTTAGGATTTCAATTTCAAATTTCTCTATTGCAAGAACATAGAGCAAGAAAAATGAAGAAACTAACCACCACAATATTACCCCCTCAAATTACTCATTCAAGAATATTCCTACGAATGTATAATTTGTTAGATGCATAAGACAACTAAGAGGAGGGTGAATCAATTGTATATTTAAACATTCAATCCCTCATTATATTTCAAACCCTTGTCAGCACTTAAACCCCCATTAAGCATTAGTAGAATGTAAACATATGCAATAACAATGAAAACAAAATCAAGCACAATAAAACACCATATTTATATGGAAAACCCTAAGTAGGGAAAAAAATGGTGAGGATTATCTCACATATATATGAATAGAAACATCAAATACAATTAGGCTCACTACCAAGGGATCACTACATAGAAAAGAGGAAATACTCATCGTCGATGGCTCACTACCCAGAAGAAAGAAGAATAAAAGAAGATTGTAACATAAAATTCACTATCTTAGAGAAATAGGAGAAATCCACCATTGCAACTTTATATGATCTGCATCTTTTGGCTCACTTCCTTAGGAACTTCAGGAACACTAAAAATGTAGACACCTTCTACTCACTACATGTAGAGTCATAAGCATTAACCTCACACTAAGATCACCACACTTGATCACATTCATATCTTACACATTTCTTACACAGGTCACACACATCTCCAACAATTCACCTTGCATTCATACCAACTGTTACCTAATTATGCTTTTCAACCTAATCAAGCTAGGCTAGGACAACACTGATGTTTTCTGCTTTGAAGAAGGAGAAAGGTACACAAAATATTCTACTAATGTTACTCATTATCATAAAAATAGTGCCATGAAATGAATTTTTACTTTTCATTATGCAATTGCTTTACATAAAGGAGAAATAGTACACAAAATTTTACATAAAGTAGCTGCTTAAATTCATTATAAGAAATGTGCTTATAAGTTTCCTACACTAGCCATGTGAATAACATAATAAGATGAAATAAAAGATAAATTGAACATCTGGAAGTAAAAGAGGACATGTAAGAGAAAAGGGATCCATCATTTCCTAAATGATGAACCCCATTGTTGATTAGCTGCATCTTCAATTCCTTTGTTGATAGCTCTAGAAGTCTTTTCAAGGGACAAAGAAAACAATGTTAGAGATTAGGATTTCATGTCTCTTATTGTCAAACCATCAAATATACAACCTATATTTTTTAAGCATTAAAACATAGAGTTAAAGGTGTATCAAGATCAAATACACAGTTATCATGAAGATCAAAGAAAATTAAAGATCATCCAATCATCATGAGAAGTTGGGCTTCTTATTTTTCTTAACTTATTTGTTGATTGTGGAGGTACAAGTATAATCTTATCATACAAATCAGTAGAGAAGTCATAGCATGGGAACCTGATGAAGACAATCTTGAATGTATACAAAAGAAAGGAAAAACCTTGCCTCATTATAGTTCAATATTCTAATACAAACCTCTAGAACTAAGAATCAAAGCAATGTTATGTTTACAGATAATGAAGGAATCATCACAGACCCATATAATAATAGAGAATAGACCATTGCATTGTGACAATCAAAAGATGGAAAGGATCGTGAGAAATTCAATGGAAGAAAAGGTGTAAGAGATCACTCATGTTAAATTCATGAGTGGAAATAAATGTTATGCATAAAATCACAATCCAATGGTAAAGTTCAGAGACATGTTTTATGTCCTCTTTCTCAGATAGAGACCCATAGTTCCTCAATAGAGGAATTAGTTACAAGTTTCTAGGCAGCTCATTATTCTGATATCATAAAGGAATTAAAAAAGTCCAAGAACATTTGTTTAAAAGGGATAGTCAGAATAAGTGGGTTATAGCTAGAGGGTTCTTCAATGTTCAAGAGTTGGTAGATAGCAAAAAGAAACAAATGATACAAATTCATGGAGTAGCTCTTCTAATTTGGAGTAATTGACAGCTAATGAGTATGCATCCATGAAGAATTAAACCTTGAACAATCATAATAAGATGAAGAATGCGGACAATGGTGTGCTTGATCTCAATAAAGCTATAGGTATTTTGGATCTTCGATATGAAGAGTCATGGGATGAACATGGATATTTGGCATATGATGTTTCTTGCAGATATTATGACATTCAAGGTTTGGCATCACCAAAATGAAGGAAAATGTCTTGATGCTAACATCATTTGAGAAGATCACCGATCACCTCTTTGATGCTTCTATTCATGGTGGGGCTAAAGCGAGATTATGAAACCATAAAGGCCAAAGTTGATAAAATAAACTTGAGTATCTTGATTCTAGAACTCAAATAAGCAAGGAGCATAAGGTTGTAAAGGAAAAGAGAGAAATGAACAAGGTGCTTGACCTTTCCTACATCATCGTGCATTTGTACAAAGGACTAGATTTGAGCACAAAAGGTTGACATGTTGCTAACAGATATTGGAGTTGCATGTAGGCGATTGTATAGGGTGTATGGAGTGTTTATGGAGCTATTGTGTTGACCCAATCGAATAGCAAAGAAGATATTGTCCAATATTACATTTCCTAGCTTTCTCTACACTAAAAGAATCTTAACAAATCAACCACTAAAATGGATAGTATGTTATCTCAAATGATAGTTTAAGGTTGCAATATGACAATGGACAAAGATTTTTTATTTTTCTCAAATCCAGATCGAGAAAATGGAGGAGATCTTGATGGAAGGACGATCAGGATTATCTGGTACAATGCTTTAGCAAATCGAATGTGTGTCTTCTTCAAAAGATTCAAGGAAAAATTAAGTGAACTATCAACATAATTTAGAGCACAAACAATGTTTTCTTTCATAGACTTGATAAAATCTCAGCATTTTCATTCATAGAGAGTGGCTTACCAATAAGGAGGAGAGATTCAACCATGCAAAGAATACTCAAAAGCTTCAAAGCCTTGGCGACAGGAGCAGTAGTTAAACAATTCTTATGTTGTTTAACACTTATTAAGGTAATGGTTAATTAATTACCTTAGTACTCATTAGAATAATTATGATATTAATTTATTTTGGCATTTATTAAGGTAAGTAATTGTTAGTGTTACCTTTAATACTTGTTAAAATAGACTAATAGGTGCCTTCTAAGCATACAAAGAAGGATAGTTGAGTCAGAATCAGTTGAACTAAGGTGTTATGCATGCATTTGAAGTTTTGAGCTTCTATCTTTGACTTAGAGTCAAACTGAGGTATTTTTGGAGTTCTCTTTGGTCAAACAGCTTGAGAGGGGGAGTTTGGAGCTAAATTAGCTCAAATTGGAGTAGTTATGAGCCCCCTTTTTAGGATTTTTTGTTTTACTCGTGCAACATCTTGAGATGGATATTTTGGAGTGCAGTTGACTTTAGTTGACTCCTCTTGGAACTTTTGGACTGATTTTGTATTATAGGAAGGAAATTTTATGCTTTTTCCTCAGTTCTTGCTTTATGTCCTCTCTTGCACATTGTAGAGAGACTTGGATTTTTGTAGCTCAACATATTTTTACAATTTTGATACAGTAGTAGATATTTCAACTTTTTTTTCTATTATTGCACAAATTCCTTCTATTATTCAATAAAATTAGGTGTTTACCTTCTCTTTTTTAGGTGTTTTGTCTCTTACAAATGATCTTGATGAAAGTTTGATGTGCTTTACAATAAAAACTAGAAGCTCTTAAAATGGGGGTTATTAAGTGCAATCATATGGTTTAGAACATAGAGCACACCCACTTTCAAGATATTCCACTTAAGGATAACCCTAGAAGCTGAACGCAAACAAATTTCTTGCAATAGGGATGTCCTCGAAGCTGAACGCAAACAAATAAGGGGTTCACCACTATGTCATAGAAAAAAGGACCCTTTCCTTGACATGAGATTAATTCATGATAAAATGGACTTAATGAGGCCTTGATTCAGGTGTTGTGAGGCATTTTATGCATCCACACTAAATCTTGGACCCTTGCAAATCAAGTAACATGCCTTTAACAATGTCTTGTAAAGGTGTTATAAAGTGTTGTAAGATACTTTCACGCTTTTCTAGACCTAACGAACTTATTTCTCCTCAATTCAACATTATGAAATGTGTTTAATAACATTATCACATCAATCTAGAAGGCTTGAAAACTAAATTTAATGATAAACTAGTGTTGTAATGTGTCTTGCACATTCACATTGGTTCTTGTGCCTTCCTAGGCTATGTGGACCTCATTTTAGTGTTGTAATTTGTATTTAATCACAATTTCACATTGAATTTTGTGTCCCAATCCCTATTCAAGTCATTTACACCATCACTAATAGGCCCCTATTAACCCATATTGTGCATCTCAAGGCATAATTTGATCAAATAACTGACATAGTCATCATATAAGCCTAATTTTCTTACTTCTCGGTATTCCAACTAGCAACAATGGCCCCTGTGGGACCCATTTTCCATTAGTGGTGAATTAGTCCCATCTAGGTGGGACCCATTCACCATTAGTGGTGAATGAGTCCCATTTGAGGCATTTTTAGGGTTTTGAGTGGGAAAAATTTGGTTTTAAGTTTATTTTTTCTCCATGTCGGTCTTAGGGATCCAATTAACAAGAAAATAAGGTGAATTTCCTATAAAATAACCTCTCTTAACTCATTCTTACATCCACAAAATTAATTCACATCCATTCTTCATTATTCATCCACCAATCTTTCATCTCAAGTCAAGCAAGCTAGGGCTTTCACATTGAAAGTTATCAAGTTGGCTTCCTAAGACATTCAAGGGTTGATTCTTCATGTTTTTCTGAAAAATTTAAAGATCAACATCTTGGAAAGGTATTCTACTCCATTATTGCATGTTTCATTTCATTCTTTCATCATTTTGGTTTAATTACCTAAAAGGGGTTTGACCAAGGCGAACCCCCATACCCTAACATTCACCATTTATTCTTCTCTTCTTGTGTGTTTGCAAATTTAGGTCTCTTGGAAGCTTGTAAATCATTGAAGATCACATTGCAAAGTTACTCAAGTCTTATCTTCATTCATCAAGTCAAAATATCAACAAAATTTCATTTTAAAACCCATAAATCAGAGTTTCGGAAGTGAACACCTATAGGGTATCAAAGCGCAGATCAGAAGCTTCAGAATCCACCTTTGAAAATATAGAGATTAAAAAGTGGACTCATTCACCATGGGTGGTGAATGATTCCCACCATAGGGTCAATTTTGAGTTTTCTACATTTTTGGGTACCCTTTTGCCAAAAACAAATCCTGACTCAGTTTGGCAGAACTGGGACTGATTCGCCTAGAATGGCGAATGAGTCCCTCCAGGCCTAAAAAATAGCATCAAAAAAATTTCAAATGTAATTTCCAGTCTTCATCAAGGTTTTAGTTGCATACTTTCAGTCTGATTCATTTATGTTGCAAAATTCCATTCATTTGTAGGTGATTTTGTATTACACAATGTGTTTTCCAATATAGCATAATTCTTAGATTTTGCATTCATAATCAATCAATTAGTTCACGTAACTACATTTATATCATCTCATTTAGCTAATACAACATCATACATAACATAATTTGAATGAACCTTTAGCATTTTTGGCCCTACCTCTCTCATTTTAGGTGAAAAACCCTAGAAGAGCTAGAGAAGTGCATTGGTGCCAAAAATCTATGGTTCATTTTGGTGAACCTACTTTTCAAATGCTTTATTGTCTAATTTTGAGTCCCTTTATCATACATATAGCTTGGATTTATCTTGCATTAGGATTTGCATGATAGATTTCACAACTTGCATTCATAAAACATACATTTTGCTTGCATTGTTGGTCTATCAATTCCTATAATTTTTTTGAAATTCTACATTTTTCATTTAGTTATACATCATAGCACTTAGAAACCATCAAAATAAGTCAAAAATTTTTGAAATTTTTGAAAAAAGTCCACACTGGGACTCATTCACCACCCTGGGCGAATCAGTCTCTTCTGACCCCTAAAACAACATTTTACAGAACTTAGAACTCTATTTTTCAGCCTCTGTTTGGTGCCTTAACCTACCTATATCAATTAGTTGCATTTTGTAACATTCATTTCATAAAATCTAGCCTTAATAATCTCATTTCATGCATGGTTTACATTTCAAGTTTGCATTCGCATCTTGTTTCATATCATAATCAATCAATTGTCACCTTTGAAATCTGAAACATTATTCTTCATTTACATCTTTGCTTTCACATTGTTACATTTCAAGATTATAGATTAATCATTCCATCATGTTTTCATTACAAAATTCTATAGTTCTCATCTTGTGTGTTCTGTTTTTAGATCTTATTGCATGTTGTAAGAGAATTTTGTTAAAAGCATATGAATATGAGATCCTTTCCCCTCTCCTTTTGTTTGTCATAGATCCCTCTCCTAGTTCCCCTTTTGTGGATGAGGTTGGTTTAGTTAAAGAAACCTTAGATATTCATAACACTTAGATTTTTTCTTCTCCTATTATCTCTCACACTTGTGAAGCAGATATTTTAGTGCTAGAAGAACCAGTTGATGAGAGTTGTGACAATCTGAGTTGTTTCTCTCCTCTTACCTCTCCCATTAGACATAACATTACTACAAAAGAGTACATCACACTAATTAATCATGAAGATCACACAACACAACATGATGATGAGACCATATATTCCTCTCCCAACTCCTCCCCTATTTGTGAGAATGTTTTTTGTGAGTAATCATGGCAATCACATTATTTGTGAGGAGGATATGTTGACATTAGATGCTGAAATCTTTAAGACCTATGACAATCCTCTTTATTTTTCTTCCCCTATTTTGGAAGACATTATTGGACAAAGGGAAGTAATCAAATATAATAATGAGAATATTTTTGCTCCCTTTCCTAATATTTCCCCCATCCAAGAATACATACTTAATCAAAATGATCTAATCATTGAAAAACAAGAATGTAATGCTTTTTCTTCTCTTGGCCCCACTTGTGATGAAGCTACTTTGCACATTTCAACCTTAGATGAACATATTACAAGCTCTCCTAGTAGGGTAGATAATATGGAACAAGAGAATGAGACATTACAAACACCGAATGATTGCATAAAGTCTTCTCCTAATCTTCCCATTATCAATAATCAAACACATTCAACCATTAATAACTCCCTTGGTTGTGATGAAGTTATTTTGGATGAACCAAACCTTAAATGTCATGAACATGTGGTTTTTTGTTCTCCTAAAAACTCTCCTTCTAGGGAGGATATTATGATCCAAGACAAAGATAACATACCCTTCAAATACAATGAATAATCTCACTTGTTATTGGATGTTAACATTATTCAACCTCAACTTATCCTTTATCCCCCTTCACACAAACCTCCACCTCAAAAAAAAACCCAAATTTACTCTCTACCCACATTCACATAAACAACAAACTCAAAATAAACCTCAACTTATTCTTTACCCACCTTCACATAAACTTCACCCCTCCAACGAACCCCGGTACACCCTTTACCCCCTAACACCAATGTATCACAACAATCTAGTAACGATATTGTTCCTCATACATATAACACCTAAAACAACCCATAACTGTCACAAGAAACCCCACCTTCTTTACCCTTACCTAATCCACCTAGTGCTCCTCGCTATATCCCACACACAAAGGAGTATGATCTTGTTGAATAATTAAAGAATACTCCTGCCAAAATTTCCCTTTGGGATTTTCTTCAAAACTCACCAAATTCCACAATATTCTTCAAACAAACTTAAAACAAATTGAAGCTCCTCATGGTACAACTCTGAATGATGTGATAACTTTAATCCATAAAATGAATCAAACTAATCTTGACATTACTTTCCATCAACATGAGCTCCCTCCTTTAGAGTTGAAAAAACAAAACAAAGCTTTCATGATCATTGCTTGATACAATAGGACAGGCTGCATAAATAGAAATCTTGTTGATAATGGTTTTTCCCTTAATGTGTGTAGTGTAAATCTTAGTGATTGATTAGATGTTGATAGGTCACAAAGAATGCCTAATTTTGTATCTATTCGAGGATTTGATAATTCAACAAAGCAACCACTTAGTGTAATCACTTTTCCTATTATGGTTGGGGTGGTTACTTTGCACACTCCTATTCATGTCATGCCTTATGATCTTTCATACAATCTTCTTTTAGGCAGACCATGGATTCATGAGATGAAGTTCCTTCAACCCTTCATTGTATAATGAAATATGGCTATAACAATAACATTTATCAAGTTGAAGCAGATCCCGAGCTTGAAAATTGCTTGCACCTTGAAAAAGGAGCTACAATTCCTTTGGAAACATTGATTCCAACATCCAATATCAACCCTCTTGAGATTGAACACAACGATGAGGAATCACCATCTAAATTATTTGGCAATGATTGGGGATCCTTAGAATTCACACCTTCATCTATGGGTGAATACATACTTACATAAAAGAAAGATGAGAAACAAGGACAACCAACCATCATGTCAATGCAACATTCAGACAACATCCACCTCAACCACTTTAGACAAAGCCACAAATTACACAACAACCTTTGACGAACACAATAATGAACAATCACCTCATTCCAAAGCAATGGAACAGCTTTATGGAAAAGGGTATGAACTCATAAAACAACAAGGATATAGTGGAAAAGGATGTGGTTCTCAAGAGTAAGGTATCCACAACCCTATAGAGCCTAACACACAACAAACAACACATTGTCTTGGTTATTGTCCTTTGTCCAAACCTTCACTCAACATCAACAATCTCACAAAACATATTCCTAAATCATCCTTAACAACTAGTGGTACTAAACATCATCCTTTAACTACACCTTCGCTTAATGTCAATGTCATCTTGCAAAATGCTCATGATTTGAATTCGTTAGATTTTATACCTTCCTATAATAGTAAGAATAAAATCTCACAATCTAGAGACACTTGTGAAAGTATGACATATACTACTAAGCAAGATGTATCTTTGAAACAAACCACAAGACCACCTTCTCCCATTGATCAAGAGGGTATCTTGTCAAGACTCCTCCAAGACCGGTTGATCACCCTCCCTCCTAGAACTCAAAAGAAATGCTATTCCAAGACTTCATTTTTCACCTATCATAGAGTTCATGGTCACTCCACTAATGAATGTAATACTTTGAGTCATAAAATACAACATTTTCAGGAGTTTGGTATGCTTCCCTATATGGGGTCACCTCATTCCTCTAATTGCTATTGATTTTCACTCTAGTGTACATCTCATTAACAATTTCAGCTCACCTTTGTCTTGCAGTAAGTGGGGGAAAGGGGTTCAATAGCCTTGTCCTCATATGTCACTTGTAGTGGCCTCCTTTGGCTAGTTGTTAACCTTTCATGAATACATATGAGCAAGCTTGGGATGTAGAGACACTCCTTAAGTTGGCTCGCATATGACATACTTCTCCCTTTCATGAAGTAGCTTATCAGAAACATATGACTTGGCATAGGGATTTCTGAGTAAGCTCTCATTTCCTCTTCTACTTTAAAGAAATTGCTCATAGTATGGGTTCTTGCAACTTCTTAAAGTGGGGGACCTACATCACCACTCACATTTCATTGTGCAATTTCTTTCTTCATGCGATGTGTTCTTTTCTTGGTGGATTTAGTGGGCTTGATTCCTTCCAAGAGAGTGATACCTCTTTTGACACATCCTCTCTTGCAGATGTTAAGCACAATGTCCCCTAAGATGAGACCTTGCACAAACAAAGTAAAATCCCTTTGAACATTCATTACACTATTCTACATTAACAATGTCTATGAGTGTCAAGCATACAAATTTTTTCTTACCTCATAGAACTCAAAAACCCCTTTTTCTTTGTGGTGCCTTATTAAAGTTATCGGGAGGTATAACTTTGATATGGTTGAGTGGGAAGCCCACCTAGCAGCATGACTTTCCCCATAGCCACCTTTGTGTTTGTGAGTGCATACCAACTAGTGTATGTATCTTATCTTTTGGAATTTATCACCCCACGCATGATCAGAAGTAACGTGGCCCCAAAGTGAGTATGTTGTGGAATTCTCACCCCATAGATGACCTGAAGTTTTGTGGCCCTAGAGTGAGTACATCTTTTCCACCCCTTTCATTTTCATCTTCCTACTTCTTGGCATTGCATGATTTTGTATCTTGGGGGCTTGACTTAGGATCTTGGATCCTAGGGGCTTGGCCACCTCCTTTGATCTTTTTCATTCTTTGTCATCTGCATCTTTACACTTGGATCTCTCTTGAATGTCTACTTTTGTGTGATTTTGAACCAAGTTCATCCTCTCACTAAAGTGGGGGCTAAATGTGCCATAGAAAAGAGGACCCTTTGATGACATGAGATTAATTCATGATAAAATGGACTTAATGAGGCCTTGATTTAGGTGTTGTGAGGCATTTTATGCATCCACACTAAATATTGGACCCTTTCAAATCGAATAACATGCTTTTAACAATTTCTTGTAAAGGTGTTATAAAGTGTTGTAAGATACTTTCATGCTTTTCTACACCTAATGAACTTATTTCTCCTCAATTCAGCATTATGAAATGTGTTTAATAACATTATCACATCAATCTAGAAGGCTTAAAAACTAAATTTAATGATAAAATATTGTTGTAATGTGTCTTGCACATTCACATTGGTTCTTGTGCCTTCCTAGGCCATGTGGACCTCATTTTAGTGTTGTAAATTGTATTTAATCACACTTTCACATTTAATTTTGTGTCCCAAGCGTTATTGGAAATTTACACCATCACTAATAGGCCCCTATTAACCCATATTATGCATGCAGAGGAATAATTTGATCAAATAACTGACATAGTCATCATATAAGCCTAATTTTCTTACATCTCGATATTCCAGCTAGCAAAAATGGCCCCTGTGGGACCCATTTTCTATTAGTGGTGAATTAGTCCCATCTAGCTGGGACCCATTTTCTATTAGTGGCGAATTAGTCCCATCTAGCTGGGACCCATTCACTATTAGTGGTGAATGAGTCCCATTTGAGCCATTTTCAGGGTTTTGAGCTAGAAAAATTTGGTTTTAAGTTTAATTTTTCTCCATGTCAGGCTTAGGGATCCAACTAACGGGAAAATAAGGTGAATTTCCTATAAAAGCACCTCTCTTAACTAATTTTTACATCCACCAACTTAATTCACATCCATTCTTCATTATTCATCCACCAATCTTTCATCTCAAGTCAAGCAAGCTAAGGCTTTCACATTGCAAGTTATCAGGTTAGCTTCCTAAGACATTCAAGGGCTGATTATTCATGTTTTGCTACAGAATTTCAAGATCAACATCATGTAAATGTAATATAATCCATTATTGCATGTTTCATTTCATTCTTTCATCATTTTGGTTTAATTGCCTAAAAGGGGTTTGACCAAGGCAAACCACCATGCCCTAACATTCACCATTTCTTCTTCTCTTCTTGTGTGTTTGTAGATTTAGGTCTCTTGGAAGCTTGGAAATCATTGAAGATCAAATTGAAAAGTTACTCAACTCTTCTCTTCATTCATCAATTCAAAATATCAACAAAATCTCATTTTTAGACCCATAAATCAGAGTTTCAGAAGCGGACACCTATAGGGCATCAAAGTGCAAACTTGATTTAAATGACCTAGAAATGCAAGTAAAGAAAAACAAAAAGATGCAAGATAGAAGGTGTGCACCTAGAAATGGTTGGATGGGGATTTGAAATACTAGAAAATATTCCTTTAAAGCTGAGTGGGACTCATTCGCCAATCTAGGCGAATCAGTCCAAAATCTAGAAAATTGTGTGGGAACAAGAATCTACCAAAAGGGTATATGAATCTACAAGAATCTAAAATTTGACTAAAACTAGGACTCATTCACCATAAGTGGTGAATCAGTCTAGTTAGGATTTTTCTGCTTTACCCTTCCTAGTTGATTTCCAAATCCAAAACCCTGATTTGCAACCTATAGGTGTTCTCCAATGTTCTTCAAGGCTTGATGACAAGTTTGACAACTTTTCTCCAATCTTGCTCCTTAGTAAATCTGCAACCTAAACTTGCAAATCACACATAAAGGAGAGGGGAAAATGTTGTTGGATTAGTGGATAGGGGTTTTCCTTGGTCAAACTCCTTGTTGGTAATAAAACCTTAAATGAAATCGAATAAGAATGGATAATGATGAATGAAAAAATGACAATATTGCAACTTACCAAACCCTTGCAATGAAGTTTTGCAGACATGTAATAGATGGCTCCAATGGATGTAGATCTTGACTCTTCCTTGAATTGGATGGATCTTGAATGTAATGCTTGCTTGAATCATAAAGTCCTACATTACAATTGCTAGGTCCAAAACAAACGCGATGCATGAAATCCTTGACTTGATGATTGATGCTTGAATGCTACTCTAAAATGTTTGATAATCTACTCTTGACTGCTCTTGTGAAATCAACTTTTCTATTAGGAATTCTCTCACAAAAGTATTAGATGAAAATGAATGAAAGAACTTTGTATTTAAACTCAATTATAGAAGAATTCCCGAAATAACAAAACTACAAGTTGACATCAGATCTAGGAGGATAAAATCCCGCCAAAAATTTGAATTAATTTTGATTTTGAGTCACATAGGACTCATTCTCGCAAGGTGGTGAATGAGTCCTAGATCACTAAATCTAGGCCATTCAAGCTTGAAACACTTGGATTGTGATCGGGTGATGGTTTGTATCACGATTATCCTAAAAAAGATGCAACAAATGAGGCTTGTGGATCCAAAATAGGGCCAATTAAAGCATAAGGAAGCACAATTAGTAATGAAAACCCTAGAAAAGTGAGAAAGTATGTTAAAACACTTTACAACACTCCAAATAAGGCCGAATTAAGGTTAAAAGAGGTTTATTTGGTGTATTTATTTGATAAAACTTTAGAAAAGTGTGAAAGTGTGTTACAACACTTGAGCAAGGTACCATTTAAATTCATTAGTTCACAAGTGACAAGGACTTAATGTGAATTTTCTAGAAACATTACAACACTACATCAAGGGACCATTAAGATTAATTCACAAGGAGGGCCCAAACAAGCAAGGAAAAGTAGAAGAGATACTTTTTTTGTTACCACATCTAGCCCCCACTTTAGTGAGAGGATGAAATTTATTAAAAATCACACTAAATTAGACAAACACACATCAAGAGGGGTCCAAGTGTACTAATATCGGTAAGATATGATGACAATGATCAAGAGGGGTGATCAAGATCCCATGGCGAACCAACATAGACACAAAAAAACACACATGAGAATGATATAAGAGCATCAACAAAGCACAAGCATGCACTATCAAGGATGAAAGGAAAAGGTAAAAATTAAAAGGGTCGGATCAATCTTTGACCATTTATCCATTGTGATGTGGATTAGATCTAGGTTGTTTATCTGAAAAATGCATACTCACTCTGAGGCAATGGAACTCCTAGTTGTCCATTGGGTGAGAAGTCCAAGAAGGTGAGAAACATACACTCATGGCTAGTATGCACTCACACACACAGAGGTGGCTATGGGGAAATTCATTCCTTGGTTGGGCTTCTCATTCAAACCATACCAAAGTTACACCTCTTGAGAACTTTGATAAGGAGCCACCCACAAATGGTTTTCAAGATTTATGAGACAAGAAAAACTTTGTATGCTTGGATCTCATAAAAAAATAGGATGGGTCCATAGGCATGCAAGTTGTGTTGTGCAAGGTGGCCATATAACTAAAAATGAAAAATGTAAAATGTAAAAAGCATTCAAAGGAGTCTTTCTTAGTTCATGTGAGGTCTTAACTTAGAGAACATTGTCTGTAACATCTCCAAGACAGGACCAATAAAAGAATAGAAAATTCACAACTTAGGGGATGTTGTGCATCACATCAAGCCACTAAGAGGAATGTAATATGCTAAGAGAGATCATGCTCCTGAAAGACATCACACCCGATGTCATCCACAAAGTGAAAAATGCATCTTATAATGTAAGAAGACTGCACCAAGAACCATGGAATAGAAAAATGCAAAAGAATAATGCCAATGTATGTCGCCACTTTAAAGAAATTGCTAAAAACCATGTTGTGAGCAATTACTTTAAATTAGAAAATGATAAATGCAAACAATAAATAAGACTTGAGAGTTAACTTGGAAAACCCTATGCCAAGTCATATGTTTCTAAGTAAATCTACGTCATGCAAAAGAAGAGGAAAAGAGAGGGGTTTCCTCCAAAAATGAAAATACAAACACATAAGGGATCTATGGATTTGGGGTCAATATGTTCTTTCTATAATGTTTTTAGAGAGCTTGGAACTATAATCATTCCCAAAATACACATAGAATTTGAAGAATGACAGAAAGAGAGTGAAAAAAAAGAAAACTGTTTTAGGTCAACATGGAAGAAAAATGAATGCCCTGATGCCTTGTGTCATCCCCAAAAGGAAAACACGACATAAATGAAAGGAAAGGTAAAGGAAAATCATTTCAGGTCAACATGGAAGAGAGATGAATGTCTCAACGCCTTGCATCATCCCCAAAAGGAAAACACAAGATAAATGAAAAGAAAAGTAAAGGAAAAGCCTTTTGGGTCAACATGGAAGAGACATGAATGTCTTGATGCCTTGCGTCATCCCCAAAAGGAAAACACAAGAGAAATGAAAAAGATAAAAGGAAAAAAGATAAAAGATTTATGACATAGAGAAGGAAGGTACAAATAAAGCAATGTCACAAAGAGAGAGAGAACATCAAACAAAACATCACAGGGGATCACATTACACACATGCAATCATACAAAAGAAAAAGAAAATAAAAAGAAAAGACTACTAAGGAATATGCAATTAAACCTAAAGCAAGTCATTTGCATCCCAATCATGTTCATTGTATATCAAAGGTGAAAAAATAGCTAAAGGGAGAATAGCAAGTGTCAAACTAGGATCAACACCTGGTTCAACACTCTTCTTAGGAGAATTGTCATTTAAACTCATGGAAGAGGAAAACAATGTATTCAATTCATTATGCACCTCTTCATCAATTTTAGTGACCTCATCATCACCATCCAAGTTAATCACAATAGGAGGTCGAATGATAATTTCTAAAGAAGGCTTCAACTCTTGTTGTGGTTGTTGTAATGGATTCTCTTGTTTCAAGGAAGGGGTAGAGTCATCATGCATTGCTTTAGTCAAGTTTTTGTTATTATTTTCTTTATTTAATTCTTCATGTAACTTGTGAGCAAGGGAATGACGTCTATTCCTACGCTCTCTAGCACCTCTATTTCTTTTAGTTATGTTTTCAAGTTGCATTTGTGTAGGAGCAGGTTGATCAACCATATGTTTCTTTTCTTCCCCAAGGGGAGGAATGAAAGGAACCATAGGAGGTTGTTTCACCACTTTCTCTTTGAATTTGTATACTTATTTTACTCTAGGAGGTGTGATGGGGTTGTTTTCAGTGTCTCTTGGTCTTTTGTAGGAGGTAGGTGAGGTTTTTGTCTTAGGTTGGTCTTGATTGTTTGGTATTTCTTTAGGTTCAAGCATGGTTTCATCTAGGATGGTAGTCTTAGTGGTGGGTGGAGTCATGTTTCAGAGGGATAATTCTACTATTTAATTTTCCTTGAACTTTTGATAGGACAAGAAAAAGAAGTCTTCTCATGGTTTTATAGGTTCTATAGGCTCAGGCCAAAAGAAATCTAAGGAAAATTTATCCTTAGAGGACAACGGGTTAAAGCCACTATGATGGGCAATGAAAACTTCATTGTCAAATGGAAACTTTAAGAATTCATGCACAAATGAAGGGACAAGTTTCATGGAGCAAAGCCATGGATAGCCTAGCTTCACATGAAATTGGTCTGACTATGGGATGATGGAGAATGAGACATCTAACTTTTTTGGTCCTATTTGTAAAGGAAGAGTGATCGATCCCATCATAGGGAAAGAAAAACCATTGTGTTTCTTGACCCATGCTTTTGATTTATTGTATATATCTTCATAGAGCTCATGCAAAAGTAAGAATTCCTTGATGATCACATTCTCTCCACAGGTGGGATCAATTAGTTGTTAGAGTAATAAGTTATTATGCTTAATTAATTACATCACATTGATTAATTAATTAAGTCACTTATTCCTCTTTATTACTTAAGCTAAACTTAGGCACATTAATAATTAATTAATTATTAATTATTAAGTGTGCA
>VDFB02373365.1:64925975-64946348 GCA_007258455.2 Sequoia sempervirens | reverse complement strand
AACAAAATAATCCAAAGGTCAAAGCAAATAACAGAGGCAACGAGACCAAAAAGAGAAGGGGGACCCATTTTGTTCCAGAATAAAATGGGGTGGTTATGCAGGGCATAACAAATAGCTACTCGGTTGGGAAAATGGTTTAACCATTTTCAAGAAACCGAAGGATTCAGCTACCTAGAACTCCTGGTTCATGAACATCACAACTCCAGTTGGGTTAGTTTTAACAACCAAGGTTGAGCTAGAATCTCAAATGTAAATCAACAATAGCTACCCCTGAATCTATGTGTGTGTTTGATTGTGCATCACTCTTTTATAAAGCTTTCTTCATCCTTTGAACAACAATGTGCAAGATTTGAGCTATATGAGTTGATTCCCTTTAGCTGTCCTGTAATGACATCCTGGGCATTGCTCTATTGCTAGTCAGGCATCCATAGCCCCGATAGAGATACCTCTAGTTTTCTCAGAACATTGCTCTACTACCAGCCAGGAGTCCATAGCCCCAGTAGAGATACTCGAATCACCCATTCATATTGAGTCTACTTTTCTCTTCAAATAGTTTTCTTTTTTTTTTCATAGAATTTCAGATATTTCATTCAGTTTTTTTTTGTGTTCAATATGTCAGATGTTTAACATCTGTTCTAGGTTGAAAACTACCATGGACCTCATAACAGCACTGGGGAGATTGGATATTTCACCTAAATCTTACAACACTATCATCCTAGGACAAATATACCATTACAAGAGGAGATGATCTTGTTGATTTGTGACAGATTCAGAGGAGCTAATGAAGGTTATTTACTTTGTACCTTGCTTTGAAGACTTTCCACAACTCCTATTGACAATGAGCATAAAGAAAAAGTTTAGGACAAAATCACCCAATCAACAAACCTAAAAATATCTAAACCACGTCCATCCCAATAACCAAAGAATACCTTAGATAACAACCCACTACTCAAGGAAGGAAAGAATAGAGGAAACCCCAAAGAACAACAAGACAGAGACCAAACAACAAAGGAAATGAAAGGGCAGAAAGAAAGAAACAATGAACAACAACAGAACTATTTACAAATAGAAAAAGCACATTATTTACAAATAGGAAACAAAACAAATTATTTACATGCATTACAGAATTAACAAGCCTCATGACTCGAAATAATGCTTAAGAAACTGCCCATTGACAGGCAAGGGAATAGGTTCTCTAGTTAAACTACTTAGTCTGAAAGCATTTTCTCCCAGGATCTTAGCAATCTGATAGGGACCCAACCAGAGCTTATCGAATTTCTGGTGACTACCCTTCTTTTCACTAGCTTTATCCCATAACAACACAAGGTCTGATATCCTGAAAGCCTTGATTTTGGCTCTTTTGTCAAACCATCATTTGACAACAGCCTGATGTCTAAAGAATTGCTGCAAGGCGACATCTCTCTGCTCTTCTAATTTCAACAAGGCAGCTAATCTTACCTCTATTCTATCATCACTAGCGTAGAATTTCTGCATGAGCTCAAGGATAGGTATTTGCAAATGGATAGGGAACACAGGCTCCTATCCATACACCAGTTTAAATGGTGAAGTTTTTAAAGCAGCCTTAATCCTAGTCCTATCTTCCCATAATGAAAATCTCAACTAGGTATGCCAGTCCCTAGGGTTGTGTTCTAAAAAATTTTTTATTACCCCTAAGAGACTCTTATTGGTTGATTCTGCAACTCTATTGCCTTGTGGGTAATAGTTTGAGGAATACTTTAAAACAATTTTGTGATCATAAACCCATGAAATGAATTCAGTGGAAGAAAAGGAAGAGCCATTGTCACATACAAACGCGAAGGGTACTCCAAACCTAGTGGTGATGCATTTGGTGAGGAACTTGACCACTACCTCTGTTATGCTATTCTTGCAAGGTATAGCCTCTATCCATTTTGTGCAGTAATTAGTAGTAGTCAAAATAAACTTTTGTCCTACAGAAGAATTTGGGTTAATGACCCCGATAAAGTCCAGCGCCCATTGGGAAAATGGCCTTACCTCGTAGACAGGCTACAATGACATGGATGAATGGCGTTCTTTTGATGCAGAAATTTAACATATGTGACATGTTCTTGTATGTTGATGGGCGTCTTTGAACACACACTCCTAGTAATAACCGGATTTGAGGATCTAGTGTGCCAATGAGTCTGTCAAATCATGACCTGTGCCGTGTTTCCCATGAAAGTCAGTGATCACGTGTTTAGCCTCCTACTGATCAAGGCATCGTAGGTACACTCCCTCAAAATTCTTCATGTATAGTAATCCTCCTTTGAGCATATAGTGAAATCTCTTCATTCTCAGCACTCTCCTTTGAGTGGCATTCATTCCCTCTCGACATCGATTATTGAGGATGAAATAGATGATATTAGGATACCAAGGGTCATTGGAAAAGGACTGAGTAGTGTATTGCTGGCAAATAATATTCTCACCAGCATTCACCATGGATTTAGACAAGCTTGTGCCTCTAACAAGTTTCATAGGGCATACCTCCAGATCGAACTCTTGCAAGATGGCCATCCATTTCCCTCTTCTTCCTCCCAGCTCACTCTGCATAAGTAGAGACTTCATAGCAATGTCAGGAACTACAAAAATGATTTGGCTTCGGAGAATGTAGTGCTTGAACTTTTTGACTGCCTTGACCAATGCAAAAGTTTGTTTCTCAAGAGGCGGGTATTTGATCTTAGCATTTTTAAATGGAGAGCTCATGAAGGCAATTGGCCTCTCTTCTCCCTCTTCTCTTCTTTGAGTTAGGACAGCTGCACAGGAATGCTTAGAGGCAAAAGAGTAAATATAGAACGGCCTCAAGTAGTCAAGGCTGGTGAGAACTGGAGCTTCTGAAATGGATTGCTTGACCTGTGAAAATGTGGCCTTCGCCTCATCACTCCACTCTATCTTGGTGTCTTTCTTCATCATTTCATTAAGTGGTTTTACGATTTTTGCAAAGCCCATGATAAACTTTCTCACAAAGTTGATCTTTCAAAAGAAATACCTCATTTCTTTCTTGCTTCCTGGCCTGGTGATCTTTAGAATGGACTCGACTCGGTCTAGATCGATTGATATTCCTCTTTCAAAGATCACGTATCCCAAAAGCTTCCCTTCAGAAACCCCGAACACACACTTTTTAGGATTCAAGGAGACGCCATATTGGATACATCTTTGGAGGACTTTGGCTAAGTCTACAACGTGGTTCAGTCTATCTTTGGAGAACACTATCAGGTCTCCCATGTAAATGATAATTCATTTACCGATTAAGTCCTTGAATGCTATGTCCATGGTGCATTGAAAAGTTGCTCTAATGTTTATCAGACCGAATGGCATCCTTCTATATGCAAATGTTCCCCACTTTGTAGTGAAGGTTGTCTTCATTATGTCTTCACAGTTAACCATTACCTGATTGTATCCAGATTAACCATCCAAGAATGATATCATCTGAGATCCATTGATAGTCTGCAAGACCTCATCCAGAGAAGGAAGTGGGTAGTTATCTTTTTCTAAAGCTCTATTCAGATTTCTGAAGTCTACACATAGCCTAATCTCTCTATTTTTCTTACGGACTGGAACTAAGTTAGCCACCCATGTTGAATGGCGTACAGGGAAGATTATCCTTGCAGAAAGAAATTTATGAACTTCTTTAAGGATCAATGGTTCAATTAGGGCATTGATAGGGCGCTGCTTCTGTCAGAATGGTTTAGCTTCAAGCTTCAGAGGGATAGTATGAGTCATTACAGAAGCATCAAATGCCTTTAGATCTTCATATCCCTAGGCTATCACAACAATATCTTTCTTAAGTGCCATCAATATGTCTTTTCTAATTGCTTCAGGGCAGGCTTTCCCTATGTAGACATTTCTTTCAGGGCTAGAATCAGCTAGGTTAATAGTTTCATATTTGCCTCCTTTATCTTCAACTAATATCTTCTCTTGAGCCCTTGGGTCTGAATCAAAAATTCTCTCCAAGGCCACCATTCCCTTGGGAATGCTATTTCCTTTTAGGTTGAGGACCCCTTCTATATCACAATCGTCAGGGTTCCAATCTCCTTGATCCCTGTTGGACTCATCAATGATCCACCCTTCGAAAACATCTGAGCTTGCTAGAAAAGCAAGAATATGTCGATCATCATCAAAGACTTGAAAGTTCCTAACATTATCAGGAACTGCAGGGGTGGAAATCAATTCCACTAAGAATCTCTTAAGCTTGGAGCCTTGCATGGATTCCAGGGTGCTTGCAGCAACAACTAATGAATCAGCTATCTGATTCTCCTCTCTTGGGATTAAGGTAATCCCAAAAGCGTCGAAGTCTTCAATCAAGTTCCATATCCTATTTCTATATGCCGCTAGCCTTTTATTGTGACATGTGTATTGGCTGTACACTTGCTTGATAACTATTTTTGAATCTCCTTTGACCACCAAGGCAGTGACCTTCTTCTTATGTGTGAACATCATTCCCCGTGCCAAAGCTTCATATTCTGCTACATTGTTAGTGCATTCAAACTGTAGCCTGTAAGAAACAAAGAAGGTTTTCCCTTTCGGGCTAGTTAATTCAATTCCAACACCACAGCCTGTTTTGGATTTGGATCCATCAAACGTAAGGGTCCACAACTGATCATGAGCTGGGGTTGATTCTTTGGAGGTTATTGTGGTCATTTGGATAGAATGAGCCAAAGGTGGGACTGCTTGATCTTTTACATCAGACATAGGGAACAGATGTTCAATAAGTTCTTTAGGTACACCTTCCCATTCTTGCACATCTATATCATATAATCTGTGGCTATCCTTCTGACAGTCACTTGTGCCTTTGGTTAACCGCTTGGGTTTTGGTATACTAATGAGTGCAGGGATGCCGACCAAACCTTGGGGTTGTTCTTCATCAATATGCTGATTCAGAGATGTGTCTGGGCAGGTTCAAGTTGAGAAGGAACTTCCTTTCAAGGTATCTTATCCCTGGTTAACATTATTGCATCTTTGGCTTCAAATGGGAAGTGATCTGCAACGGTCCTAGGGTGACTTAAGCTAGCTTCCCCACCTTGGGAAACATGATTTAAAACATTAATGCAAGGTTGGAAAGTCAATTCAAAATGATTTTGGTAATGCACCCTACACTAATTAGGGAGTAGGAGACTCTGTAGATCGGTATCTTCTCCTAAGACCAACTGATCCTGTTGCAGCTTCTTGATCAATCTCTGTTGATTTTCATTAATCATAGAATCAGGGAACTTTTGTATTGGCAGTTCTTTAGGATCAAGAATAGAAAAGGTTAAAATTTCCTCTCCTTTATAAACCCCTATCCTAGTTTCAAAGTAGGCTACCTCATTGGGGCAATCATATTCAGTGATGACATGCTTGAGGCGGGGTTCACTTTCAATCCTAATATGAGTAGGTACTCCCCTCCATGGTAGCCACATATGTGAAAAGTAAAGGGAGATATATCCCCCTATACCTTTCATCCAATCTCTACTCAGCAACATACCATAGGTCTCAGGAATGTCTGCCACTTGAACATCTATATTGGTTTGAATCCTAGGGTCTAATCCCACTTGCACATGTATGTTTCTCAACTCCCCCACTACATTCACCTCTGTCTTGTCAAGTTGGATGACCTTCTTGTTTGTTTGGACAAGGTTTAATCCCAATTTCTTGCATATAGAGAATGGCATAACATTTCCAAAAGCCCCTGAATCTAACAGACAATTATGTAGGTTCTTCCCACAAATTCTTAAACTTAAAAGAAATGGTGGGGTACCTACCTTGCTTTTGTACAATGTTGCATTCATGTCTGCAGTAGGTACCACCTTGTTCTTTTCTTTTGATTTATCAGCTTGCTATAAAGCTTTCAACACTATCTCTCGTTGAGCAGGGCACCACTTTAGGATATTGAAGTATGACAGAGGTTTTATGTTTCTGCATCTTAGAAACAATATCAAATTATGCATTGCAACTTGCATTATTTTTTACAAGAACAGAAGAATTACCTTTGTTATGGAAGTCGGGTGGACCTTTTGGTGGAGGAGGATTATTATCAGCACTTTATTCAGAGGCACCATGTGATTAGGTGGTGCTGAAGTAGTGAATGGACCCTTATTTTGATTTCTCAGGAAGTGTCCTCCCTTTGTCTGAATAGCCTGGGCATCATACATATCTTCCTCTAGTTCATTCTCATCTTTCCTTGGGAATGAAGGTTCTTCCTCGAAGAGGTCATAAGTCATTGTTGTATCCACTGAGTCACCTCCTTTGTTTGAATTCCCTTGGAATGTTTGGGCATCTTCCTGTGCCATCTTGACCATCTTTTCCATTTCAGGGCAATTTACCTTAGAATGGGTTGCAGTATCATGCAGCCTGCACCAGTTAGTCATAAAATTGAGGTCAACCACATTTGCAGTATGTGACCTCTCCTCATTATCTTGATGATTATGCAAAAATCCACCATTGTTTGGCCTTGTATTCCATTGTCAGTTTTTATTTGGCCTCTGGTTATATCCTCTATTTTGATTTTGATAGCCTTGGTTAAGGGAGTTTTGGCCTTGATAACCCCTCTGGCAATGATTGTTGTTATTCTGATAAGTACCCTGATTGTTGTTGTTTTGATTAGGGTAGTTACCTTGGTTTTGGGATGGGTTCAATCGAAGCTGAGCCATGTCATTTGTGACTTGGGATAGTGTTTTCTTTAAGGTCTCTACCTCATTTGTGAGTTGGACCGTCTATTCACTTTCCACACTATTAGCAACAGGTGGCTGACCACCATGATTTGGTGTTCCAATTTGGTTATGATGACCATGGGGACTTTGAGGAACTTGTGATTGTTGAAAGAAGTCAGGAGTTCCATTAGCAAAGAATGGAATAGGTGGTTGAATTTGCAATTCAGACATAGGCCCATTATGGGAAGGAGACATCACTGGGATAGTATTGAATAAAGGGGTCGGGCTAGGCATCTGATACCCCATTGAAGGAAAACCTCCTCCCAAACTTCCTTGTTGAGAACTAATTTGTTGTTGTAGCTTGATAGCTAGATGATAGACTTTAGATAGAGAATCAATATCGGCCGGTTGATAAGTTCTTTGTAGGAACAAACCTAGCAAAGGGTCTATAACCCTAAAGTCTTCTTGAATGGTACTATTCTCAGTAACTAGATAGGGGTCCTGCAATCTCCTATATATTCGTTGAAACCTAGTATTGAACAAGGGTAAGGATTCACATGGCTCTTTCCTAATGGTAGCAAATTGGTGATATAAAAGAGCTGGATCTACATAAACCCTGAACTAATTGATCAAAGCATTTTCCAAGTGTGTCCAGGTCATAATAGAACCCTGTGGCAAACTAAGATACAAGTTGTACGCCATATCCCCTAGGGAATAAGGAAACAACCTACAAACTACATCATGGTGAGCTATCTGAGCTCTGGTACAAGCATCTTTAAAAGCTTGTATGTGCTCCTCAACACTCCTTGATTCACCATTAATGTACTTGGGATAGAATTTCTCAAGATTCTTAGGCATATCATGAAAACCTCCAGGAATAGTCCCCAATGGAGAGGGATTATTCTGAAAAAATGCCATTGGTAGCGGTGAAGTGGTTGATCTAGCTATTGGATGGGTTCAACCAGCTATAATGATACTTGAGATGGATTCAGTGGTGGATTGATAGGAATCCACTGGGGTATTGGTGAAAAACCTAGTGGAGTGAGCAGAGCTGACAAGGGTGGTATGATGGTTGCCCCAGTTTTATGAATTTTGTATCTTATTGGGGTCTTAAGTTCTATCAAAGGTGGTGGATTTTCAGCTGATCGAAGAACTCTATGGGACCTTTCTGGTGAGAAAAATCCAGTATTATCCAGCTTGCCCTTCTAGGCCCTCCCTCTAGCGCTAGTTCTGTTGACGAGTCTTAATGGCACAACAACATATAAAGAAAATATTACTATTTTGTTTCTCCTAAGAGAGAAAGACAACACATGGATATCTTAGCTCCCAAGGTCTTTGTAGTTGGTTCTCAACTGTGCTAATGTTGCTCAATGGTCAATGTAACAGTAATTTTCAAGGGGCTTGCTGGTGTTGAGCTTTTGGATTGTTCTAAGATCAAGCATGAATTCAAACCTATTTTAACTGGGGTTTTAAAGAAATAGAAAAAGATGGATCAAAGCTTGGAACTGAAAAGAATAATGATTCATCCTACTTAACTAGACTTGTTATCTTTCAAGGAATTCCTAACTAAAACTGAAGAATAAAATTAACTTGTGATTAACACACAATCTCATTCATTCACAGTGCTGATTTCAATAACAGATTACAAGTCACCATTTAAACAAAACATCAAATCAAACTTCATTCCTTCAAAGCTTCTCAAATCAAATGATTAACTCAAGACAAACACCATTCTGGAACACAACATGAAGTAGATTTTAATCTAGTTGCTTCTACTGTCAGTGAAACAGATAAGCAACATTTACAAAGCTGGCATAATCACCAATGTACAGAAAATCCATGACTCCAGATTGTTTCCATCTATACTAAGAGAAATTGAAAATACATTACAGTTTATATTGAATCTAACTCCTAACTAAGAGGGAAAAAGAAGCTCCCATTACAAAGAATCAGGATGCAGCTCTGTCTCCTCTATCCTTCAAAAAATTCCTATTCTTGAAAATATATCCCTAGACCTGTCTACTCTATTATCTCCTCTATTTCTACTAACTTCTTCTAACTGTCTCTATTTCTTCTAACTTCTATCTATATGTTACTCTTTGTTACAAAAAGGCCAAAAATTCCATATATACAAGATGTACCAAAAAGAATGCACTGGCCCCTATCTTAGGGTTTACAAAATATTTGCTGGTTGCAGGAGGGTCAACCCTCAGATCTTTTTGAATAGAGTTAATGTTGCGTTGAATGGCATCCCCACTATCCATGTTGGTGAAAGATTATTCTGGGGATGATCTGTAGATCTTTTGTAACTGTAGCATTTACTTCTGGCCTCCATGTCCATCTTTGATCTCCCTTGCAGAGCTGCCTTGAATGCTCTAAAGCATTGCCATTAATACCGATTTGGCTTTCGCCAACAGACCTCACAGCTATCCCTGTGACTCATAGTTTTCTTTCTCTTTTCTGCCTTTCTCCCTGCTCCAGATCCTTCTACCCGTTGACCATCCCTTTTGGAAATAGTTTTCGGCCTCCCTGTTAGATCTCTGCACCATCATTCATCAAGGTGTTCCATCGGCTCATTCACAAAGCAGATCCAGACCGGTTGCATTTTGTTAGTCTTCTTAAATGTGGTAGTCAATCAGTCAATCGCTCACTTTTAGTTCCTTTCGATTGGGAAAACAAACGCCACGCCAAATTTCTGGGTAGTCAAAAGTGGTCCATATTAAATCACATGTCGGTGAGACACTAATCGTGTCTCCCCGATGAGATTATGCCTCTCCTAGCAGCTATCGGTGTAACATATGACAGTCGGCGAGACCTTTTAGCGAGCTGTAGAAGTCATATCGATACCACAAAAACTAATCCAAAAGACAGTCGTTATCGGCCAGAAGTCATCGTGAGCCCTTAGGAGATACACCGATATCACTTTTCAATTTACAAATCCCTTGTTATCTGCAAGACCACATTCCTTCGGTAAGACCTCACAGCAAGCCTTACTTTCCTTGGCGAGCACACACATCTCAGGGAGACTCCTTCGTGTCAGGGAGACCTCACCCCGAGCTCACGCCCTGTCACCGAGACATCTTCGTTTCGCTAAGACCTTTCATCGAGCTCATTCCCTTACACCGAAGGGAGAAAACATGTCGGTGAGACCATAGCTAGTTGGTGAGACATTTTTCTGATCCCTAGATCTTTGGGTGAGCTCATTGCACCCTGGTGAGATTCCATCCTATCGACAAGATTCTCCATGGTCGGGGAGATCTTATGTTGAGAGTAAACCACTCTCCCCGAGCTTAAGCCCCTTCTACTTCGGCAAGACATCCCCAAGTCGGTGGGACATTTTTCTAAGTTCAAGATCTTTCGACGAGCTCATCTTATGTCAAGGAGATCTCCATTTGTCGATGAGACCTTATGCCGAAGGCATACCCCCTTTGTCAAGACCTCCTTGTATCGGTAGGACCTCTCACCAAATTCATTCATTCTCCCCAAGCTCATTATATTTCGGTGAGACATTTTGTCGGGCAGCAAGAGTTATAGCAATATCCTCCCTGTCAATGAGACAATCCCATATCGACAGGAAATCCCCCCGAGCTCATTATGTTACACCGAAGGCAAACCCTTCGGTGAGACACATGCTAATCAGCCAGACAATAGGAGGGTCTCAGCGATTTTTTCCTTGAGGGGTTTTATGCTGAATGGGACTGAGGCATGCTTTAAAGCTGACTTCCTTGAGAGAGATTTCCAGATGAGTGATTAAATCCTGCAAAACAAATGCCTCAGTCAGTCCTTGGAGCATATAAAATACATCATTATAAAATAGACTATTGCTTATGATTATTTCATTCAATCCTTCAAGCGAGAAGAAAACCAATTCAAGGTGAGTCAAAACCAAAATCAAATAGAACAAAAGACAAAATTAGGAGGAAAACAAAAGAATTCCAAAGGTCAAAGCAAATAACAAAGGCAACGAGACCGAAAAGAGAATGGGGGCCCATTTTGTTCCAGAATAAAATGGGGTGGTTATGCATGGCATAACACACCTCAGAGAGGTTTTCACCATTCAATGTGTCATTTTTTTTACTATTTCCGGGTCAGAGAGTGCCACAGTGTGGTTTTCACTCAAACATCTAGATATTATTCTTAAATTTTCACTCTTATGACTAAGAGATTCAATCGTTTCCCAATAGTAGGCATGTATGTCTAGCTCAATGTCGAACCTAAATTTATGATCCTCGTATGGTAGATTATCCCGCAATCCCATGAATTATGAGAGAGCCTCATCATTTTTGAACGTGTCCAAAATTGATGGTCCTTGTTGGTCATAATCGATGAGTTGGGGGTAAACAAGTTTTAGTTCATTGGTTTGGTTACTCGGTTCGAAAGATAGGGTACTAATCATGAGAAGGGATTAATCCTCGAATAGCATGGGTAAGTTAGTGATAGGGTCCTCGTCACTCACATCGGTTATGTCAAAGGTATAGTTTTCTAAGGGTAGACCTGTGGATACCAATAACTGAAGGAGAGCTTTGAATTTTCTAACCGGGTTACCTTTGCCAAGTATGGTTATTTTTAGAGGATTACATCCAAGGCCAAGATTCCTTATACACTTCTCAAGAATGATAGGTTCTCGAAGACCATTATCATTTTGTCTAAGTTTCTTGTTTTTGTTATAGCCCCATTCTTGCATTATCTATAGTCCTTTGCTATTATCATCCATGGGAAGATCAGGCACGAGCTTTTCATCTTGGTATAGAAGACTCGATATGTCCTTTCCATCCACCACTTCCTGACTTAGGTCCCCCCAACATTTAAATCTGGAGGGGTTTTCTTTGAAATTTTGGGCAGCAGTGTTATTTGGATGTGGTTTCCCATGAGATCTAGGAGATTGAGGTAACTCTCCTATTACGAATGCACTCTTCTTCATTTTGTAATCCCCACACCCATTGTATTGGATAATGACTTTGATATCAGAGATGTTAGGAATGGTGGGTGTATTTTCTCAGAAGTGGAGGCTAAGGTAGATGGGTCTACATATGGAGTCTTAGGGCCTTCATCATTCTTTGGGACTTGAGGGATCTTGTAGTATTTGGATTCCAGATTCTTGCAATAATAAAATGGATTGGGATCACCATGGATTGTGACCTCTTGATTTTGATAATGAAACTTGACACATTGATGGAAGGTAGAGGCAACAACTTGCATCCCATGGATCCATGGGCATCTTAGGAGGATATTAGAAGGTAATTCAAGATCAAGGACTTGGCATGTAGTTTCCATGATGGTTGGACCTACTTGAATAGGGAGTTGAATAGTGCCTTGAGACATTCTTTCCTGATCATCATTTCCCTGATTGTAATAACTTTCCCTTTTTCAATGACGTCCTCGGAGAATCCCAGATTCTTTATTAGCTTGAGGGTACAAATATTCAGACCTGCACCCCCATCCACCAAGACTCTTTTGACTTTATTTTTATGGACAAAGACATCGAGATGGAGTGCATGGTTATGAGATGGCTGAGTTGGGAAGTCGTGATCAGAAAATGTTAGGAGATGTGGCATGGTGATGTGTCCAACCATAGCTTGGAACTAGTCTACATCAAGATCTATGGGGACAGTGGATGAAGGAAATGCTTCCTCGAAGATCTTCCTATGTGTGGGTGAGATCTTTAGTAACTCCATGATGGAGATCTAAGTAGGGGTTCTTTTTAACTGGTCCAAGACATTATAACCATTGGGAATGGATTTTGGATTGGAGGCTAGTGCCTTGGGTGGTTGTGATGGTCTAGGAATGGTGACTCTACCACTGTGTATGGTGACTCCATAGTCATCTCTAGCTCCCATGATGTTGACAACAGTGACCCATTCATCTAAGGATGCAACAACATGATTGTAAACATGGTTTACATTGTTATACTTTTCCTTTCCATTATTGTTCCCTTTATTGTGATCTGGCATCAAATTTGTGTATATCTTAAGGTCCTGATTTCCTGCAAGTTGTTCAACATTTATTGCTTTGTCATCCATAAGATCTTGGATCAAAATTTTCAATCTCATGCAACTGGCCATCGTGTGCCCCTAGATTTAATAAAAATCGCAAAGGTGATTTTCATTATACCATGGTGGTTTCACTTGGGGCTCCTAATAATTCTCATAAATGGGGATTTTAATGAGATTCTCCTATACCATGGCGGTTTCATTATAACTAGTTGATGGGAAGTTGTCTTGATAAGTGGGTGTCCCCCTTGTGTGATAAGGGCTCTTTCATTGTTGAGTGCCTTGGGGATCAACTAGTCATATGTGGTGATGCATTGCATTTTTAGATGGAAGGACAAGGTTCCTTTGATATTAGCGATGATAGTGCATATTTTTTGTTCTTCTTGCATATTCCACTTGCTCCTATTGGCCTTGGATCACCATCATTGTAAGAACGATGTGAATGTTTCCCCCTTAGCTTTCTTTGAGAGTAGATAGTTCCTCTAGACTTACGTCCATGCCTATGTTGAATGTGTAGTTCTATATGAATGCATCCACAATTTCTTGGAACTTTTTGATTCTAGGAGGAAGGCGAGAGAACCACTCCATTGCTGGTCTAGCCAGACTTTGATGGAATAGTCTCATTAGATAAGTGTCATCGTATGCAACTTCCATGTAATGTACTTGTAATTCCCTGATGTGATCTTTAGGATTACCCATCCCATGATATTTGTCAAATTTAAGGATTTCAAATCCTTTTGGGAATGGAACCATCGCAATGCTTTTTTCAAATGGATAAGGGCACAAATTGCTTGGAATTTTTGTTGTTTTTCCAGATTGGAGGTCCAGAACCTATTGTGAAAGTAATTTGATTTGTGCAAACACATCATTTTGCGGATCGGGTGGTGGGATAAATGTGTTTTGGGGTGGTTTGACCATTTGAGTGGCAGGTGGAATGTTTTGCATGTTTGTGGGAGGTTGTTGCAAACTTTTTTGTGTGATCAATACTTGTTGGTATGCCTACAATTGGTGTTGTGCCAACAACGCTTGTTGTTGGTCTTGTTGTTGTTGTGCCAACAATGCTTGTTGTTGGGCTAGTAGTTGAGCCACTTCTTGTTGTGCTTGGTATTGTTGTGAAGCTTGTTGATAGGCTTGTTATTGAACTACTTGTTGTTGTGCTTGGTATTGTTCTTGCACTTGAGCTTTTTGTGCTTGATATTGAGCTTGCGCCTAAGCTTGAGCTTGTTGAGAAACTTGTGCAACTTGGGTGGCCTATGTGGCTTGTGCTTCTTGTGCGGCTTGTGCAACTTGTGTTGTTTGTGCAGCTTTTGTGGCTTGTGCTACTTTTGTAGCTTTTGTGGCTTGTGCTACTTGTGCAACTTGTGTGGCTTATGTTGCTTGTTGTTGTTGCAATAAAGCTTAGGTTTGGGTAGCTTTCTATGCTTGTTGCACAGCTTGTTGTGTTTGCACTTGCTAGGTGGCTAGCTGTGCAACTTGTGTAGCTTGTTGATTTTGAAATTGTTGAAGTTCCTTTTGATAGGCTTGTTTGGCAGCTTGCAATGTGATGTTGTATTGGTTTTCAATGTTTGGTTTTGGAGGTGGAGTTGGAGGATTCAAAATGGTGTGAGATGTTGTGATGAGAGTTTGTTGAGGTGGTTTTTGAGATGTCATTTGAGTGATGATAGGGGGTTGTGTGATAGGTGGTGCGGTTTTTATGCTAGGTCCTTGGGAGACCATATTTATAGATGGTGCAATGAGTGATTGTGTTGTTTAGATTTGTGTCACCTAGTGTTGCGATATGGGTGGCATAATCGGAGGATTTGGTATATTGATTTGATTCACGATTGGAGAATTTCTTTGATTTGGTTGATTGAAGATTGGTAAAGGGGGTTGCCCTAAACCGAGAATTGGTGTGGATGTCAATGGTAGAGGGGGAAATGGTTTGAAGATGAGTGGTGTGTTTTCTTGAGAAAATGATGATGAGGGATCAAAGATTCCCCTTTGTCCAAATAGTCCCCATTCTCCTTATGAAGTCATGGGGAGAGAGACTTGTGTGTTAAGAGAATATGTCGATGCTGCGGAGAAGATGGATGGATTGTTGGTGTCATGAAAGACAAGCAGAATGTATCGGTTTCAAATCTTGAGGGATGGTATTTGGTTGACCCAAGATGGTGTTTGCATCGAATTCATGGTTGTTTAAAAGGGGATGTATTTGAAGAGCATGAAGCAATGAACTCCCCTTAGTAACTATGGGTTGACTTGGATCATGAGATGAGATTGGTTGTGGGATGGGTTGAATGATGCTTTGGAAGGAAGGTGTGAATGAGATCAGTGGCATAATCCCAAGAGTTTTCTCCACACTACTGCTTATATCATAGTCAAAAGGGAGTTTAGCCCCTTTTTTAGCCAATTCCAACATGTATTGTGAAGGATTAAGTCTCATCATTGTGTTGACAATTTTGTGATTTTCAGGATTTTGGACCATTTCTATGATTTCATCTTGAGTCATTCCTAGGACATTGTTGGTGATATCCTCCACTTGGCAACCTCCCTCTTGAAGATCTTGTGGTAGTTGAGGAAGTGGGGGATTGCTAGATCCAATGGGGTTGATTTCAGGTGCAGTTTGACTCAAGTCACTTGATGTGGATGTTTCTTTGTTTGTTTCCATGTTCTTCTTCTATTGAGATCTAGTTTGGACCATAAAATAAGGATCAATTTTTAGGAATGTGGGAGGTGAACCTCTAATTCCTTAGATTGGTCTAAACTTTAGGTACAAAAAAAGAAAGTCTAAGATGTTAAGGATCAAAGGATGGTGATGAGATAATGAAGATGAGTGATGTGAATGATTGAACTCTTAAGGAACCTTGGAGGGATACTAGACTTTAGGACTTTCTAATTTTGGATTTTGGATTTGATTTGGATTTTGATTTTAGATTTTTGATTTGATTTGGATTTGGATTTTATTTGAATTTGACAATGAACTCATAAACTCCAAGAGGTTGGATGTTGTCTTGGAATAATTTTTTCCACAAGGTGATAATTTAACTAAGTGTATGAAGAAGGATTCATCTACACACACTTAGTCAAACAAGATGATTTTGATTTGATTTAAAGGATTTTCCAAGATTCTACGAGTTGTTTGTGAGATGGGTTTTGATTGATGTTTTGAAATGGATGAAAGTGTTGATTTTGATCCTAAGTGAACTTAGAGAGCCTTTTTTTTACAAGACCTATGTATTGAAGAACATGCTATACTTCAAAGAACTTGTTAACCCTACAAAGTGAGATACTTAAAATGTTGAAAAAGACTTGGATTTTGACAATAATAGAATGAATACAAATTCGGATTGTCTTTTGAAGCATGTTTGTAAAAGTTATAGACCAATCTTTCTCTAACTCCATAAAGCATAGGTTGACATTTCTTGAGATTTCTTGGACTAAGATGTTTGTGATAATTGATAGAATTTGGTTTTGTAACTTTGATCTTGCAGGAAATCATTTGAACAAACACGTGTGGGGTTCAATTTGTCTTTTATCTTTGCTTAATGAGTTCTTTTTACCACAAACACTTTCTTGTTGAGATTTTCAAACTAAATGTCTAATGTCTCAATTTATTTTCATCCCACAAATTCCATTATGTGGAAATCAAGAGAATCAAGGCAATAGTTCCCTAATGTTGACTTTAGAGAGCAAATTAAGATATAAACCCAAATACTTAGAATCCTCTAAGGATGAAATCCGTAGGGACAACCAGTGGCACTTGGATTTTTCAAAGGTATTTGCTTCTTCTAAAGGTTTGAAATTTGATGTCCTTGTTGAATGTTTGTTTTCAAGATTTTGGATCCAAACTATGTGTTTAATTGACTCAAAATTGTACAATCCTAGGATGGAAAATAAAATATTTGTTGAATTCCCACTTGGATAAATCTAGCTGTGCTTATTCAAAGTGGATGACTAGAAGCTTGACCACACTAGCTCCCCTCCATGACACTCACTTTTGTGGGTCACCCAAGCTTCAATTCTCATGAATATCCCATGACAAACTTTTCATCTCTACAAGGAATTGCAAGTATGTGGGATGGCTCCAAAGGTCCGACCTCCTGACGCCAACAAATATTGGGATTTTGGATTCTAAACAAAGGTTCATAATAAGTGCATCTGATTCAAAGGAAACAATGATAAACTCCCTCAAGAGGTCTCCCAACCCTTAGAACAAGGGCTTTACACATCATAAAGATACTGGGGGAGAGCTATCATGTATCACTAAGTTGATTGCAAACTTTCCTTGCAACCATAAATTTGTATAGCAGTTTGGAAGAGCCTGGCTTATGCTCATTACCGCTTGGGTCATTCCCTTGGGGTGAGTAATTTTTCCCACAAAGGAAAGAAAACAAAAGCAAGTAAGTGTATCCATAGTTTGATCAATCTTTTTTTGCTTGAACAAAGAGAGAACACACACAATATACTTATCTCACACTAGCAAGATTTGTTTAGTTTTTAAGAGCGCAAATTTGAAATGTCGAGGCAATCTTTTAGACAACCTAATATCACCAAAATGACTTTTGATTCTCAAGATCATTGTGAAGCATGAGAGAATTGCATATGCCTTTAAATGGTATTAGTTTGTAAAAAATATTACAAAACAAGAAAGACACATGTTCATTTTAGACTTCAAAAGCAGTAATGTGTTCTTTTTTATAGCACCAAGATGAAGTGTTTGGAGTTGTTTGTTCAATTCTTAAAACCCAAAACCAAATCTAGTGAGTTTCTAATGTTCTTTTTAACCAACTTTGAGAAAAAGAAAACTTTTGCATATTCTTTTTAAAACCCAAAAAGAAGTGAGTTTTCCTAAAATAGAAAACAAAAGCGAAAAGTGAAAGCCCTAGGTTATTACAATAAGCATTTAAAAATGCTTTGTCAATTTCAAGTTCAATGCTCAATTTTCTTCAACTCCAATCTTTTTGTGTTATTTGATTCCAATGTGAGAGAAAAATCACCATTGTTTCCCAATGCCAACCTACAAACATTACAAAGTTATCAAAAATGAGAAGTATGCACATATTGCAAAACTATAAAAGTATGTAAAAGGCATATCAACTATTTGATGAAACCTTTTAAAGAAAGGAAAATATAAAATATAAAATAAAATAAAATTGACAAGGCACATGAGTTCTTTGTGATGAAATTAACTCAATAATAAACTTTCAATTTTCACCCACTTTCATAAAAGGACAATTGATTTCAAAACTTCATGCACCCATTTTCAATACATGACATAATTGATGGCCAATATTAAAAGATTTACATTTTGATCAAAATGTATGATCTGATGAAAAGATATGACTAAATGAAAGTTAAAAATTTACTGATTATTTGTTTTCCATGTTAACCACTCAAAAATTTTAAACAAACAAGATGGTTTTCAAAAGTTTCTATTGAATAATAGAAATCGAGCCAAGGGATATGAAACCTTGTCACTTTAAATGTTAGAAGTCCAATAGACAATAAGCATGGAAAGAAGGACCAACGAATAAGAGATTCTTTAAAATCATTCAAGCTAATGCAATTAGCAGGTGTAAAACTGAATTCTCAACCTTCTCCAACATGGAATGATTGCATGACCTATGCAAAAAAAGGGACCTATTGACAAGGCGTAAAATTTCAAGAAAATGCTATTAGCAGGCGTATGAAGAAGACAACAAATAAAGGTTTTTTAAAAAAATTCAAGCAAATGCATTTGTCAGGTGTAACACAAACACCTAAATTCCATATAATTTTTTTTCAAACTAATGCAATTGGTAGGTCTAAAGTCATGCCCAATACCATTTTAAAAAACTTTCAAACTAATGTAGTTGGCAAGCTTAAAGCCGCACCCAACAACCTTTGACCAACATCCTCCCAGTGTATGTGAGATAAATGCATAGACCTAGATGTGGGAAATGCATATGTTACTTCCTCTAGAACAACACAGGGGATGTTTGAATTCTGCGAATTGAGTGTATGATGTGTCTTTTTTAAAAAAAAAACTCACAGACAAGGCACATGAACTAATTGACAGCAAACAAGGTGCATGAACTAATTGACAATTTGCATCAAAGAAATGGTCTCATGGCCTACAAAGAGAAATTGATCATATTTATCAAAGCACAAATTTGAGCAAAATCATGTACAATACAAGGATATTAACAAATGATACTGTGATGAGCGTATCATGTAAAAAAAAGGAGATTGATCAGAATTAAAATTTAGATTTACTTGTAAAGAAGACATCGACTAGATTCACTGGAACATCAAAGAAACTATGTGACTTTGTAGAAAATAGAAGATCAAGACCTACTTTTATATCCTACTAGTTAGTCACAAGCACATTATGTAAATTCATTCTTTCTATGCAGAATATGGAAGCACAGACTGTCAAAATGCATATAAAAAAAAAAAACTTAAGTACTTCAGTTACACTCTAAAACTCCATAGCCCTCCTTCTAGTGCCAGATGTAAGCACTAAATCTGGAAAATAGCTTAAACCTCAACACACATTAGCATGGGTTAGTTTAAACTAAGCAAATAAAATGCTCCTATGAGATGCCTAATCATGATATATATGTCAAACAATACACTAAAATATCAAATATAATCAATTGAAAGCATGCATAAGCATGTTTATACCTATCCCATAGTGAAGAGGTGCTACTTTGATGTGGAAAGTAGCCCTTTCCCACCTCCTTGATAAGCTAAATGATGAAAATTCCTTGAAACCCTTGAAAATATGATGAAATGCAAGATGAAATATGTGTATAGAAAAGATGCTAAGATTGTGGATCCTAAATCAATAGAGAAGGCTTCTATTTATAATGAAGAAGATTTGAAGAGTGAATAATGGGGAGAATTTGGGATTAAAAAAGGGACCAATGAAATTGTGGCACTTGTCAACATGCTAATGAAGGAGAGTGGAGCACATTTTGAACAATGTGAATGTTAAATGCATGTAGGTGGAATTTGAAATTCAAAAGATGGCTTGTGCAAGAAGAGATGTAAGAGGAGTTAATGCCTAGTTGGCTAAAGGAGAGGACATGTAAGAGCCTTTAATGCCAAATTGGAGGACAAAAGTTCTTTAGGAGGGAGAACTCAAATAAGTGGAATATTCCAAGAATATGCCATATTTGAATGGAAATAAGAGGAATTAATAAATCAAATAAATTGATTTACATGTGCAACTTGCAAAAGCTAGAGGAATGGAGGATTAGTGTTAGGAGTTAATTAGGATTAATTGACATAGACGAAGTTAGTTTGATTTGACATTTGATTTAGATATTTGAGTTTATTTAAATCAAATGAGAGGATATTGAGATATTAGTAATTTAATTAAATAAATTTGATTTATTCAATTAAATGATGAACATTAGGATTCAATTAAATAAAATTGATTTATTTAATTAAATGAAGAACATTAGTATTCAATTAAATAAAATTGATTTATTTAATTAAATGAAGACATTAGGATTCAATTGAATAAAATTGATTTATTTAATTAAAGGAGGAAAGTGATGAAATAAACTGATAAGGTTCATTATCTGATTTTAAGAGGAATTTTGATGAATTTAATTAAATAAAAATTACTCAATTAAATGGTTAGTGTGGATGTGATTAAGGAAGAATTGATGTTAGTTAATTAGGATCGAGTGCATGATATTAATCAGGATAATTCGAGTGTCTACACCTAAAAATGCAAGTAAAGCAAAACAAAAAGATGCAAGATAGAA
>VDFB02373365.1:64903799-64925875 GCA_007258455.2 Sequoia sempervirens | reverse complement strand
TTTTCCCATTTCATATATTCTCCAAAAAATCAAAAGTAGAATTGAAAAAAAGATCTAATATTTAAAGTTTAAGGCCCTAAAATGATAGGGTTCCAGAATAGGGAACCTAGTGCCCTTTTCCATCCTATTTTGGCTAAATTTAAAGTATGTCGATGTTGAAATTTTAATATTTAAAAATCTAAAACCATTTTTTGACTATCAGTATTTTATTTTTGAGAAATTAAAGAATTGCATTTAAATACAAGTCATTTTCACCATTGTAATCCTATAATTTTTTATTGAGCAAATTGAGCATCCTAAAATTACTCAAGGAAATTCAAGGGCATAATTAGTAGCATTATTATAATGCTTTCATCAATCAAGATCATGCTTTCAAGATATTAGGAAGAAGGAAGAAATTATGTTCAAGGATCTATAATGATCAATCATGCCATTTTGTGAAGATGTATTGAGTTATCCTCTAAATGTTATTTATAGCAATCTATTACGTTTTATGAACTAACCTTTTGCAAGTCTATCAAGAATTCAAGTCATCCATCAATCAATATTTATAGCAACTTGTGGTGTGACATGACTTCATCGAGGATTTCATATCAAGGTAATATTGTCCATTATCATTTATCATTTCAATCAATTATTGTTTTGGCCTCTACCCAACCTAGGGTATGCCCTCTTGATCACCATATATTGTTTTAATTAGAGGTAGAAATATGAAAATGGGATTTGACTTAGACAATCCCCTATATGTAACACAACCTTTCCCCCTCTTTTCATGTGTACAGGCCAAATCTGAAAGTTTTAGTAGTTGATATTCATAGAAGACACAAAGTGAACTATAACCTACACCTCAAGGTTTTCAGATCTAAAAAATAAGCATCCTAATCTAGAGTTCCCAATACCCCTGTCCTTGCAATTCAGGCTCAAATTATTGTCACGGGTTCCTCTTTGTATCTCATTCTCAAATCTACCTTTCCTCTGTTACTTTTTATTTTCATTTATAGTGTGATAAATTACATTTTTAGATCTAGGGTTAAATCTCAAATAGGTTTATTAAAACACACATCAAATTTATCCTCAAAACTCAAAAAGGACACATACCCTAGGAGATAGGCTCTCCCTCTTGGAAACAAGCTAATCATCAACCATAGTTAATTTTGTGGCAACATGTCTAGATGCAAGTGAAATAAAGCTAATTAGGTAGTTGGATCTAGGGTCACTTTCCTACTCTACAATTTCCTTGGTATTAAGATTTCATGGTCTGATATAAGGATCACTCTTGCTCAACCCAAGTACACCATCGATTTTCTTGCTTGATTTCACATGGCTAATTGTAATCCATCTCTTACTTCCTTTTTATTTGAAGTAAAAATTAAGGCTAACAATACTACAATATTAGTTGATGCTACCTTGTATTGCCAGCTTGTTGGTAGTCTCATTTATTGGAATCATGTCAAGCCTAAAATTTTATATCATATTAGCATGCTTGTTAGATTTATGCAAGAGCCTCATGAGCTACATTATAAAGTAGCTAAAAGGGTACTTTATTGTCTTAAGATTACTATCTGATATGGAATTTATTATAAAGTTGGCACAAAGGTTAATTTGGTTGGCTATATAGATTTATATTTGGCTAGTGATTCTCAAACTCGTAAGTCCACTTCAAGTAATTATTTCTCACTTTTTTCAAGTCTGATTGATTGGTCTAGAAAAAGAAAAACATTATTGCTTTATCCTCCATAAAGCTTAAGTATCAAAGAGTTGTTAATACAACCAATGAGGCTATCTAACTTCAAGATATTATCATTGAGTTTAGTATTTCCTTTAGACATTTGACTGTCATTTTTTGTGAAAACTAGAGTACTATCTAGATATGCAAGAATTCAGTTTAGCACCAGCAAAAAAGAACATTGAGATTCATATGTATTTCATTTGAGAGCTCATTCATGATTAGATCATTGACTTAGTATTTTTCCAATCTACAATGTAGGTTGCTAGCATCTCCACCAAACCTTTCATTGAGATCAAGTTCATTCATCTACAAGTTTTTCTTAGGGTGTGGCCCACTTCATTGATGGCATCATCCTTTGGAGGGGCCTTCTAGTCTTCTTCATTTACCCTAATTTGGGGGGAGTTTCTTCCCATAGGGTTTTCTCCTCTTCTTTATGAGGTGCATTGTATTAGTGTACCTTATTAGGCCTTGTTGCTAGGACCTAATATTTTGTCCCCATCAAAGCTTTTCTTAAAGGGGGATGTTGGTGTAATATTTTTATTTTACCTTCATTTACGAGTTTTATTTACTGTACATAGGTTAATCTTGCTTAGGTATCAAGTTGGTTAGATAGGTAGTTATCTCTCAAAGGTTGTGGAGGCTTGAAAAAACCTTTCCCTCTAAACTAGGAATTCAATTTTCTCCTTATATATATTCACCTCAATTATTAATGCAAGTACATCTTTTGGCCTACAATTTCGTGTGATATTATAATTATATTTTTTTCCAGATTTATTAGCTCCAATTACAATATGGGCTCAATCAGTGGGTTTGTAAATAGAAAACATAACTACAAAGTCATCTTTGACCAATAACAACCCAACAGTTTGCATCCTCAAGTCAGGAACTTTATTTGATAGTTCTCTAGCCAATGTGGGCCCAATCCATCATAACAAAATTCTCCACTTTTTCTTATAGCACTTAGGATCATGAAAGTAAGCTTAAATGACTTCAAAGTCAACCATGGCTTCCATCATTGTATTCCACCCCCTTCATGAATGTATATGACAACATATGTCAATAATTAAGGGGAATAAATATTACAAATTATTTCTTCAATTACACCATAGGTGTCCAAGAACACCTTCCAAGATTGTTAGAGACATAAAATATACATAAGATTATAAGATAAATGTCACCTTAATCTTAATGCAACTTGAAAATATAAAAAAATTCAATATTACTCTCCATGATCATTACAAAATATCTTATCCCTCTTATCTAATTTTTGAATATTTATTTATTTCAATTATCAAATCTTTGCATATATTTTAATTAGTCTATATGTATGTAATGAGGATTTTGTACCTCTACAACTATAAATATTAATAACGACTACTTCAAATTCTAATTTTTTTTGGGTCTTTTTTGACACCTTGACAAAAGCACGCTTATGTGGCATCATATTTGATGATGTGACCCTAAAACTTTAATTATAAGAAGAGACTTGGTAAGTAAGCTGCTGTAAAAAATTGAAAGTGATTTGAAATTTCCACCTAGAATTTTGAAAAGTTTGAGATTAGGATGCTTAACTACGTCATCTCCCCTATCTCATATAAACTTCCAAAACTCGGACTTTTACTCGATGTGATTCAAATGGATGGAGCATCCGCTGTTTCCAACAAATAAGCTGCTCTTTTCCAATGGGAGATATTTGAATTGTGCGCGTAACGCGGCTGCCCGATTATTGACCTTCCCACCTGCACTCTATAATCTGGAGTTTCTATATTTCTTAGATAACTCTGTAAAACTTTTATTCTTCATTCTAGAAGCTGGAGTCTTCCATTTTCTAGATAAGTCTAGAAGATTCTAAACAACTTTTTATTTTGTTTTTGCTTTCACTAACTTCTAATCTTTGAAAGATTCTAGACAATCTTATTTTTATTATAACTATCAGACGCACAGATTCAAAGACTAGTATGTTTCCATTCCCATTGTACATTCAGAAAAGAAAAATTAACATGAGCACCTCATTTGGGATCTTCGAGCCTGACGACGGCTACAACATCGACGATGTACTTGCCCACATGACCGCTGTGGCAGCTTCTTTACAAAACACCCTCAACATTAACATTGCAATTTTCAGGTGTATCGACTGTTCGTGGGTATGCAGCTTTTCTTTTTCTTATTTATTATAGTAGATTATCATCATTAGAGCTGCCCTGTTTTAATCGCCTCACAATTTATTTATTTTTCTACAGGCGGCTGTTTTTGCAGCAGGAAAAGAGGGATCACAAAGCGTGGACCGAGCAACCTTAAATCTGCCTGAGGTAGGTCAGCTAATAAGTATAGTGATGTTACCAAAAGGAATGGATGATCATTGAATCTGGGATTAATTCAAGAATGGATTGGTGCAGCCAGCAGCGTTTATCGAGGGACTAAATTTCAAAGTAAAAATTGTGGACTCGGGTTTCTTCCGCCTGAATTCCCAGCAGACGATTAAAAGCGAACTCTTTGCGCAGCTGTCGTTGGGCGATATCGTGAGTGTTCGCAGAATACACTGCGAATCCAAGACACAAGACATGCTCTCTTACGCCTGCCTTGCCATTCTCAAAGCCTATTTTAATCAGATCAATGGCGTATATTCGTATTCCTTCTATGACTCCTTGGACGGCAAACGGATTATCGGTTTGGGTGTGTGGGATAGCATTCAGTCTGCGTTGGCCATGGTAAAATGTCCCAATACCAACCCTGCGCTGCCGTTCTGGAAAGGGGCTGGAGCGACACAGCTCGACTACCACGTATGCCAGGTTGTCTATGCGACTGACTCCATACAAGACAAAGGATGATTACAATGCAGTTCCAAAATTTTGGGACATTAGGTAAATTGTAAATATTGTAATTAAATTAAATGAAACTTTTCTTTCTTCTTAGGATGGGAACTCTGCAAATTTTTGGGCACACTTTTCTACTATTAAGAATGTCGCAAACATTGATAAATGATCAATCCAATAAGAATTTGCAGTAATTTAATTATTTTGTCAATTCTTAATAACTTGGGGAGAAGCTAAATTCCCGACAAAAAAAGCACCTATGTATGTAATATTATAACATAACATCCATCACCCATCCATGAGAGAAGCTAAACTCCCGACAAAAAGCACCCATTTATAAAATGTACCAATGGAAAAACTTGACGGAGTGCACTAAGGGACGATTAGGAGCATGGCATTTAGACTATCATCACATGTCCCGATGTTGGAAAAGGTTGGCACTATCGGCAGGTTTTTCAAAATCGAAAATAGAATGGACAAAAAGCCCAAAATGTTGCCATTTTCAACATTTGTGTTTTGGAGGTTGTTGGGGAGCATAAAACAAAGTTGCAGGCATTCGGAGGCTAAACGAGAGCAGATACACTCCCTACCAAAACACATTCGACAGGCATAGGTGAATAGCTAGTAGGTATGTATATCTGCCAAAAATATATTACATTTTGGCATTTGTCCGAACTGTGAAGAATTGAACAGCTATTCGTTGTGAAAATGGGTTTTCATTGACAACAAAATAAAAGGTTTTCCTTGTGTAAAGGGTTTTCATTCAAAATGTAGAGTTGTTTATGTGTTTTTCTGTTGAGGGTTTTTTAATTTTTCCATTTTAATGTTATCATTGTGAATAATTGAATTGCTATTCGCTACGAGGATGGGTTTTCATTAACGGAAAAATAAAGGAGTTTCCTTCTGAAAAGGGTTTTTCATTTGAAATGCAAAGCTATTTTGTGTGTTTTTGTGTTGACAATTTTTAAAATTTTCCATTTTAATGCTCTGACTGTGAAGAATTGAATGACTATTTGTTGCAAAGATGGGTTTTCATTGATAAGAAAATAAAGGGTTTACTTGTGAAAAGGGGTTATCATTTGAAACACAATGTGGGTTCTATGTTGGCGAGTTTTCAAAATCATAATTTGGAATGGACAAAAAGCCCAAAACATTGCCATTTTCAACATTCTCATTTTGAAGGTTGTTGTTTGTAAATGGTTTTCAAATATTAAGTGGGTTGCAAGTTTTGTAAACATAGTGTTTTGCATCCTACAATTTTACAAAATAGTATGAATGTCTTGAAATTTTTTGTTATTTAGACCATAGGAATGTAATGATAGACACCGTTTTGTAAACACCCAGTAAGGTATTTGGCTTCAATTTGTAGAGGGTTTTACAACACTGTGTGGGTTGGAGGTTTCATAAATCATGTTGTCACCTCTCACTGTGTTTTCCAACTTGCAATCATATTGTGCATGTATGTTTGGATCATATTAAGAAATATAGTGTATATTTGGATAAATTTAGAATGGCATTTCCCTTTTTTCATCTAAATGGAATAAATAAAATGCTTGCATTATTTGTAGTGTTGGAAAACACACTATCCCATGTCAGTTAGTTCATTTTGAAAAGTTTTATTTCGTTACGACCAAGAATTCAATGAAGTTAACTTTCAAATTTTTAAACAACTCTTTGTTATAGTCAAAATGGCATTCACTTTTTTCATCTGATTGGAACAAATAAAATGCTCACATTATTTGCAGTGTTGGAAAACACACTATCTCCTCTAAGTTATTCCCTCGTGGATTGTTTCATACGTTAAAAAATGTAATGATGCCCACCTTCAAATTTTAGAGTAACTCTTTGGTGATGTAAATATGGCATTTCCCTGATTGGAACAAATAAAATGTTTGTAATATTTGCAATGTTGGAAAACACACTATCCCATACAAGTTAGTTTGTTATGAAAATTTTTGTTTCCTAATGACCAAGAATGTAATGAAGTCCACTTTCAAATTTTTGAACAACTCTTTGCTACAGTTAAAATGGCATTTCAATTTCTTCATCTAATTGGAACTGATTGGGTTGTTACTTCTAAAGGGTTTTAAAACATATGTGGGTTGTTTTCTATAAAGGATTTTTAAATGTTAAGTAGGTAGCAAGTTTCAAAAAACTCAGTGTTTTGCATCCTGGAATTTTACGAAATAGTATGAATGTCTTGAAAATATGTTTTCTTTAGACCATAGAAATGTAATGAAAGGCACCATTTTATAAACACCCAGTAAGGTATTTGGCTTTAGTGTGTAGAGGGTTTTACAACATTGTGTGGGTTGTAGGTTTCATAAATCGTGTAGTCACCTCACTTCCCATTGTGTTTTCCAACTTACAATAATACTGTGCATATATATTTGGATCATATTAAGAAATTGAAACACAATTTTCACTCTGTGTAAGAATTGTTATAAGGTTCCTTTCACTACATTTGTATTATCTAAATTACATTCATACTGTCTAAATTACATTCATATTATTTTATAAAATTCCAGGTTGCAAACTACTAGTTTTTCAAAATCTGCAACCCACATAATGTTTAAAACCCTTTAGCAGTAACAAGTCAATTGGTTGCAAACCCCTTGCCTCTTTTTTTTTGGTGTTGTCTCCCCCACCTGCAACTTCACCCCTGCTCTCCAACTTTTCGCTTTCAATCTACAGAATGAAAAAGCCCACAACACAAAGTGTTTTCCAATAATAGTACTTTAAACAATTAGTAATAAGTGCTAAATAATGGAAGAATCTAATCTCCCGACAAAACGCACCTATGTATAAAGATTATAACATAACACCCCATGCCCTATCCCACTCTCTTGACAAAATGCACTAACGGAAATACTTGACGGGTCAAGATGATGGACAATAACAAAACTTGTTACAATTTAAAATGCATGTCTTAGTCACGTCAACCTTCCCACTTGTAGCACACAAATAGCTTCTCGCGCAAGGAAAAAAGTGTTGGTGTAATTCGAAGCGATGGGAAAATCAATGGAGTTCAGTTGACTTTAGTGTGTAGAGGGTTTTACAACATTGTATGGGTTGGAGGTTTTATAAATCATGCACTTATATCCCACTATGTTTTCCAACCTACAATCATACAAACTGTTAACATTTGTTGGAAAACACTAGGTGTTTATAAAATAGTACCTTTCATTACATTCCTACTATGTAATTAACAAAATCTTTTGAAGAAATTCATACTATTTTGTAAAATCCCAGGTTGCAAAGCACTAGTTTAACGAAATCTGCAACCCACCTAATGTTTTAAAACCCTTTACAAGTAACAACCCAATTGGTTACTCACCACTCACCTTAATTTGGTATGTTTTGTGATTTACTTGAGAACCTTTTATGAATTAGATAGTAAGAATGTAATGAAATTAGAAAACATTGGGTGTTAAGAAATTTGCAATGCACATAGTGTTGTAAAACCCTCTAGACATAACAACCCAATTAGTAAGTTGGGAAAACTAAGTTGACACCATCATTATCTCGTCACTTCCCTTGTCGTGAAATTTCCTCCCATCTATCGGTTTAATCACTTTTATCATCTGTCTTGGCTGGCCTTGCCCTATGTTAGACTTCATCATGTTATGTATGTTTTTGTGTATGTTTTTATGCATTTTTGTATGAACACAGGTGTGTTTTTTCAAGAGATTAGCTACATCTGTAGAGGGTTTTACAATATTGTGTGGGCTGGAGGTTTCATATTTAATCATGCACTCACCTCCCACTGTGTTTTCCAACCTACAATCATACAGAGTTTTAATGGTTTTTAAAAATACTAGGTGTTTATAAAATGGCGCCTTTCATTATATTCGTACTATCTAATTAATAAAATATTTTCAAGACATTCCTCCCCATGCTCTCCACCACGTAGCTTTGAATGTATAGAATGAAATAAACGGCAAACCACATTGTGTTTTCCAACCTATAATTTATATTTTGCATTTATCTTTAAATCATATGAGGAAATTGAAATGCAATTTCTGTGTGTAAGAGTTGCTATAAATTGTAATGGTGAATGAACTTCACTACATTCTTACTGTCTACAAAATTTAAGGTTTTCATTAGAAGCTTGATGTATATATATAATTGCATGTTGGAAAACACTATGTGTTATGAAACCTATAACCAAATACTATTCTTAGCTTTGAGAGTGTCTTTCTAACTAGAGAATGCAGATGTTTTATTTTTAATAAGTTGTTTACAAAAAAATTCTACCTTTTCACATAGGACTCTCATGTTTCCATCCAACTCATTCTCTTTTCTACACTAACATCTCATTTTCCATCTTTTCATGTTATGTATGTTTCTATGTATCTTTCTATGTATGTTTTTATGTATGTTTTAAGGCATTTTTGTATGTACATAGGTGCATTTTTTTGGGATATTAGCTGCTATTTTTTGGTCAATCAAGGTGATCACCAAGGTTTTTGTTGACTTGTTAAACTTTATTCTTGCATAACTAATGCACACCATCATTAGCAACCAATGTGTCTTACAATAATCTATATTTTTTCAGGCATCTGTACAAGTAATGGTTCAATTTACAATATCATTGAACAACGGTTATGATATCGATATGTCATTTAAGGGTTCATTGAGAGACACGGGATATAAACAAAAGTTTCATATAGTGGTATGTGGTATCCTTCTTTTCTGTCTTATATGCCCTTATTGATTATTGCAAGTTATGGCCTCTTTCATATGTCAAGAGAGATGAGTTTTTCATATATCCAAATGAATGTTTAGTGCTTCATAGTTCCTACAAAATGGAAAAATGACAGATAGAATTGTTGATATATATTACTAGTGTTAACGATAGGTTAAATTGGAAATTAAATTCCCATTGTATAGTTTAATATGTTTGTTTATTGTCTATACAAGCTGGAATTTTGCAGTCACCACAACATATAATCCTATATTGGTGAAATTTGGAATAAAATGAATTATCTGTCTTTAATTTTCCAATTTAATTTATCACTAACACTTGTCTTCATTCCAGCTGGTTGACATATTTGAGGAAAAAAATTGAATAAAACAAGGGTAGGTGGATTGAGAAGGATGCTTTAGAAGACATGAAGCTTCTGCACTAAATATAGGTGATTCTAGTTGTCATAGCTTGAATTGCAAGTGTACTGGTCAATTAAATTTCTAAAATTTATTTTTCATTTAGAAGTTCTGATTTATTTATAGATGAGATATTTATTGTGGTGAATGCAAACAATTTCCAATTTAATTTAAATAAAATAAATGCTACATTATTGTGTGCCTATTATATCCCAAAATTTTATGTGAAGGATGTTTCCTCCTTGAAGTGTGAGTGTTACATGGGAAATTCTCAAAACAACAGTGAACGATGATATTGCATCCTTTTAATTATCCTCCTCATAATTGATTTGTGTTAATTTTAGGATGATTTCTCCAACAATACATCCATATGATTTATCTCCCAAAATAGAACAGGAACCTTTGGATCCTTGGTAATTAGATCATATATATTTGCAAAACAACATAATATATATCATTTTACATTAACATTAATTATCCATTTAAATTATGTACCTTTGTTTAGTTGTGAAGCATCTTTGCATAGTTGGGTTTCATAAGGTTGTGATTAAGGAACATTGTTATTGATATTTCTTTTACTCAGTATAATATACCATACAAAATGTCATGGTGAGACCATAATAACACACAAATGGAAATAAGGACTCCCAACTATTTTGTATTGGATTTTTTGTTCAAGAAACACAATGTAAAAGTTCAATAAACACAATATAAATATCAAGTCAGTTTTCCCATCAAGTCTTTTTGTCGGTGGGTTTTGTCTAGCACGTGGGATGGGGGATGGGGTGCTATGTTATAATGTTACATACATAGGTGTTTTTTTCCAAGAGATTAGCTTCTCCCCTAACAGTGTCACTGGGTCAGTTTTCCCGTCACTTCAAATAACGTCGATGTTTTTTTCCTTGCACAAGAATCTATTCATTCACCGTGGGTGGGAAGGGTAGGTGACATGATTAGACATGTGTTTTAAATTGTAACAAGTACTATTATTGGAAAATACTCTATGTTGTGGGTTTTCTCATTTTGTAGGTTGAAAGAAAAAGGTAGGAGAGTAGGGGGTGGAGTTGTTGATGGGAGAGATGAAAAAAATTGGAATTGAGGTGAGGGGTTTGTAACTGATTAGGTTGCTACTTCTAAAGGGTTTTAAAACATTATGTGGGTTGTAGATTTTGGAAAACCAATGTTTTTGCAACCTATAATTTTACACAACAGTATGAATGTCTTGAAAAGCTCTTGTTATTGAGACCATATGAATGCAATGAAAGGCGTCATTTTTTAAACACCCAGTGTTTTCCAACAACCATTAACACTCTATATGATTGTAGGTTGGAAAACACAGTGGGATGTGAGTGCACGATTTATGAAAACTCCAAACCATACAATGTTGTAAAACCCTCTATGGATGCACCTAATCTCCCAATAAAACACAACCAAGTACGTTAAAAAATGCATAAAGACATACATAAAAACATACATATAAACATACATAACATGATGGGACGACCTAGCAGTGTGTTTTATGGGGATATTAGCTTCTCTCTCACACGACTAATATTCTAAAAAAACACACCTATGTACATACAAAAATGAATTAAAACATACATAACATGATGGTATGATGTAGTGTGGCACCTTCCAAGATGGATGATAAAAGTGATGAAATCAACAGATGAGAGGAAATGTCACGGTGAGGGAAGCAAGGAGATAGCAACATCATCATCTCATTTTTCCTAACCAACCAATTGGGTTGTTACATCTAGAAGGTTTTACAACACTGTGTGGGTTGCAGGTTTCTTAACACCCATTGTTTTCCAATTTCATTACATTCTTACTATCTAATTTACAAAAGGTTCTCAAGGCAATCACAAAACATACCTAATTGAGGTGAGGTTTGATTAACCAATTGGGTTGTTACTTGTAAAGGGTTTTAAAAAATTATGTGGGTTGCAAATTTTGTAAAACTAGTGCTTTGTAACCTAGAATTTTACAAAATAGTATGAATTTCTTGAAAAGATTTTGTTAATTAGACAGTAGGAATGTAATAAAAGGCACCATTTTATAAACACCTAGTGTTTTCCAACAAACATTAATGGTTTGTATTATTGTAGGTTGGAAAACACAGTGGGAGGTGAGTGCATAATCTATGAAACCTCCAACCCACACAATTTTGTAAAACTCTCTACACACTAGTTTCCAAATGAAATCCCTCATTTTTGCTATTACTGGGTGATCCCACAAACTGGTTTACAATTTTTGGCCAAACTGGGCATTGAACTAAATTTTTTTAACTAAATCTTCACTTTCGAGCACCTATAGTGGCTAAACTGTCAGGAATTTGAAGATGATGCAAACTAGTGATTTGTGACATTTTGTTTGTAGATTCTAAATATTTTTTTTTTCAAAATTTTTGGAATCATATTGCACTTATTTTTCCATATCCTTGGAAAACTAGTTTTTAACAGTAAACACCATTTTAAAGAGTGGCGTTACTGGCTAACACATAACTTTTTTTCTATGAAGGATAAAATTCTAATTTTTTCAAATTTAGATTTGTAACTACGATATCTAGTGCATGGAATTAGTTTCATAGCATTTCATTGAACAATTTTTTCTTAAATAAGTTTCAAAGCCAAACCAGTTACAATTTAGACATGATTTACTAGCTAAAACATAACTTTTTTTTGTATGTATCAAAATTCAATTTTTTTTTTTTATCAGGGACATCAATATCTAGTGCATTGATATTTTTCAATTTTTTTTTTGATAATCTGCTATTTTTCCACATGTGCAGAACAGAGAGCTTAATTTTTAGTGAAAAATCTACATTCACAAGAAATAAAAAATAAATATATTAATAAAATTAAATTTATTTAAAATTATACTTCTTGGCAAGCTTATAATAAGGAATACATACTTACAAAAAATTAATTTTAAATGAATTAGTTTGATCCCCCAAAAGGTATATCAAAAGTGGTTTTTTATCAGCATTTTGATAGGTGTAAAGGAGACTCCATTATAGGTATGGTTTAAAACTAGCGGGGTTCTATCCAAGGGGGTTTGATCTAAGGTGGTTTGATGAAAACCTCTTCAATTGGAATCCTTTAAATGGAACTTTTGAAGGCTTAAATCATTATATTTTCTAAAAATATCTGATTTCAACAAAAATCAGGATCTCCCAGAAATTGTAAACCAATATTGTGGGATCACTCTTCTTTGAATTATGCTAGTGCATTTTTTCTAGTGTGAGAAGCTATATGTGCACTACAGGTAGAAAGGCTAATGTGACTAAGACATGCATTTTAAATTGTAACAACTATTGTTATTGGAAAATACTTTGTGTTGTGAGTTCTTTCATTCTACATGTTGAAAGCTGAAGTTTTGAGAGCATGGAGTGGATTTGCAGGTCAGGGATGTATAATATAATCCAAATTCACCTAAGGGGTGAGTAACCAATTGGGTTGTTACTTGTAAAAGGTTTGAAAATAGTATTTGGGTTGTAGGTTTCATAACACCTAGTGTTTTCAAACTGACAATTACACATAGACAGTATTAATGTAATGAAAACATTTTGGTCACTTACACAATAAGAACACAATTGGTTGGTCACACTTCAGGTGATTTTGGATACTTTTATGTATCCCCCACAAGTAATTATATTGACACTATGAATGCATTCAAAATTTTATTTTATTTAAACAAAAAGAATGTAATGAAAGGCACCTTCAAAATTTCTCGCAAGTCTTAGGTAGACTAAAAATTATGTTTGAAATTCCTATTATGATTGAAAAAATATATGCTTTCTTACAATAGATAGTGCAAAAAATATTGGAACTTTAACTATCTATAACACTTGCAACATTTTTACATATTATAGCCAACCATAGATGCATCATTTGGTTGTGTGTATATTATGTGTATTCTATTTATGTTAATATGAAATATATTAGTAGGAAATGCCACTTGAAGTCTTATTTTTTATGGTAGCTTGCTTATAAATGAAAGAAAAAGGTTGACATTTAAATCATTTGAGCTCAACAATTTTAAATATACCATTCAATGGTATTCAATAGAGTATAGCAATAAATGTTGTGTATGTATATATGAGGGAAACTATTTTTCTCATCATGGATACTTTCAAATGAATAATGATATTAAATGTTATTTGTAACAGTAAAAATGGCATTTCATTAGACTTCATCTGATTGCAACAAAAAAAATGTTCACATTATTTGCACTGTACCCTATCAGTTATTTCCTTGTGAAAAGTTTTTGTTTCCTATGAACCAAGAATGTAATGAATTCCACCTTCAAATTTTATTTCTTATGATTCAAAAAATATATGCTTGCTTATAGCAAATGGTGCAATAGATTTTGGAACTTTAACTATATGTAATACTTGCAACATTTTTACATATTACAATCAACCATGGATGCATACTTTAAAAAGGAAAGTGCTTGGTACAGTGACAAATGTTGTTGAGGTGGTCAGCACACCTGACAGGGTGTGTAGTAGTGTATCTCCTTTGTGATGGTTGTGTTTGATAGACATGTGAGTAAGGTCCACCTTTGTACAAGCTTTTCAGCCTCCTCGTTAATTTTAATCTTTGACAAACAGTTATGATGTTGATTGGAAAGTGGGAATGTTTTAACTAGGAGATCAAAAAGGTTGTATAGAGGAGGTCCCCTCATTTTAGGAGAATTTTGAGGCGGCGACGTGTTTGGTAATTAATTTTTAACTTCCAATTACTCTTTCCTTCCAATGCATTAGTTAGAATGCTTTACAATTTCATTTAGAAAATTTCTTGTTTCTATTACGAATATGCTGATTTTGATAGTATATTATTTCTTCGATTCAAGTTGAGAATCGAGGAGACAATCATGTTCATGCCGTAGTCCACAATGAAGAGGAAGAGGTTGTAGAGGGTGACCCTAAGGATGATGAGGGTGTGAATGAAGCACAATGTGGTGTGGAGGACGGGAAGGAAGATATAATAACTCAATTAGTGTATTGTTTGGTTGTGTGTATATAGGTTTTGCATTCAATTTATTTTAATATCAAATATCCCAGTAGGTGATGCTACCTGGATTCTTATTGTTTATGGTAGCTTGCTTGTTGATGTCACATTATTTGCAGTGTTGGGAAACTCACTATCCCCTATCTATTATTTCCTTTTGAAAAGTTTTTGTTTCCTACACACCAGGAATGTAATGATGCCCACCTACAAAATTTGGAATAGGGCATGTGCAAGATCATGGGGGTTCAAAAAGTGGCAATGTGAAAAAAAGGCATTTTTAACATGTCCAAAAATGCAAAATTCATGCCTTTGACTTTTTGCAGGCTTGGGTACAATATCCGTTTTGGTTTGGTAATACCAAACCGAAATGGATATCCATTTTGTTTTCAAAACGGATATCCGTTTTAGAAAGCAAGAAGCCAATTTTTTGAAAATAAAAACGGATATCCATTTTTGAAAATCAAAATGGATATCCATTTTTGAAAATCAAAATGGATATCCATTTTTGAAAATCAAAACGGATATCCGTTTTTTAAAACCTTAAAAACCCTCTTTAGTAAAATGGGCATAACTTTTGTGTTTCTTATCAAAATTTCAAATTTTTACAAGCATTGGAAAGGTGATTGATATTTCTACTCAATGGAATAGGTGGTGTTTCTATATTTTACACCAAAAAAATAATTATAATCATTTTAATTTCATATTTCATTTTTGAAACATAAAATGCTCACTAATTTCACATGCAAAGTCTTTTTTTCATGATTTTTTTGTAACACTCAACTCAAAATACTTGAAACATTAGAAAAAGTAATGAATAATGAAATATTTATAGTTTTGTAGCAAGGAGATGAACAAATCTTCATAAATCATCATATATCTTTATCCCTTTCTCTACCTCTCTGTATATCACTATGTTTGGACCCTTAAACTTTAGACCTATCCCTCCCTCCTTTCTTCTCTCTTTATCCCTCTTTATACCTATCTTTCTCACTCTCTCTCCTTGAGCTCTAGACATATCTCTCTACATCTCTCTCCATCCTTCCTTCCTCTCTCTCTCTCTCTCTCTCTCTCTCTCAAGTCCCTCCCACTCCATCTCCCTCTCCCTCTCCCCTATCCTTCTCTCTCTCTCTCTCTCTCCCTCCTTCCCTTTGAAGTATATCTTCCTCTTAAGTATCTCTCCCTCTTAGGTCTCTTTCTCAAGTCTTTCCCACTCCCTCTCTCCCTCTTAGGTCTCTCTCTCAATTCTCTCCCACTTCCTCTCTCTTTGTTCTCTCCCACTCCCTCTCTCTCTCTCTCTCAATGTCTCACACTCACACTATCTCCCTCTCAAGTCTCTTTCTCTCCCACTCTCCCTCCCTTTCAATTTTCTCTCCCTCTCCCTCCCTCTATCTCCCTCTCTCCCTCTCAAGTCTCTCTCTCCCTCCCTCTCTCTCCTCTCTACCTCTCAGGTATATATCTCTCTCTCTCTCCCTATCTCTCTCACTCTCCATCTACCTCTCAGGTCCTTACCACTCCCTCTCCATCTCCCTCTCCCTCTCTCCCTCTCTCTCTCCATCCCTTTGAAGTCTCTCTCTCCCTCTCTCTCTCCCACTCTCTCCTCTCTCCCTCCAAACTCTCTCTCTGTCTGTCCCTCTCTCATTTTCAAGTCCCTCACACTCCCACTCCCTCTCCCTCTCCCTTTCCCTCTCTCCCTCTCTCTCTCCCCCTCCCTTTGAAGTCTCTCTCCTTCTTAAGTCTCTCTCTCTTAGGTCTCTCTCATGTCTCTTCCACTCCCTCCCCTCTCTCTTCCTCTCCTCTCTCTTAGGTCTCTCTCACTCCCTCTCTCTCTTCTCTCATCTCTCTCTCTCTCTCTCTCTCTCTCCTCTCTCCATCTCTCTCTCTCGGTCTCTCTCCCTCCTCTCAGGTCTCTCTCTCTCTCTCACACACTATATCTCTCTTACTTCCATGTCGGCTCTTGGGTCTCTCTCTGCCTCTCTCTATATCTCTTCTCTCTCCATCTCAAATTAATCTCCTCTCTCCCCATCTCAGTTACTTTTGGGAGAGAGAGAGGAGAGGAGGGAGGGAGGAGGGATTGAGAGAGAGAGATAGATAAAGGGAGGAAGAGGGAGAAAGACTTGAGAGGGAGGGAGGGAGGGAGGGAGGGGAGAGAGAAGGACATAGAGGGGGAGAGATAGAGTTATCTAGTTAGGGTTGGAAGGAAACACTAGAGGGAGATTTATCTAGTTAGAGTGGGAAGGAGAAACCTGAGAGAGAGAGGGAGTGGAAAGTGAGTGAGTGAGTGAGAGAGAGAGGGGGGTAGTTGGAGACCTAAAAAGGAGGGAGGGAGGGAGAGAGAGAGAGAGAGAGAGAGAGAGAGAGAGAGAGAGAGAGAGACTTGAGAGAGACCTAAAAGGGAGAGAGAGTGTGGGAGAGAGTTGAGAGAGAGAGAGATACTTAAGAGGGAGAGAGACTTCAAAGGGAGGGGGAGAGAGTGAGGGAGAGAGGGAGATGGAAAGTGAGATGGAGATGGAGAGAGAGAGAGAGATAGAGGGAGGGAGAGACAGGGAGATACTTGAGAGGGAGAGAGGGCGTGATAGCGGGAGGGAGAGGGAGAGAGACTTGAGAGGGAGAGAGGGAGGTAGAGAGAGAGAAAGAGACTTGAGAGGGGAAGAGAGAAAGTTATCTAGTTAGGGTGGGAAGGAGACACCATAGAGAGAGATTTATCTAGTTAGCATGGGAAGGAGACACCTGAGAGATAAGGAGTGGGAGAGTGATCTAGGTGGATCTAGAAAACCTCATAATTCAACCAGCTCAGAGTCTCCTAAAACTAGCATCAATGCATAGAGCACAATGATACATTCCTGACACAACTTGAAGCGCATCAAAAGGAGTCCATATGCTCGATTTATGCTATGTCAAAGGTTCAATCAAACAAGTGAATCAAGTGTCCAAAAAGGTGAAAAATTGATCATCTCAGAATTCATCAAAATTGGCATCAAATTGAAGTGCTCATCGAGACCATTTCGATGACGTTCGTTTCATTGAAAATAGAGTCTGTATGAGCAAAATAGAGCCAGTCAAAGTTTTAGTCAAAATGATGATGTCAACATGTGACATGGCAATTGACTAGATGGTGACATGGAATTGCAAGTGATGTGGAAAAAATCTCACAAAATTCGCGTACACCATGCTTTATTTTTTAAAGAAAAACAAAGGGTTGAAGTTTATTCCACAAAATCCATTTAGTGGGATTGGATTTTGTGGGATCCCAACTAGATTTGGTGGGTTCCAAATCTCATAAAAATCAAAGAAATTAACTCATGAAAAAAAAAAAAACCTCCTAAAATAACATTAAATTGTTATTTTAATTTTAAACTAAACCCCCTAAACTAAAATAGCCCATGAATATAATAAGACAAGGGCTTGAAAAAACAAATTTCAAATGTTTTATTAAGGGGTTGTTTATTGTTTTATTTGTAAAAGGGGAAGTTATTGTTTTTTTATAAACGGGTTAGTTTTTTTTTTGTAAGGCTTATAATTATAAAAGCCAAAGAGGGGGTTATTCTATAATTATGTATAAAAGGGGGGTAGGAGTGTGAGTTATTCATTCAGAAATTCAGAAGTTCAAGAGAGTTTTGTGAGCTAAGTGGTCTCTTGTGATTAAATGGAGAGATAAAAACTTAGTGATTCTTTTTAGAGAATTATGAATGGTCTCTTAGAAGAATAGGAAGAGATAGAAACTCATTGATTCTTTGAAGAGGATATTGTACGACTTTTAAGTCGTTTGTAAAGGCTTGATGCCTCATGTTATGTACTCTTGTGTAAGAGTGAGTTGTAGTTTTATTGCTTGATAGCATTGTGAAGGTGACGAAGGAGTTAGGCACAAACATGTTGCTAGATAGATCCTATCATTGCACTGTGGTAGCAGGAAGAGCTTGAAGTGCAACAATCTTCCTTGGTATCAGATTGTAACTCAGTGAAAGACCATGGTGATGTAAAAGTAGTTGCATCATAATAATGGAAAAGATCATGCATATTTGTGGATCCGGAGACGTAGCTAGAGTCTGGTGAACTCCGTTATCAAATATTTTCTCTCTATTTTCTTGGTGCATGATTTTGTCAACTTCTTTACTTTCCTACATTTTATGTGCTTATTTGCTCAATTCACAAGAAACATCAATTTTGATCTTAAATTAAATTTGTATCTTGGTGAATCTAATAGTTGTTAAGTGATTCATAGTAAGGAGTTTATAGATCAAGTTTGGTATCAGTGCTAGTTTGACAAATTGCAGGTTGTGGAATACTTGGAGCAAATTCAAGCAGTGAGGTGAGATGTCATCACATAAGGAGAACCAACTTCCTTCTTTTGTCTTTGATGCAGAATTTTGTAAGGCCTTCATGGCGATGAAAGTCAAGGTTGATGTAATGTATGAGGAATGGAAGTTTGAAAAAGAAGGCTTGTCAAAGAAAGCTGAAGATGTAGAATCAATGAAAGCTCCTCATTCTTCTCATTCTCTTCCTAGTTCTCTTGGTGATTCTTAGAAACAATCTCAAGGTGTTGGATTGAGGTTGTTGACTAAGATGGGCTATGAAGAAAAATGCCTTAGAAGTCATGGACAAGGCATGGTTGAACCTATGAAGGTAGAATCTAGACCTCGCTATGCAAGATTGAGGTATGGTGAAGGAGAATGCTCCAAGGCATTGGAAGCAAAAAATTCTCTGAAAGAGGAACTATCTCAAGGATAATCTAAGAGAGGCAATGACACATCACCTTTAGGCAGTAGTGACACATGCAAGATGTCCAAGAGAAGAACAAACATAGATTCTTCTCAACATGCATGCACCAAGGGTGACCATCAAAGGTATACTAAGCCTAATTATTCCAATGTTTCTTTTGATTATAAGAAGATTGAAAATGTAAAAAGTTTATGGTATAGGAAACCATGCACATTTTGTGGGTTGAATAACCATAGTGTTTCCAAGTGTTGGAAAAGAATGGTTTTGTACAAGAAGGTTGAGTCAACCAGGAAAGGGACACTGCATAAAGACCCATCTCCTATTTGGAAGAAAGAGAAGGGAAAGAAAGGATGGATGCTAAAAACACCTTTCTCTTATTGCAACAAAGGTGGACATTAGGAAGCTAATTGTTGGGAGCTTCATCCGAAGCTTTGTCCAAAGAAGGACAAGAAGATTGTAGTTGATTCTCCACTGGTGAACACGGGGAAAATGAAGAGGCTCATGTATGTGAGAAAAAATTCTTCGCTCATGTCTATAGAGGTGGAAAAAGATGGTGATCTGAAGCATGAAAATAAAGTAGTTGCTTGTAAGCCTAACTATCATGTGTTTCAGGGTTCATCAGCACTACAACATGAGGATTTTTCATGGAAACCTATCAAGAGGATTATTAGTATTGTTAGCTCATCATCATTAATATCCTTGTATTTGTTAATGCTACTAATGTTCTGTACATGGATAGTAGCTGAGGTAATGAATGCAAAGGGATGTGATAAAATGAAAATGGGTAGCAATATGTTTGCAATTATCATAATTGTTGTACAGTTTTTTGATGAAGCAGGTGCACAATTAAGGTGGACATATACTGGACAAGTGGGAAGGTATTTTTCTCATGTCGTGTTTCAATAAGAACCTTTTGGAGGTCCAAAAGTTCCTTAGTGGGGAGGAATGATCCAGGTGGATCTCGAAGACCTCAAAATTCAACTGGCTCAGAGTCTCCTGAAACCAACATCAATGCATAGAGCACAGTGATACATTCCTGATGTAACTTGAAGTGCATCAAAAGGAGTCTATATGCTTGAGTTATGCTTGGTAAAAGGTTCAGTCAAACAAGCAAATCAAGTGTCCAAAAAGGTGAATAAGTGATCATCTCAAAATTCATCAAAATCAGCATCAAATCGAAGTGCTTGTTGAGACGATTCCGACGACGTACGTTTCATCAAAAACGGAGTCTGTATGAGTAAAATAGAGCCAGTCAAAGTGATGATGTCAACATCTAACATGGAAATTGACTAGATGGTGACGTGGAATTACAAGTGATGTGGAAAAAATCTCACAAAATTCACGTACACCATGCTTTATTTTTCAAAGAAAAATAAAGGGTGGAAGTTTATTCCACAAAATCCATTTAGTGGGATCGGATTTTGTGGGATCCCAACCAAATTTGGTGGGATCCAAATTTCCTAAAAATCAAAGAAATTAACTCAAAAAAAAAAACCTCCTAAAATAACATTAAATTGTTATTTTAATTTTAAACAAAACCCCCTAAACTAAAATAGACTGTGAATATAATAAGACAAGGGCTTAAGAGAACAAATTTCAAATGTTTTATTAAGGGGTTGTTTATTGTTTTATTTGTAAAAGGGGAAGTTATTGATTTTTTATAAATGGGTTAGTGTTTTTTTTGTAAGGCTTATAATTATAAAAGCCAAAGAGGGGGTTATTCTATAATTATGTATAAAACAGGGGTAGGATTGTGAGTTATTCATTTAGAAATTCAGAAGTTCAGGAGAGTTTTGTGAGCTAAGTGGTCTCTTGTGAGTAAATGGAGAGATAAAAACTTAGTGATTCTTTTGACAAAATTATGAGTGGTCTCTTAGAAGAATAGGAAGAGATAGAAACTTGTTATTCTTTGAAGAGGATATTGTACAACTTTTAAGTCATTTGTAAAGGCTTGATGCCTCATGTTATGCACTCTTGTGTGAGAGTGAGTTGCAGTTTTATTGCTTGATAGCATTGTGAAGGTGACAAAGGAGTTAGGCACAAACATGTTGCCAGATAGATCCTATCATTGCAGTGTGGAAGCGGGAAGAGCCTGAAGTGCAATAATCTTCCTTGGTAGTAGATTTTAACTCAGTGAAAGACCATGGTGATGTAAAAGAAGTTGTATCATAATAATGGCAACAATCACGCATATTTGTGGATCCAGAGACGTGGCCAGAGTTTGGTGAACTCCATTATCAAATATTTTCTCTCTTTTCTTGGTGCATGATTTTGTCAGCTTCTTTACTTTCCTACATTTTATGTGTTTATTTGCTCAATTCACAAGCAACATCTGTTTTGATCTTAAATTAAATTTGTATCCTAGTGAATCTAACAATTATTAAGTGATTCATAGTAAGGAGTTTATAGATCAGAGAGAGAGACCTAAGAGGGAGGTGGAAAGTGAGTGAGTGAGAGAGAGAGAGGGGCAGTGGGAGACCTAAAAAAAGGAGTGAGAGAGAGAGAGACTTAAGAGGGAGAGAGACTTCAAAGGGAGGGGAAGAGAGGGAGATGGAAAGTGAGAGGGAGAGAGAGATAGAGGGAGGGATAGAGGGAGAGATAGAGGGAAGGAGAGGGAGTCATACTTGAGAGGGAGAGAGGGAGGGAGGGAGAGAGGAAGAGAGAGAGGGAGAGAGATCTAGTTGTGGTGGGAAGGAG
>VDFB02373365.1:64771159-64903779 GCA_007258455.2 Sequoia sempervirens | reverse complement strand
TTCAGAGAGACCTAAGAGGGAGAGAGACTTAAGAGGAAGAGAGACTTAAAAGGGACATATAGATAGAGGGAGAGGGAGAGGGAGAGGGAGTGAGAGGAACCTGAGAGAGAGAGGTAGAGAGAGAGAGAGAGATAAAGGGTGGAGAAAGAGGTAGAAAGATAGGTTTAGATTTGAAGGAGAGAGAGTGAGAAAGATAGGTATAAAGAGGGACAAAGAGATAAGAAAGGAGGGAGGGATATGTTTAGAGCTTAAGGGGAGACATAGTGATATATAGAGAGGTAGAGAAAGGGATAGAGAGATATGATGATTTATGAATATTTTTTCATCTCCTTGCTACAAAAAATATAAATATTTCATTACATTCGTTACTTTTTTTGATGTTTCAAGTATTTTGAGATGTGTTAAAAAAAATCATGAAAAAAAGACTTTGCATGTGAAAGTAGTTAGCATTTGATGTTTGAAAAATGAAATATAAAGTTCAAATGATTATAATTATTTTATTGTGTACAATATAGAAATACCACCTAGTGCATTTTGTAGAGCTCTCAATCATCTTTCCAATTCCTATAAAAAGTAGAAATTTTGATAAGAAATGCAAAAGGTATGCCCATTTTACTAAAGAGGGTTTTTTAGGTCTTCAAAACGGATATCTGTTTCAAACAGATATCTGTTTTGTTTTCCAAAAAAATGGTTTCCTGCTTTCCAAAATGGATATCTTTTTTGAAAACAAAATGGATATATGTTTCAGTTTGGTATTACCAAACCAAAATGGATATTGGCTTGGGATTTTATTTGAGATTGTTTGAATTGGAAAGTCAACCTAAAAAACATGTTTTGAAAAAATTGCTTAGTTTTCCAAAGTTCACCCTTGTGGCCGACGACTTTTTTTTTATCCGAATTTCATCAAACGAAAAGGGTTTATAGAAAAAATTGTCAGCTTTCCACCAATATAACTTTTGTTATTTTAGTTACAATAATAATTAGTATTGATTTTCTACCATTATGTCTAATTCTAATTTATGGAAACGGTAAACTTCTATAACTTTCAAAATGCTTTTTCAAATCTACAAGATGCACCACATTCTATGCTTTGCATACTATAGGATAAAAACAAAATGAATTTCATAATTTTTTCAAGTTATGGTGGTCAAACACAGATGTTTTAATAATTTTGAAAATTTCTAATAAAAAATAATAACTAATTATTTACATGGAAAAAATTACAAAAAATCTAAGCACATTCGGCATGTCCTACTTATATTGAAAATTTAGATTTTTTTTTTTTCTTTAATATTTAGAGTGGTTAGACATACACCTGCTTCTTATCTTTTTCCTAAAAAATTTAGTACCACTACATTGAAATTTCTAATTTTCTCAGAACAAATTAATTTTTTTCCAAAAATGGACTAGTAGCCTAGAAACTACATTCAATTTTCTACAACTTTTGTTCTTACATATTTTTCAAATTATGTTAATAACCTATTCAAATTTTTATGTCAAGTTTCCTAACTCTAATTTTCTGAATTTTCATCACCACTTAGAGGCCTAGTTTGGACCCCCATGATCTTGCACATACCCAATAAATCCTTGGTAGGGTAAAATTGGCATTTCACTATCTTCATCTAATTTCAACAAAAAAATTCTCACATTATTTGTTGTGTTGGAAAACACACTATCCCTTGTTAGTTATTTCCTTATGATGTGTTTTTGTTTACTATGCAACAAGAATGTAATGAGCTACACCTTCAAATTTGTAAAGCTCAAAAAAGAAACATACTAACAAAGTATTTCCCAGAACATTTGTACATTCCAAGTAAGGTCAAAGTAAATCATGGATATAACATGAAATATTCACAAGAACTCAAAAGAAATTTCAATAAAGAATATCATTACATACATCAAGATGGTATGCAATACATTTGATTCAATGCTACATCAATAAGCTTTCATCGGTACATCTATTTCAATGATACATCAACAGGCTTTCATTAATACATCTATTTCAATGTTACATCAATACAATTTAAAGTAAAGTTACATTTACAAATGGGTTATGTAATCCATACAAAGTAATATAAAGAGTATATCCATAGCATAAAGATTCTCTGATCCTCAACTGTCTTGACATTGTTGGTCTTCTTGCAAGTTGAGGCCAAGAATGTGATTAAGGTGTCTTTTCTGCCCAACCATGAAGTACATGACTTCCCTGGGTTCTTCCTAACTTGGAGAAAACCCCGACCCTGCATGAGGAGCATAGAAACCTAGAACAATAAAGTAGGGGGAACTCTCAATGCATGCCTAATGCCTATATGCATTCCTATACTAGAAAACATATTTCTTGCATGCAAGATGTGGCAGAGACATATAAAGCTCTAGGCTTTTTTTATCCATCTATTTCAATGGTACATTCGCTTGGCCAAGCATTAAAAAAATAAAATGGTAGTTTATGAAAAGGCTAAACTACCGTCTTTGTGTGCCCACATTCGACATCATGTCCCGAAAGTTTCTCATACAGAAAGTAAATAATGCATATTTCACATAATTTGCATAGAGTTTAATCATTTACATAGTCAAGCATTATATCAGTAAAACACATTTTATTTCCAAGTCCTCTAATTGATTTGCATAAAAGTAATTCGCAAAAGAGAAAACATACATTTCACCAAGGACTCATTTTATTCATTCCAATACTCATCAACGGGTATAAACAATTATAAACACATTTGTTACATTCAAGGCATCCATAGTTCTACTTCTAATGTAAAAGATCTAAGTCAAATAATGGATTTGTAGAGATTCAAAATAATTATTCTTCAATCAAAACTATTTAAAAATAAATTAAGAAGAGAAAGTTTGGCCATATTCATATATATATTTGCACATGCTTGTACAAAAATTTAGAAATAATATGTCTAATACAAAAAGTTATTAGTTTAAAAAGAAATACTGGCTATTCCGAATCAGATTTCATCATTATTCCTTTCTAAATTATGAGTTATTCACTCTCAAATAAACTTAAATTCATGTATATATTTATATCCAAGTACGTGTATATATACACACTCAGAAAATTCATCAAAATAAGAATAGAACTTGGTTTTGAAATATCTGTTGTTTTAACCCAAAAAAATTAACTGTAGATTCAAAACCTATATAGAAATACATAATTTTGGAAGTATGAATATACATTTTGTTATTGTATATATGTATATATATATATATGGGAATACACACACACACACACACACACACACACACAGATATATATATATACAGCCTTATAAATTACAAGCATTCAATGCCTTTAACAGAGCAATTTAGATTTTACATGAGTTGGAGGTGTTGTTTAGAGAAAATAAGCCATTAAGGTCGATGGCCTCCTATTGGGGGAGGACATTGCCTGTGGAGGCCCTCTCCATAGGCTGTAGCCTGTGGAGGGCACTGCCTCCACAACGCAACCCCCTCCCAATGGGGGTCATGGTTGTAGAAGCATATCCACCATTTCAAAACCATCATTCTCAGATCAACACTTTTGGAACTTCAACATACTGAAATTTAATTTTATTAAACTTTCCAGCACACATATAATATATATTTAAATGTATATATCAATATATATATATATATATACAATCTAGTGTGTGTATATATCTATATATATATATTTAAATATATGATTCCATCATAGTAAAAATCAAGATTTTAATAAAAAGATTCAAATGGGAAATTTCATTCTGGCATAAATATGTAATACAAGGAATAGCAAAATTATATATATATATATTCAATATTGAATATATATACATATGTATATATATATAAATAAATAGGAAAGAATGTACAAATTGTATAGCTAGGCTAATAAATTTCATACAGAAAGCATTCTAATACCGTAATTACACATGAATGGATTCAAAAGAAATTCAATCTTTTAACAATACAGACAATCTTTCTCACACTTTGAAATTTAAATGCAATGGAAGAGATTTAAAAACCTCGAAAAATTGCCTCCATTTGAAATCCCCTTCTTCTTCTTCTTCTCTCGTTCTTACTTCCCTTGGAGTTTTCTTTCTGAAGAATCTTCCTCTCATTTCATTTTCCCCTGTATTTCTCTTCTTATTTATACTATTTTTTTAATCTACTGTAATCCAAAAAACTTCTTTTTGGTAGCCATTTTCATTTTTTTTTTTAATAGAGCAATTCAAGAAGAATATAAAGCAATTGTGTTTCTTCGTTATTAATTTCCTCTTTTTAAAGGTTTCATTTCCATTCCTGAGACCTAATCTTGAAAATAGTAATTCATGCTCCATATTTATCCCCAATAATATTATTAAGTAATTCCTATTTTAGTTGCAAATGAGCATTTTTCCCAAAACAAATAATTAAATGAGCATTTATAATTGCCATTAAATATTTATTTGAAACAAATAATATTGCAATAACATTCAATTACAATCAAAATAATTACTCTAAATAACAATTCTTATCATTTAATTACATATTGAAACATTTAATTGAACTAAAATTACTATTTTATCCTTTTACACTTTTATTTCATTATTTGATTAATTTTATTAAACATTATAAAATTTGCAAACAATAAAACTGTTCAACCTAACTTAATTCTAAATGCATCTATATGATTCTAGGTGCTTGCGTGTGATCGTGAGAACCATTCAAACTTTATCCTGCCAAGAAGCTAACCTTCTCTCCTTAATCACACCCTTGGTCTTCGGCAACCTCTAGCTCAAGTACACTCAGACACCCATTAATAAATTAGTATCTAGATAAAATCCAAATCAAAGCAATATAATGCATTAAGCCAAATATTACTATTATATTTTGCTTCAATTTCAAAGTAAACCATATTCAGTACTTTTCAACTTTTCAAAATTAAAGCAAACATTTTCATATTTCATCACACAAAACACCATATTATTTATTGTTTACTCTACCACACACATTGAGTCATATATCAAATCCACATAAAGCCAAAAGCAAGTAGCATTAGAGTTCGAGATGTGACAAAATTTGGAACAACTCTTTGGTACGGTAAAAAAAAAAGAATTTCACTATCTTCATCTTATTACAACAAAAATATGTTCATATTATTTAGAGTGTTGGAAAAAACACTATCCCTAGCTCCTTTAGAGGAAGAAAGTGGAAGAAGGGGTAATTTTGAAATTTGCTTAAATTCAAAATTACCTCTTGAACATTCAATTCCAGGTTGTTCAATAGTGTAATCGATAAATTACCTTGTTTAGAATCTGAAATTTACATTTATACATTTCATCAAGCATTGCATTCCATCATGGATATGTGCTTTGGTAAGCTTTGGATATCCTTAAAATCATTAATGGATGTATCAAACTATGCTTTTGGAAATGACCCTAATGAAATTGAACTCATCCATGCTCACTCAACTCCTAGTGCATGTCCTCCTCGTCATGTTGACATCATTGGAGAAGATGATGATAGCATGAACAACTTCCTAAACAATTTCCATAATAACCTTGAGACTAATGCATCCTTTTATCCTTCCATGAAATAGCCAACACCCCCTACCATCCCATCACTTGAAATGTTCAGCCTTTTACATCCTAAAATTGAGAAACAAGATGAACCTAGGTCCCGTACAATAGGTGAACCTAGTTCCTTTAATCAATTCAACATTCCACCATCCTATGTTAACAAAGTCACTAACACATTAATCAACCTAGAATAGACATATGGAAAAGGATTAACAATCTTAAGTAAACAAGGATGTGATGCAACAAGTGAACATGAAATTCATCAACTTTTAGAGAAAATACCAATTGAAGATACCAAAGGGTTAGGATATCAAGATCCTCCTCCTGACATAAGTATCCTCCTTCCTAAAGAACAACCAATGCCTCGTAACAAAGATAAGGATGATAGGATCATCTTGTTTCCCCCTCCTCAACATATAACATGAGAATTTGGTGAATCTAGCAAGCAATGAAGGCCTTACAAACTAAAGAAACTACAATTCCCTTATCCACCAAATACAACTGAAAGGCATTTACAAATACTTCTGCATTGAGGACTAATTACATTACCACCCATACGAGAAGATAAAAAACCAAATCCTAAGAATACAAACACATCACATTGTCGATATCATAGTGTAAGAGAGGGGGACCAACCACATTCAAGGCCCAAAGTCACGGAGAGCCAAGAGCGGAAGGCTGCCTTGACTTAGCTTAGCTTAATGGGGTGTTAGGAAATGTGGGACATGAATAATGAGGATTATAAGGTCCTTCAATCACTCTACAGGCCTAAAATTTAGAATGGGGCTAGGCAAGCTAGTTTTCGAGTTCAACACTATGTCTCAGGAAGCTCTCTTCCTTAGGATGAAAGTGCGGTCCTCGGACGATAGTGTGGTGTGCTGGCGTCTCTCAAGTGCGCTGGCATCCGTATGACCAGAGGACTAAAGAGACAAGGTTAAACTCTAGAAAATATACTACTGACCTAGCTAGCTACTTCCTAAGGGCCAAAATAATGTTATGAAGTAGACAAGATATGCTCTAATCTAATAAAGTAAATATACAAGAGTTAGGGTGGCAAGAATAATCTCACAAAGGAATTGATTCTCCAACTAGCTCCCAAAGCACACCCACCTACACACAAAGAAGAAGAAATTTTTTGGATGGTTGTATAGGGGCTTGCCTTAGTTAGACCCCCATTTAGGTGCTTCCACCTCCACGGACAACCAAGAAAGCAATAATGGAGAAATAGTACGATGAAGAAGGAAATGAAGTAAAGAACACTAAAACACCAGAAAATCATAAATGTGCTTACTCAACCAAGTAATAGATGAGAGGAGTGGAGATATTACCACCTCCACCAAGAACACTCAAGGCTAATGAGGGAGAAAATGAGAGTACTCGAGCCTCTACTACAATGGAGTTGTCCAACACTTGCTCTATTGAATTGATAGAGTGATTTTGTTGTTGCGATGGAGTGCAAAAGTGTTGCTAAAAGTGCTTGAAGAGTGTGCTAAGATTTCTTGAAGGGATGAAGAAGCAATGAATAAGTTGTGGAGAAGTTCTGAAGAAGTTAAAATGCTTGTGGAAGGAGGGAAATTGAAGGAGAGATGAAGAAAATGGCCATATTCGAGTTGGTCAGCCGAAGAGGGCATTGCAAGTTGACTACCAATGAGAAGTATAATGCCTCTATAGGCTACAACTGCAAGAATCTTCCAAGGATGTAAGCATGTCATCCAGACATCTACGTGTTGTGTGGGCATCCCCAACAAAAATTCCTCTACCGACACACAAATTAGGCACCAAGTGGAACGAAGGCAACAGGCTTATGTGGAATTTCGCCTTCAAGTTTAGTTTTCTAAAGTGGAGAAAGGTAAAAGGGAAATTTACACAAGGGGTGGAAATTCACTAATATACATTTTTCCCCCACTTTAGCAAGCATGAATACTAATGAGTGCTTCGATAAAGTAGATCAAAGAAGTAGGAGAGTTAGAAATGTATACCTGAACCGTCGAGGAAGCAGACCACAATTTGACGAACCTAAAAGTGTAGGGCAAGCAGAGGAATTCATAGCTTCTTAGAACCATGAAGCTGAAGAAATAAAGCATCTTACAAGCTCGTAGACCTACAAGGAGGTAACCCCCAAGATATCTCACATGAAGGAATCCTCGAACAGCAAGTGCCTCATAGGCTCTCAGTCCTGCAAGGAAGGTATCCTCCAAGATCTCTCACATGAAGGAAACTGAAATAAAGCACCTTACAGATCTGCAAACCTACAAGGAGGCATCCCCCAAGATCTCTCACATGGAGGAAGCGAAGAAAGTTTCTTGCAGACCTGCAAACCTGCAAGGAAGGTATTCTCCAAGATCTCTCACATGAAATATACCCAAGGAAAGTGCCCTACAGACCTACATACTTGTAGGGGAGGGACTCCAAGATCTCTCACATGGAGGAAGCTCAAAGGAAGCACCCTACAAGTTCTCATACCTGTAGGGAGGTATCTCCCAAGATCTCTTACATGGGGGAAACCTAGGAAAGAGGACTCCACAAAGTCAGGAAGCAACTTCATAGGTGCACCTGCAAATTGACATGTCTATCCATAGGTAGAAAATGTCAGAAAGGAACCACACAAGAAATTAAGTAGACAGTCACGTAGACCGTCAATAAGTTGGAAATTTTTCAAAAGGCTCCCTCAGGAACCCATCGTGAAGAGGGGGTCCACTCAAGGGACACACCATTTAAAAGAAGATGTTTTCTTTCTCGAATCAATCCATCATCAAGGAATCATTTTGAAAGATGTTCACTTCATCAAGGAATTCAAAAGGAAGAACATGCCCCCATGCGAGGGGAAGTTCAAATTTATTCCCGCTTTCGAGGAAGGTTTTCAAGTCATTTCTTTATGAACCCACGATGAAGGAAAAATGTTCCATTAGGGTTCCAAGTTGAGAATGCGATTATGAAGAAAGGTTTGTGAAGATTTTTGAGAAAATATTTGTTGGCAACAAATGAATTTTCTAAAAATCAAAGTGTTGAAGAAGTGGCATTGTCACACATGAGAGGGACAACTCAAGTAAAGAAGATAGAAAGATAAAGAGAAAGCAAAAGAGAAAAACACAAAGGGCACATGGGGAATCATGTCACAACACACACACACACATCTAACCTAAAGATCAAGAAGAGGACCTCCCCTAACATTGATTGACCAAGAGGTCATCCACTTCCCACTCTATATCATTTTAGGGGGAAGGAGGATTTGTCTACAGTGGTGTAATTTTAAGGGGAGGAGCATCTAACCCTCCCCCAACAAAGGCCAAGGAAGAGAGCCTAGCAAGGTCCTCTCTATCGAGCTCTTGTGGAGCTAAGGTCAATGATTTCACGAAGATCATTGACAAGGCCAAGACTTCATCCACAAAGTTAAATAGGAACCTTACAGGAGTTCCATGTTTAACTTTAATGGATGGGTCAGGTTGCACCCAATATTTACCGCTAGGCTCACCGAACAACTCGAGAGTGGTGACAAACTCAGGGGAAGCCGGGATTGGTTTTGTCACTAGGAAAGAACATGTCAGCACGGGACCACCTTGTGAAGAAGGTGGGATCATCTTATGTCATTCATTACTAGGACCACACTCCACTTCTTGCTTCGACGTAGGAGGTGAACACCCCACAGATGAGGCAAGAGGTGCAGAGGACGAGGAGGAAGAGAAAGCCATAGTAGACACCACCGAGGTGTTCATCATATCTACAGGTTTTGGGAAAGGTGGGACATCTGAGACAAATATCAACAAAGGTGGCTCTACTGAAGGAGTGATGAACACTTGTACCCCCTTGGGGTTAGGTGCATTCATACTCGTAGTAGAAGCCATAAGCAATGCATAATTAGACTAAAGGGTAGCAAAGGGAAGGAGAAAGGAATATGTTGCAAGAGGCCCTAAATCAAGGGTGATTGTCTCTTCTTCCTTTGTGAGGTGGCCTACTCAGCCAAAAGATTCTTTCACCGGAGCTTGCACTCATATGCAAGGTAGTTCCTATGACTCTTTGAACTAGAGGCTGGAGGCTAGGAAGGAATGGGGAGCTCCTAGTCGACCATGAGAACACCCACTACAATCATTTATGGTGAGGGAATAGACTCCTAAACAAGATCAGGAGGGGCAGGTTGAGAAGCAATAGGAAGAGTCAGCTCAAGAGCCTTGATAGTAGGCCTCTTCCCATTCACTACTTTAGGAGTAGGCACGGTAGGATGTCTCAGATCAAACTACCTTTGGGAACCCTTATTTCTATTGTATAAGTAGTAGCACGGTCTGGGGTATTCATTAGGGAGATCGGAGATCCTGAGCTTGGGCATGCTCCAAGGAGGTATCATCAGACTTAGCAGATAACCACTGGGCTGACCCATCTAATACTCCTCCCAAGAAAGGGGAGAGGACGGGGCAGTCCAGGAAAAGGGAACCTTCTCTTTTCCTTTATGGGAAGGAGAGGGAGCTGGCGTGGACTTCTCCTTTCCCTTTTGGGAAGGGGGAGCGGTCGATGCAAGCTTCTCCTTCTCCTCTTGGGAATAGGAGGAAACTGACTGTTGTATCATAAGAAGGGTGAATTTCAGTTTTCCTATGCCCCCAGTCTTATACTTTACATAATTGTTGTGAAGCAGGTCCATTCTCAGAGGAAGCAAACCGACTAGGGTAGGAAAAAAGCGATCCAATAGATAGATCTACCATGAGACACCAAGGGATGGTATCTAGTGTCATGTGCTACATGCACAACACCTTCGTGGGAAAATTTTAAACATTTATGAATAACAAAGGCAATTCCATTCATGGAAGCTAGCTAGGGTATGCCTAGCTTTAGCTTGAATAAATATGACTCTAGAATAACATCGAAACCATGTCAACAACCTTAGGTCCAACTAGGATGGACAAAGTTATCAAGCCATATGGTTTGAGGCACATGTCATCGTGCATATGGATGATAGATTCTATTTCTTCATATTCTTCCCTCTGTAATGAATTCAATACTAATGTTTCTTCCATAATGACATTCGCATAGCTTGCAGGGTCTACCAAGACCCCCATCACAATGTTACGATTGAAGCAAGTGGGAATGTAGAGGGAAGATGGCTTGTTGTTTAAGGGAAAGTCTTGTAACATGAACGTTATGTCTAGAAAATCGAGTGTAGGTAGAGTAGTAGAGGTCACGATGACCATTTTAACATAGGCCTCAGGTCGAGTAAAAAAATTAGTGGGATTGATAATCATGTTAGCAAAATGTGACATAAATAGGTTCGTGTATATCTACAATTCACTATTAGCTTTCGCCACTGATTTGTTAGAATTCTATTTATTCCCATCAAGATGAATGGTACCATCCTTGATGCGGTCCTATATCTCATGACATAGTCACATACAATGTTTGGTATTATGTCCATTAACTCGATGGTATTGAAAATAATTGTTTCCATCATACCAATTAGAGTAAGGCTCCTTAAGAGGCCTGGGACTCGGTAAGGTTACGATCTTATCCTTCAACAACTTTTGTAAGATAGAAGAATAAGATTCTAATAACTTTGTGAACTTTCAGTTATGTCTGAGGTCATTGTTGTCAATAGCGGCTACTACATTCATAATAGTCTTACCTTTCTCAATGACTGATACGATCGACCTTCCCTTAGTATGGGAGCATGAGGAGGATCCCCCAAATTGAGCAACTGTTTATTGGTACTCTCGTAGGGCTACACACAAATGCATGAAAGAAGGATACTTCATAAGGAAAAACTTCTCTTGCCAAGGCCTTTGTAAGTTCCCTATGAATACCTTTTGTACATCAGAATCAGGCAGTTTATATGAGATTTGTGAAAGGAGAGCTTGATAGCATGCTATGAAATCAGTGATTTTCTCATTGCCTCCTTCTTTACATCATACGAGATCCGAGAAAGCCATCTTCAGCCTGATATTATCTTGAAATTTTCTAAGTAATTGATTTACAAGCTAGTCAAATGAGAAAATAGAATTATCAGGCAAGGAATAGTACCACTCAAGTGTCGTATCCTTGAGTGATTGGGGAAATAATTTTTCCATTAATGCATCATGATGGAAGAATTTTTTGTATAAGGCATTAAAGGAGGGCACATGTGTTTGCAAATGCAACCCTATGTCAAAAGAAGGGCGTTTACCACCATATTTTTCAAATTTAGGGATCTCCATTCCTTGAGGGAAGGGAGTGTTCATAATTGCAACCAAAAATGGACTATGTCAAAAGAAGGGCTAGAAGATAGGCTAGGTAGAGGCTTGGGAGAGACTCACTAACTAGCTCTACATCTTACCCATATTCTAAAGAAGAGTATTCAAAATAGGGTCATTAGGAGATGGAGGGATAAAGGAACCTCCTCCAGAACCACAACCAGGCTGCCACCAGAACCACCAATGTGACCACTGTCGAAACCACCACCAGAGCCACTGCCACTAGTAGAGCCTCTGTCAGAGCCACCTTTTCTTTTAAAGCCACCACCATGACCTCCATCGGAACCACTTCCACCAGCACCACCCCTGCTACTGAATCCACCACCACTACCAAATCCTCCACCACTCATCCTGCCAAAACCTCCACCAGTAGAGGTGATAGGAGGGGTGAAGCTAAAGCCCAAGGGGACCTCGTTTACCTTGATAGTTTTGGGTTTTTCAGAGATAGAAGGGATGCTAATAGAAGGGACTGCATTGACCATGTAGATAGACATGGGAGGCATCGATATTCGTAACTGTCCCTCATAATATTCAAAAGTGGCTCCTCGCATAATGCTAGGAGCATTAGAAGGAGCACATGCTTATGTCAAACTAGTAAGACTATCCAGGAGCTCCAAGCCTATTCAATCTTTTCCAATCATATGTACTTTAATTCACTAATGACCCAAGCAACCCTAGCCATCTTCGGGCTCCTTTCCAAGTGATTTTATAGAGCACCCAACCCTTTACTAAGGGCGGAGACATATTCTGAAGGGATTTGAATAGCCTCATACTCATCCACTGATGATGGTGTATGATACATAGGAGGAGTGGGGACATGATTGGTCTTGTCAGAGAATCCTACATCACCCCTTGACAACTACTCCTGTGTGGCCAAACTAACGGTAGGACTAGAGAAAAGACCTGTAGAGAAACCAGTAGTGACCTTTGTCCTTTCCATCAGGAGGTGTCGTATACTTCTCCTAAAAATATACCTGGAAGTTGTGGACTAGGTTGTGATGCTCATAAACCTTCACAACACTTAGGGATACAACAATCACAAAGTACATGGGAGAAGCCTCAACACCAATAGATGAATAGATGTTGGTTCACGTTGGGTTGACCAAAAATGTAAGAGAGGGGGACCTACCACATTCAAGGCCCTAGGTCATGGAGAGCCAAGAGTGGAAGGCTGCTCTAACTTACCTCAGCTTAGTGGGGTGCTAGGAAATGCGGGACAAGAATGGTGAGGACTATAAGGTCCTTCAATCACTCTATAGGCCTGGAACTCGGAATGGGGCTAAGCGAGCCAGTTTTTGGGTTCAACACTATGTATCAGGAAGCTCTCTGCCCGAGGACGAAAGAACAGTCCTGGGATGACAATGCGATGTGTTGGTGTCTCTCAAGTGCCATGGTGTCCGTATGACCAGAGGACTAAAGAGACAAGGTTAAACTCTAGAAAATAGACTAGCATCCTAGCTAGCTACTTCCAAAGGGCCAAAATAATGTTATGAAGTAGACAAGATATGCTCTAATATGATAATGTAAATGTGCAAGAGTTAGGGTGGCAAGAATAATCTCATAAAGGAATTTGTTTTCTAGCTAGCCCCCAGAAGCACGTCCACCTACACACAAAGAAGAGGAAAATTGTTGGGTGGATGTATAGGGGCCTCCCTCAATAAAACCCCCGTTTAGGTGTTTCTACCTCCATGGACAACCAAGAAAGTGATAATGGAGAAATAGTACGATGAAGAAGGAAATGAAGTAGAGAACACTAAAACACTACAAAATAGTAAATGTGCTTACTCAACCAAGTAATAGAGGAGAGGAGTGGAAATCTTACCACCTCCACCAAGAGCACTCAAGGCTAATGGGGGAGAAAATGAGAGTACTCAAGCCTCTATTGCAATGGTGTTGTCTCACACTTTCTCTATTGAATTGGAGTGATGTTGTTGTTGATATGGAGTGCAAAAGTCCTGCTAAAAGTGCTTGAAGATTGTGCTAAGATTGCTTGAAGGTATGAAGAAGTTGTGCAAAAGTTGTGTAGAAGTTATGAAGAAGTTGAAATGCTTGTGGAAGGAGGGAATTTGAAGGTGAGATAAATAAAATGGCCATATTCAAGTCAGACGGTTGAAGAGGGTGTTACAAGTCAACTACCAATGTGAAGTGTAACACCTCTACAAGCTTCAACCGTAGGAATCTTCCATGGATGTAAGTGTATCGCATGGACGTCTGCACACTGAGCAGGAATCCTCGATAGAAATTCCTCTACCGACACACAAATTAGGTTCCAAGTAGAATAAAGGTAACAGGCTTACATGGAATTTATCCTTCAAGTTTGCTTTTCTAAAGTGGAGAAAGGAAAAAGGGGAATTTGCACAAGGAGTGCAAATTCACTCCTATACACATAAAATTATTGGACATTGTACTAATGAGTGTCATTCTTTAAAACAAATATTTATAAAGTTTGATATCATAGAAATAGTTCCTTAAAGCATGTCCATTTACTCCTTGCCATGTAATATGTGTAGGATCATCACATTATCACTATTACATGTATTACATTAATTGCAAATCATTTCAAAATGCAAGGAGCCCTTTCCCATCACCTATCTTGGCTAATTATTTTCTTGCATGCAGTCAGGGGAAAGAATTTGATACCCTTGACCCTAGTTTGGCACTTGCTACTATCCCTTTGGCTAGTTGTCTACCTTCCATATATAATAAACACGATTGGGATGCAGACGACTTGCTAATAGGTTGAATCACATGTACCTTACTAGTCTTTTGCATTGGTTTTTTTCATGTTTCTTTATATGATTGCATGTGTGTAATGTGATCTCCTCGAACAGTTTTGTTTGATGTATCACTCTCTTTGTGCATTCCTCTATTTGTATATACATTCTTCTCTATGTCATAAATATTTTATCTTTTCTTTTGTCTTGTGTTTTCCTTTTGGGGATGACACAAGGTGTTGAGATATTTAGGTCTCTTCCATGTTGAACCAAAATCTTTTCCTTTAACTTTTCTTGGTCTTGTGTTTTCCTTTTGGGGATGATGCAAGGCGTCAAGACATTCACATCTCTTCCATGTTGACCCGAATTTTTTTTTTTTTTGCTCGTGTTGTATCATTCTTCCTGTTCCATGAGTATTTGGGGAAAGATGATAGTTTTGAGCTCTATAACATTGTAGCAAAGATATAATGACCCCGAATCCATGGATTCCTTATGTGATTTTTGGGATTTCATTTTGGGGGCAACCCTTTTTCATGATGTATCTTTATTTGGAAATATGTGAATTGGCATAGGGCTTTCCAAATAAGCTCTCATGTCCTCTTTATTATTAGAATTTATCATTTTATACTTTAAAGTAATTGCTCAGAACATGGTGTTTAGAAATTTCTTTAAAGTGGGGCATACATTGGCATTGTTCTTTTGCATTTCATGTTTCATTGTGTAGTCTTCTTCTTACGATGCATCTTTCGCTTTGTGGTGACATTGGGTGTGATGTCCTTCAAGATCGTGATCTCTCTTAGCATATTATATTCCTCTTAGTGGCTTGATGCAACACACCACATCCCCTAGGTTGTGAATCTTCTATTCTTCAATTAGTCTTATCTTGGAGACATTAGGCACAATGTTCTCTAAGTTAAGGCCTTACATGGACTAAGCAAAACTCCTTTGAACATATGTTACACTCTTTTTACATTTTCAGTTATATGGCCACCTTGCATAACACATTTTTCTTTCCTGTGGAGCCATCTTGTTTGTTCATGAGTTTCAAGCATATGAAGATTTGCTTCCCTCATGAAGCTCAAATTCCATTGTTGTGTGGCACCTTATCAAAGTTATCAGGAGGTATACCTTTGATCTAGTTGTACATATGAGAGCTAAACTTAGGCGTGACTTTTCCATGTAGCCACTTGCTTGTGAGTGCATACTAGTCATGTATGTGCCTCACCCTTTTGGGTACTCACCTAGGGGACAACCTAAAATTCCATTTCCTTAGAGTGAGTGTGCATTTTTGGACAAACAACTTAGATCTGATCTATAGCATGTAGGACAAATTGTTGAAGCTTGATCCATCCCTTTTGTTTTATTTTTTCTTTTCTTTATGACTTTGGCATTGTATTCTTGTGCCTTTTTTCTCCTTATATCATTTACATGTGTGTTATTTTGTGCTTGTGTTGGCTTGTCATAGGATCTTGATCCTAGGGGATTGATCATCCTCTTGATTTTTGTAGTCCTATCTTATTAGCATTGGTACATTTGAACCCCTCTTGATGCAATTTTATCTACGTTAGTGTGATTTTGAAGCAAGTTCCACCTCACTAAAGTAGGGGCTAAATGTAGTGATAAAAAATGTATCCCTCTACATTTTTGCACTTGTTTGTGCCCTCCCTATTAAATTGAGCTTAATGTTGCCTTGATTTAGTGTTGTAATGTGTTTAACACATTCACATTAAGTCTTGGGCCCTTGCAAATTAAGTGGACCTAGGTGTGCCTTATTTAGGGTGTTGTAAAGTATACCTTTACACTTTCACACTAATCTAGGGTTTCATTAATGAATTGTGCTTCTTTATACCTTAATTGGCCATATATTTCATCCACAAGCCTTAATTAATGCATCTTTCTGAGATTAATTCTGACATTTACCAATATTCAATCATAATTTATGTGTTTTTGGATTGTATGGCCTAGAGTTAGTGATTTGGGACTCATATGCCACCTTGGACGTATGGGTCTTATTGGTTATTTTTTAAGAACGAAACTAACTTTAGAAAATACCTATGGACTTTGTCATTTCCAATACTTAGTACTCCAAAGGGATTGGCCAATGAATGAGTAAAAGCTATGAGACTTCTACTCTTACACTTTGGGCTTTGTTAAACCCGAGAGGGTGATCCCACAATGTATACTCATGAATTTATATGATTACTACTCAAATACATGGTCAATAACAGATAATTCTCATAAATTTACTCAACAACGTAGCACACCAAATAAGTTGGCAGCTCATTTACTGATATCCTACACTTAGAGAATGAGAAGATGAAACTCAACAAAAAAAAACTATAGTGGTATCCATTTTGAGAGTTTATAAGATAAGGTGATTAGCTGATAAATCAACTCAGGAACTGAATTATGAATACTTTGCACAAACCAGTGTCTTATTCCAAGCACATAGTCAATATCAACCTATGAAACCAAACAACATATTATCAATAGCAACCTACAATTTCAAGAAACACTGCTTTACAATATTCCCATATTACATTCATGATCATCACTACTTACAAATATCCTAGCACCTAATTCTTATGAGTTAACAATCTCATTCAAGCATTTACATTAATTCATTGAACTAATAAGCAGGAATGAAATTAATCATCTATTGAGAAACAATAGAGACAAACAAAAGGAATCCTGGATTATTTTAATTCATAACTTATAAAACAAGTACAAGGAGATACAATAGCCATGAAATTGGTATTACTCTATATTGTATTTGTTATATTTTCATAAAAATTACATACATAATAATAAAAATTTGAACTTAAAACTATAAAACATGCTTGATATTCCTTTTACAATTCACAGTGTTGAATGAAAAACAACAAACCCCTAATTTTTGGACCTAAATTCCTTCTTATAGAAATGAAAGATCAAAACAAGCCTCAAGCCAAAAAGTACACATGTAAAAATCCTATTGGACCACTTATAATAAATATTTCCTTATTTAGTTGCAGTGCATTCCCAAGAGGTGGGAAACATGTCAGGAAATGAAAGTGGTCTTCATTCATTATTGGAGATCCAATCCAATCTTCAAAAAGGTATCTTCAAATAGTTACTTGAAAATTTGTGCCCACACACACAAAGTGAAAGAAGGAAAGCATGACAAAAAATGAAAAGAAAAGACAAAAGATATGTCCATGTCTACAGGCTTGTCATCAATTCAACTTGAAGAAGATTCACTATATTTTCCATACTTTATCAAAAACATAATATGTACTAAATCCATGCTATGTAGTGCAACTCTCACCTATCCATTATTCTTCATGGTTGTAGACTTCAAAATTTCAAATTACCACCCTACCATTTCATATCATTCCACCACTCTTTCCAAGTATCTACCTTTCCATGCTAAGAATTCCTCTTCAATGGGCCAATTGAAATTCATGATTTCATCAACCCTTTATCTATAAGGTGCATACTTGGTGACAATCTAGTTAGCCTCTTTATCAAATTCCAGTAGGACAGTCTCAACATGAGCTAACATATCCATGTTTATCTTCAATGTGTCCATATCAAATTTCTAATAAATTGACATTGCTTGATATGAAATGACTTTATTGGAACTTTCATTTTTCTACTCCTATGGAGTTTTGATGCTATTATCATTGCTTAGAATGGATGGAAGAAGGCCATGATGTGATTCATGGAAAGACTTTACCAGCTCTTTTATTTTGTTCTCTAATGGTTCAATATTTCCCCTATATCCTTCAATTTTACCTAAAAGAACCATAGTAGGTTTAGAATTTTTATGTAGATTGGCATCTTGTTTAACTCCAATCGACATCAATACCAATTCATTCTTCCTAGGGATCCATATTTCCATGAGGGGAATAGCCCTTTCTCTATCAATGTCAAAATTTCTGATAGCAACCACCATGGATGAATAACTATAGTGAATACTATTCAACCTGCTATTCACTCTTCTATTCAAATGTTCCAATATTGTAGTGACAATCTTCATGTTTCTCTTGAAAAAATCATCATCATGATTATCACATTTCTCTTTATATTCATTTAGTTTCCTAAGCAACTCTTCCCTATTGATATCTTTTTCAGCTTGTGGCTCCTTTGATGTACTAGGTTTCACTATTGAAATGGGAACACTCCCCATGTTATATGGCACAATTTCCCATGAAGAACGCACTTCAATAGTAAACTATGGGGGTACAACTTGTGAATTGGTGAGGGAGTCGATATCATTTTGCTTAGGCTTTTCAAGTTGCAATCTCTGCAACTTATCTTCCAATAATGCTACCCTTTTTTGCATCTACATATTATACTGCTCAAGCCTTCCATATGTGACTAGCAAATCATTGTAATCTATCATGAGCTTATCCTTTTCTATAGTCATAGATTCTATAGTGGCCCTTGTAAATTGTGCAACATGAACTGACATATTTGCTGCCTCTAGAGCCAATGTTTATGACACTCTTTTTATTATCAAGCCTCCACTGTAGTTAGGTGCAGTCTCATCAATATCAAGCTTTCTTGTGCTTGGGGCTAGAGACCATATAGCCAAGTCTCCCAATTCCTCACTGAAAGCAAACACCTGTAGTGCAAGTGCAAATTCTTCTTATTTATCATGGAGAGGCCTATCACACTTCTTTATTGTGTCGAAAGCTATGGTAGAAGCTAAATCCCAATCTAGAAGCAACAAAATACCAATATTCCCCACCAATTCTCGACCCTCTTTTGCAGTCATATTTTGGAATCTAGCTCTCATTTCATTTAAAACCTTTTTCTAGATGATGGCATTCGGTAATTTTGGATGAAGGATTCTTTCTATAGCCAAGATTTTGACATATCCATCTCTTGTAGCTCTATATGAAAATTCCATAAAAGCCTGAGACTTTATAAATGATTCATCATCTAAGAACTTTGCACAAGCTTCAACCTGCATATAATCTCTGTCATAGAGTCCTATAAGATCAGCTTTACTCAATATCATACCCAATTGGTGTGTTTCCCTTACTACTGGTGTAGTATGCATTCCTTGCATTTCTTGCTCTGACACCCAAATATCATCATCAAAGCCTTCATCAGAATAGTCCACCAGACCAGTCACTTCAACCCTTTTTCTTTTCAATGGTGGATCCCTTGATGGTAATTCACTAGGTGGTGGAGAATTAGTGTCAACAATTCCAGGCTCTATTGACCTTGGAGGAGATGGCGGTATTTCTTGTGGCATGGGAGAAGGAGGTTTACATTCTTCTTGTTGAGAAAGATTAGAAGCTGCATCAATTTTCTTTGCCTTACCCTTTCTCCTTACAAAGAATTTTATTCTTGGTTCATCAGGGGCTTGAGATGTATAATTTTCTCCCATATTAGGGATTTCCCCTCTACTCTATTCTTCTATAATTGGAGTTTTCCCCTTATCTTTACTTATTACCCCTTTAGTTTCAAGAAGACCCACTATTGAATCAAAATTCATTGATACATGCTCCACCTTTTGTATCACATTTTATGTCTCTGGGAGAACCTTGAAGTTAGGTTCTTCTTACTTTATCTTTCTTTGCATCTTATTGAAAGAAATCCACCTTGCTCTCCTTTTTTCTTGTTTCAAAAGGTTGAACATATTTCTTATCACATCTTCCAAATATTGGAAAATGTGTATAAATTTGGAACTCTTCTTTCTTTCTTTCAACCAAGCCATAAAACCTTCAAGATCATATCTGACCCTCTCAACTAACATCTGCATGCGGTAGGTTTTGATTATATCAAGAATATTATTCCAAACTCCCTTGGTCATTACAAAATTAGAAAAATAAGTGTACAAAGGAAAGAATGTTCCTTTTCCTTGATTCAATAAGTGTCAATTTTCAACACTTCCCAATTGCCACATCACCTCTAGGAAACCAATTCTCTCTGGCACAAACTTTGGCAGCAAGTGAGGTGCTACCATGGAACCATATACTCTTAAGATAGTGTAATCATGGTATGGGATAACATCTCCCCAATTATGGTCAACTCCAAACTCAGGCCTTCTCTCCTTAGGTCTCAAGAAATCATGTAGAGCTATGGGAATTCTAGGTACATTCACAATTAAGACTCTCCTCAGTTCTGAAGCAAACCAGTTTGGAAATGTCACATAATCATATGTCCTATCATCCTTATCTAAAAAGGTAGTCCAACATTGCACGAGAAATTCTAAGTAACCCTTTCTTCTTTCCAAAGTTATACTAGGCCCAAATAAAACTGCACCTTTGTAAAAAAAAAATGCATCAATAATGAATACCAGTTGAATCTCACTCCCAATTTACCTTTCTTCAACCTTATCAATCGTTCATGAATTCTTTCTGAAAGAAACCCCGCATAATCATACATTGCACAATACTGGGGGTGCTAAATATAAGTAGCCATATAAATCCATGCCATTGGCATACCCATGACAGGATCATAACCAATTATTTGGAAAATAGAATAGAAGGTCTTTTGGAAGTAAGAAATAAAATAGCTAATAGAGAAAGGCTCTTTATCATGTGGCCCTATTATGATCTTTCGACCTGCAATTTCTACTAGGAATCTCGACAAATGTGGACTATGAACGCAATCTTAGTTTTATCATACTACTGCTTAAGAGTGACCTCATTTATCTTGTGCATTTCATCATTTCATTTAGTAAGCTTGAAAACAAGACCCAATTCTTCCTTGGTGATTTTGTTATAGTTCTTGTGACTGGGTCATATTTGGTAGCCACTAACTTAAGCAAGTCAAGATCCATATAAACATTTGGTACAATCAACTTTCCATTGTCATAGTTCCAAAGGTTACCTACTAGGATACCCATGTTTCTATTCCTAAACTAGATATAAAATAGTTCCCATCTAGTATAAGGCAATTTGGCATCCTTAATAAAGTAATTCTTGTCAATCAAAGCCTCTACTACTTGTGGACCTCTGAGAAGCAGTTGGCCCTTAGGTTTATCAATGGTCGAGGGTGGTAACTAGTCCATGAGGTTTTTATTTAAAGGCCTTTTGGGAGCAAAAGCTTCCCCTTTAGACGAAGATACTTTTACTTTAGGATCCATAACACAAGAGGTATTACAAGGCAGGGTTTTCGGTTTACTTGAATAAGGCTTACAAATTTTGTAAGGGTTTGACATAAATTATACAATGTAGAAATTAACAAAATTATTTTTTATTAATGTCAAACCTTAAAAATGCTAAACCAAGAAAACCCTAACAGACTCAAGATTTTGAAAATTTACAACTTATCAATATTTCTGATGGGAGGGAAATAATTCACTTACTAATTTTCTTCACAGGTTGACAACCCTGGTTCTGATGTTGGAAAATATTGAAAAACCATAACACAAGCTTCCTAAGTGTGTAGAGTATACTCCACAATGTTGAATTGTGCCTTTAAGATAGGTATTAATAATTATTCAACTCCTTACTTTGGTAGCTTGATGTCGTTTCAGCTATTAAGGCTCACTCGTGCAAACCAGAACAAGTCACTTTCCCTCAACTGAGTTTTGAATGCCAGTTGTTGATCCTTTTGGAATGTTAATTGATTGATGATCTAGATTTAGCTAGCTTATCATGAAAGATCTGACTGTAAGTAGCCACAATATTTACCAAATGACAGAAAGCCACATGGGACCAATTGCTTGTAGTATGCAGGCTCCACCATCTTTTTGTCGTTGTAACTAGGATCCCCGTGTCTTCTTTCCCTCGCCCCCGTGAGTCATAACCTGTGAGCAACTTTCATCAATGGGGAGATGGGGAGAGGTTGAGATTAAATCTCTCGGCTTCTTCAAACACACTTCTTAATTACTCGCATATGTATCCCTCTTATACCATCCACAACCTAGATTAAAAGATCTTCAAACATGTGCAATATATATGCATTAGTAACACAGTCTATTTTCCATGCCCCATGTAGAAATATTTAATTAATATTTTCCCTTGTGCCAATGCTTCCATGTTCTTTGGATCACTCCATGTGGCAAATGCCTACTTCCCTGTTGAGATTTTGGAAGTAAAGGTGAGACCCATACGGGATAGCAGGGAGTAGTCAAGATTAATCCACGTCACCTGATATCGACTGTTGATTCATTTGAAAACTCTACAACATACCACTTGACATCACTAGGCCCACTGTTTAGACCAGACACGTGACATCTTCCCGCTAGCCCGTATGATTATTTTAATGGGCAAGAAATAGAAACAAGTGCATGGGAAATGACCCAGATGCAACCACATCATTCATCACCCACCGTTGATTTCCTTTGACAACCAGCTACATTCCTTATCAAATGCATTGGGCCCACCAACGTACAAGACACATGGCCTTTTCCCGTGAGCCTGTGGGAATAAAATAACAAGTAATAAATTGAAACAGAGACACGCGCAATGACAAAGATTTGTTTGTATCAATCGAGCAGTAGTTAGAGGTTCTCATATCTACATATGTTGAAACTATTAATCTTTAAAAAAAAGGGACCTGACTAGGATGACGATATAACACCCATGGAAAAGATATCTTAAATTTTAATGGGAAACACCTAGCTCGACTTAGGAAAATTTAAAGTAATGACCCAACACATGACAATCGATAAAACAAAACTAGAGGTCTAGTTTCTCAATGGGCTTTGATGGCACAAGACATGACTCAAAGGACAAAGAACCGGTAGCAAGGGGTCAACAGAGAATTAAAACCCTGGTGAGGATATATACTCAAAAAGGTTTTTCAAATAATACTTTGAGTAACTAAAACCCTAACATAGTGACAAGGAACAAAACCTTAAGCCCTCAAATATGATTTCAACCCAAGTTTAAGCAAGATTGGAAATGGGACATGAAAAAATTTAGGAGTTCCACCAAGTCCCACCTAAGTTTCAGGGACCCAATCTGGATTTCACACTAAACTAATCCTTTCTTGAAAAATGTGTCCCAAGCTTAGCCTAATGGGACTCATATGCCACTTCTGGCGTATGAGTCCCACTTAGCTTAGACCTAAATTAAATTCAAATTCTTGGTATCATTTTATTCTCCTAGATCTGATGTCATCTTTTGGTGTTTTAATTTTGAGAAATTTGGCATAAACAATTATAAATACAAGGTTATTTCACTCATTTTTCACCTAGAAGTTTTACATGCAAGCATCCTTATAGAAAATTTGAGTTCGCAAGAGATTACAAGTGTTTACAAGAGAATTCAAGAGTCTTCAAGATCTAATTATCAAGTCTTTTGGATCATTATTCAATTATCAAACATCATATCAAATTCATCATGCATCTTGTTTATTTTTGAGCTAACATTTGTGATGTAGGGTTTCATGATTCAAGCAAGTATTCAAGGTAAGATCCATACCATTCAAGCAAGAGTCAAGATCCAAATTCATGCTAGCCATTTCATACATTTTTGCAACATCTTATTCAAGGGTTTGGTGAGTGGAAACATATCATATTTTTTCATTCATCATTCCTCCTTCCTATTTCATTTCATTTCAAGGATTGATTACCAAAACAGGGTTTGACCAAGGAAAACCTCTTTCTACTAACACAACAACATTTTTTCCTCTCTTTAGTGTGTGATTTACAGATCTAGGTTGAAGATACATTGAAGAGAAAGATTGGAAGAATTTTTCAAGCTTACAAAGTTTTCAAAGTTGTCATCTTGTTTACAAGATCACTAAAAGACACCTACAAAGTAGAATTTAACAATTCAAATCTAGAAATTAGGTTGAGAAGGAAGAAGAGAGATAAAAGAACATATTTAGATCATGACCCTTCGAAAAAAAATTAGGACTAATATGCCACTTCTGGCATATGACTCATCCTAGTACAAGACTTTTTCCAGATTTCAAGAATTCTAGACTAATCACTGCCAATTTTTTGTTCTTGCCTAAAAACCCTAATTTGGGACTAAATAACCCAACCTAGAGTATGCATCCTAGTGTACATTAAATTCAACATTTTCAGCACTTCAAACCTTGTTCTGGGCACATTCAATTTTCCAAGTGCACCTTTGTGTTTTCTGAGTTTTATGTTATGTTTTGCATTCATTTATAGGTCATTTACTTAAGTCTTGCACATCGTTAAGTTTCATCATTATGTTTTGCATGTTACTTGTTTTTCCAAGCCCTAACTTAGTGGTGAACTTCCTTTTTACTCTTTTCTCATACCCTAGGATGCCTTATTTCAGATCCCTTTCACTCATTCTATCATTGGATTAAGATCTCTAAGCTATCCTATAGTGAAACTTGAGTGAAATAGGCCCTAAACCCTAGTGTTCCATCTCCTAAAAGGTGGAGCACCCTATTTCTGTTGTTCCATAACTATATTTAATAAATTATGAATTGGTATTATTTCTAACAAAATTTATTTTGGATGGAAAATATCATTCATTAAAAATACTATGAAGTATAAAAAATAAGTTATTAAGAAATGTTACAAAATGAGATAATTTTTTTAGTTTTAAAAATAATATAGTTATAATCTACACATAAAATCTCAAAACAACTAGTTCATATCATTTTTACATGGAAGGCATCCCCTTATTGAGATTTTCCAAACTTCATTTACCTATCAAGAGTGTAAAATGTGCGAGAGACCGTGCACCATGATCAAATAGATCATCACCATTGGTCTTCACTGATGCTATCTCCACAACTCATTCATCACCTCTGGTCTAAATTGTTGCCTTCAATCAGGAAACTAGCATCAACTATCTTTCACCACCTAATTTTGCATCAGATGTTTTCTTCTTACTTTAATCGCCAAAATTCCTTCATACTAATGTATCCTTTGTCATGTGCTTTTAAATCATTCTATATTTAGGGATTTAGCTCCATTTACTGCAGTGTTATCTCTCTGTGTTTTGAATGTGCAATGTTGTCTATGAAATTATTAAAGTTCAAAGCCCTTATTCACTTGTTTTCTTTCACAATAATATATAAATCTAGGGATGTGCAACACTTTATTTGTGAAATTATTATTGGTCAGATCCCTTATTCACTTGTTTTATTTCATAATACTATATAAATCTAGGGTTTGAAAATTTAATACTTCTAACAGAAGCAAGGTAATTTGTAAAAGGGGGGCTTTCTATTATATTCGCCCTGCTTATAATGGTAACTGCTATTTTTTCCAATTTTTTTTCTATAAAATCCTTATTGCTTTGACTTTTACTAAGGATATTTTGAACCAAAAACCTTTAGATATCAAGAAATGATTTTTCCATAGTAGATATTGAGTCTATTTTTCTAGATTTGGCTTAATACCAACAAAGTATAGTTTATCCAAAGGATGGTAAATTATATAGAGCTCATAAATTTATTTGCACCTTTGCACTTACATTATGTTTTTAACTATTAAATTGAGCCTACTTAGAATATGTGTTTTCTATTGGGAATTAGTGGACCAACGATATATTATTGTACATAATTTGTAAGAAAGTAATCTCTTATGTTTCTTATTCCTACAATTGTTTAGAACTTTAGAAAATCACTTTTGACTAGATAATCCTTTTGTAAGGTGAATCTATTAATTAGAAAGACTAAGAATTGATTGTTACTCATATAGCCAAATAGTCAATGCTAAATAATTATTATAGTCTAGAATTTTCCACTTATGGATTTCACTTTTTTTTTTATGTGTTGTATTGCAAGATTAAGTTTGTCCTTGCAATAGAAGACTATAACTTTAGACTAGATTTTTTCCCCCTTATATATGTCTTAATGGTGTGCTTTTTGAGCCTCTATACCCATCCTTATAATTTTGAACTTGGTGAAACAATTAAATTATCCATCTTAGGTATTTGTTTTCACCTTACTTAGCCCTAAAAGGCCAGCAACAATAATACCAAACTCACATTTATTGACATTTTTACATTTAGTATTAGGTCATAAGTAAACCCACAAAACTAGTTTACAATTCCAGTGAGGAAGGAAAAGTTACAAAAAATGCCCCCATGTAAAAAAAGTTTAGTTTTTGGGGGTTCCAACAAACATCTGGTTTGAGAAAATCCAAAATGGGTTCACTAGAACCCCCCTTCAAGTGAACCCATTAAATGGGTTTGCTAGAACCCCCCTTCAAGCAAACACATTAAATGCTAGGTCCCACATTTCCCAAGAAAAAAATCAAAGGAAAGGGTTATGGAGAGGGGCTTCACTCAAACTAGGGTTCGCTCAAACCTGGGTTCGCTTAAACCCCCCTTTTCACCCCTTCTCCCCCTATGGCACCAAAAAACTCCATAATTTTTCCCTTCAAAGCTTGAGTTGAGGATAAAAATGGAGGGACTTCACATACCCAACTGGATCATGGTAGTCCTCGAAATGGGCTATCCAATGAATATAATTTTAATATGTTTTGGTTTTATTATGTCACTACAACAAATCCCTGTGATTAGCTCCCTTTTTTGCTCTATTTTTTACTTCCACCCATTGTTTTAATGGATTTCTCTCCATTTTTTGGGAAAAGTTGACACTATTTTTTGAGATGGCACTATTTTTGGCCTTTTTTGCACCAACCAAAATGACGCAGTGCAAATTCAGGAGAAAATTGGCACCGACATTAGCATTGTAATTAGCGCCAAAAATGACACCTACGGTAATGCCCAAATTAGTGTCTAAATTAGCAACTAGATTAGCGTCTATGTTAGCACCCATATTAGCACCTGAAGTAATGCCTATTTTAGCACCTACTTTAGAGACCTTTTTGGCACCTAATGTAGCATCTAATTGTTCTGATCTAGCAGGAATTAAGGGTGTTAGAACAAAAAAACCTTCCCCAATATTTAGTAGCCTTCAATTGCTTGCCTACATTTCACTTGCATCAAAAGATCTACTGCCTTTGATTTTTCATTGTATTTAACATCAAATGCAACAATTTGTGTGACAAGATCCATATTGTCACTAGCATTCCCTTTGCATATACCCATTTATTCCTCCAAATAATTATAAATAAAGAAAAAAATTCCTTTACCATAGTACTTTGTGCAGATTAAAGGTTGAGGGTTGAAAATTGAGGGTTAAGGATGGTTTAATGCATAGGGTAGAGGGTAGAGGATCTAAGGTTGAGGTTAGAGGGTCCAGGGATGTATATGGTTCAAGGATTAGGGTTGAGGGTCCAATGTATAGGGTAGAGGATATAGGGGTTAATGATGGATTAGGGTTTAAGGGTACTTGAGGGTTGAGGGTAGAGGGTACTTGAGGGTTTAAGGGTTGAGGGTTGATGGAGTAGGGTATAGAGTTTACTTGGGTTTAAGGGTTTAAGGGTTAAGGGATTAGGGTTGAGGAATTAGTAGGGCATGATAAGGGTTAATTAAGGGTATTTGAGGGTTGGGGGTAGATTGTTTGAGGGTTTAAGGGTTGAGGGATTAAGGGTTGAGGTTTGATGGATTAGGGTAGAGAGTAATTTACTTCGGTTTAAGGGCTTCAGGGTTGAGGAATTGGGTCAAGGGTATAAGAGGGTATGTATTGGCCAGTTGAGGGTAGAGGGATGTAGAGGGTTTAACAGTTTAGGGTTTAGGGTATTGGTTCAAGGTTATAGGCCGGTTGAGGGATTACGGTTGAGGGTGGAGGGTAGAAGGTTTAAGGCTGGTTTATGGTTTAAGTGTTTAGGGTTGAGGGACGTTAAGGGTTGAGGATAAAGGGTTTAGGGCATAGCTAGGATGTTTGAAGGTATATGGTTGATTAAGGTTGATTAGGGTTGAGGTTCCAATGTAGAGGGTAGAGGGTATAGGGGTTTACTTATAGGGTTTGGGGTTTAAGGGTTGAGGGTTGAGAGTTGAGAATTGAGGGATGAGGGTTTAATGTATAGGGTATATTAGAGGGTAGAGGGTAGAGGGTTTAAGGGTTGAGTCTTGAGGGTTTAAGGTATAGGGTAGATGAGAGGGTAGAGAATTGAGGGTTAAGGGCAGTTTAATGTATAGGGTAGAGGGTTGATGGTTTAAGGTTGAGGGTAGAGGTTTAAGGGATGTATATGTTTCAAGGATTAGGGTTGGGGGTTAAGGGTACTTGAAGGTTGAGGGTAGAGGATAGAGGGTATTGGGGTTAATGAGGGATTAGGGTTTAAGGGTACTTGAGGGTTGAGGGTAGAGGATAGAGGGTACTCGAGGGTTTAATGGTTGAGGGATTAAGGGTTGAGGGTTGAGAGATTAGGGTAGAGAGTTCACTTGGGTTTAAAGGTTTAAGGGTTGAGGGATTAGGGTTGATAGATTACTAGGGTAAACTAGGGTAGAGGGTATTGGGATGTTGAGGGTAGAGGGACGTAGAGGGTTTAACAATTTAGGGTTTAGGGTATTGAGTTGAGGGTATAGGGTTGAGGGATTAGGGTAGAGAAGGGGGGATGGATTAAGGGTTGAGGTATTAAGGGTTGAGGGTTGATAATTGAGGGTTGAGGGTGGTTTAATGTATACTGGGGTAGAGGGTAGAGCTATTAGAGGGTGAGTGTAAGGGTTTAGGGTGTAACTAAGGTTGAGGGTAGAGGGTTGAGGGTATATGGTTCAAGGAATAGGGTTGAGGGTCCAATGTATAGGGTATGGGATATAGGGGTTGAGGGATTAAGGTTAATGATAGGGTAGGGTTGGATGGAACACTCACTGTCCCATGCTCTGGATCACACCTTGGAAAACCCCTTTGGTGTCACTCTCCACCTTCTTAACCTATAGGCCCTGTTGTTGTTAGGCACTCCTGGTTCTCCTGGCCAACCCTACTATCATCTACATTCCCCTAACCAAGCCAATCTTGGTGCTTTCTCCTCCATTCTCTCCTTAGCCCTTAATCTTCCTAAAGGCTAGCTAACCCTCCAAACCTCACTAACTTGTTGCAGGGGAGTGGGGTGTCTTCTATAGCTTCAAAACCATCCCTCTATGGTTCTTGATCATTCACCAATCTTCATTTCTCCATCGTTCTCACCAAACCCTATTCTAGGGTTTAAAAAGGGCTAGTAGCCCTTGAGCCCCAATTAGGCCTCCTAACCCGAGAAAGTAGGCTTAAACTTCCAACTTTTCTAAAGAACTTCACAAACTTCCTTTTGAGACCCTAGTTCATTTTCAAACCTCTCAAGGATTTTTGAGGTTTCAAGCTTTCTCAGTTCGTACATAGGCATAACCCTGATTTTGTGAGAATTAGGGCTTTTTAGGCCATCTCTTGACCTCACTGTGAACTGTTTGTTTCTTTCAACCACCAAATGGACTGGTGAAGACTCTACCTTCTTGCCAAACCTTTGTAAGGTTTTCTGCTTCCACCACACCCCTTGGTTGATAGGGAATTAACACCCTTGCAACGTTAGGGCTTGGTTTGCACTATCTTTCCTAGTCAGGCACAATCAAGCTTGCCTAGGAGAAGACCTTTACCATGTAACCATGCTTCCTACAATCTCCTAAACCTATCCTATATACAAGCATGGAGCTTAGCTTCATTACCTATGGCTATACACCAGGTATAGTGGGAAACAGAGGTCTAAGACTCCATGAATAACAGTCCACTAAACTGATCAGCAATAAAAAGAACAAAAACCTACTAAGAACAAAGCTATGCAACGATGAAAAAACACCACCAATGACCACAAAAATCTTGTAAGATAGATACCACATGTTCCACACACTGCTCAAAACCTGGAACTCTCCATTAACACACAATTAAGTACTAAAAACCAGAAATTGCAAGAAATTCAATGCTCTTTCATTTGAACAGTAAACTCAAAGAAATACAATGCTTTTTCCAACCCTCATTCCAGTTTGAGGACTACCTTTTAAAGGCTTCCAAGGTGGTTACCTCTCCCTTGGTCGGACATAACTACCCTATTAGGCCAAAATTGCATAATTGCAACATTTTGGCTTTATTTCCCAAATTCTAGTGATTCCTAGTGAAAAGAAATTATGCAACTCATTCAATCTACCATATGCTATTGATCAACCTTCATCCTAACATCTTCTAACATCTCTAACTCAAAATCAAATGGTCAACATGACCTTGAAGTATTAAAGTTTCAAAATTTCATGCTAGGCTTCTAGATTTGCCTAGTGCTACCTGATGTTGCCTTGGTGCTCCTGCACCATTCTCCCCCTCTCAGCCCAAACACTAAGGAATGGAAGGAGAGACCAATGACAGGTCAATGCCAAACTTCTTGAACTGGTACCCATGTAGCTTTTGATTCATGCTTGTTCTTCCACTTGATAAGGTGCTCCATGTACACCTTATGTCTTGTAGCCTTCTTCACTCTTGACTCCAAGATCTGCTCTGCCTGAGGCTTGTCTTGACTAGGTAAGGATACATTGCTAATGTCCTTGAAGATCTCCTAACTGTTCTAATCCACATCATTGACTGTCCCCTTATACTTTATCAAATCAGCTACATTGAACACTGGTGGGATGCCTAGATCGGTAGGTAACTCCACCTTGTATGCATTCTTGCCATACTTGGCCAATATCTTGCATGGAACCACTCTCTTCATCTGCAACTTGGTTGGCATTCCCTTCTACAACCTTGATTTGTTAAGGTGGACCATGACATAGTCCCCTACTGCAAATTGCACATCCTTCCTTGACATATCTGCCTTCTCCTTCAATTTTTGTGTAGCCTTAGTGAGTGTCCTCTTTACCTGCTCCTGAATCTCTTTCATGGTCTAACTGAAGTCTTTTGCATGTCCACTTCTATGTTCTATAGCTCCAAGATCTTTGAGCTCACATATCCCTCTTGAGTGCATCCCATACACAACTTCAAAAGGACTCTTCCCTGTGGTCTGGTTCACACTATCATTGTAAGCATACTCAGCTTGTGAGATAACCATATCCCATGTCTGTCCATACTCCTTAGTTAGGAACCTTAGAAGGTTACCTAGCACCCTGTTAACCACCTCTGTTTGACCATCAGTCTGAGGATGGTAAGCTGATCCAAAAGACAGATTTGTGCCTAATCTACTCCATAGAGTCTTCCAAAAATGACTCATGAACTTCACATCCTTGTCTGAAAAAATGCTCAAAGGAAATCCATGGATCCTTACAACCTCCTTGAAGAAAAGATGAGCTATGTAGCTAGCATCATGAGTAGTTTTGTAGGGAATGAAATGACTCATCTTGCTAAATCTGTCCACTACTACATAGACACTATCAAAACTAGTCTTGGTCTTAGGAATGCCTACCACAAAATCCATGCTCACACACTCCCATGGTCTATTAGGAATGGGTAGGGGTTGATATAAACCAGCATTACTAGCTCCTCCCTTAGCTTTCACACACACAACACATTGTTCCACATACTTTCTAACATCTCTTGCAAACTTAGGCCAGTAATAGAATCTTTGCACTAGTTCTAAAGTCTTATTGATACCAAAATATCCACTAAGACTGCCATTATACTTTTCCTGAATCAGATTTTCCCTCATTAACCCTCTTGGAACACATAACTGATTCCCTTTAAACAATAACCCACTTTGTAGTGTATACTCATAGTATTGGCTATGGAAATGGTTCTCAAAGTTAGAACATACCTTATAGACCTCTGAAAATTCTTCATCTTCCTCATAGAGATCCTTAAAACTCTCTATGCCAATGCTCTTGATCTGTATCTCTTGTACTGTCAACAATCTCATGCTTAGTGCATCTGCTACCTTGTTTAGCTGTCCCTTCTTGTGCTTGATGGTGAAGGTAAAAGCTTGAATGTATTCTTTCTATTTCAAATGTCTATTAGTCAACTTCTCTTGAGTGTTGATAAAGCTAAATGCCTGATTGTCGGTAAAGATTACAAACTCCTTGGGTAGAAGGTAATGCCTCCATTTCCTAAGTGACTAAACCAAAGCATAAAGTTCTAAGTCATAGGTTGAATACTTCTTCTTTGCTTCATTGAGATTCTCACTAAAGAAGTCTATAGGAATACCCTCTTGACTTAGCACTCCTCCTACTGCCACTCCACTTGCATCACATTCAACAGTGAACAATTTGTCAAAACTAGGTAACAAAAGAATAGGTTGAGTTGCCACCTCTTGTTTCAGTTTCTCAAACCCTTTCTCAGCTTCTTGAGTCCACACAAACTTAGTTTTTAAACCACCTTTGATTGTATCTAGGACTGGTGCACATATACCACTAAAATTCCTTATGAATTTTCTATAAAATTAGGCTAATCCATGAAAACTTCTTACCTTTGTCCCTGTAGTTGGTGTAGGCCAGTTTAGGATGGCTTCCACCTTGCTTGGATCCATCTTCAATGATCCTTTGGACACTACAAAACCCAAATAGACTAGCTCTTGCTTAAAGAACTCACACTTCTCTAGATTGATTGCTAACTTCTCCTCTTGCAACCTTCTAAGAACCAACTCTACATGTTTTAAATGCTCTTCTGCTGTCTTACTGAATATGAGGATGTCATCAAGGTATACCACCACAAATATCCCTGTAAAGTCTTTAAGTACTTCTTTCATGAGCCTCATGAATGTGCTAGGGACATTGGAGAGACCAAATGGCATCACTCTCCATTCATATAACCCATCATTTTTCTTAAATGTTGTCTTCCACTCATCACCATCCTTAATTCTAATCTGATGGTATCCACTCTTGAGATCCAACTTTGTGAAGTACTAAGCTCCTCCAAGAAAATCCATCCAGTCTTCAATCCTAGGGATAGGGAATCTATATCTGATTGTGATTCTATTTATTGCTCTAGAATCAGTACATAACCTCCACTTACCACCTTTCTTGGTTGCTAAAACCACTGGTACTGCACATGGGCTGATGCTCTTTTGAATCAATCCCTGATCCAACAATTCTTGTACTTGCCTAGCTACCTCTAGATTCTGATCTGGTATCAGCTTGTATGCTACTTTGTTTGGTAATGAAGCTCTAGGTATGAAGTCAATTTGATGACTAATGGCTCTCTTTGGAGGTAAAGTTGCAGTTGTACCATCACTGACAATGTCCTTGAACTGATCCAACAACTTTAGGACTGCTTCAGGTATGACTATCTTTTTAGCCTTGTCTTCCTCTTTAGGTTGTAACACAACCACATATCCTTCACCCCCTTGATGTAGGTTGTTAAGGAACTCCTTCCCACTACTCAACATGATGCTTGGTGTCTTTGACTGTCCCTCTTCTTCTGACAGTGACTGCAACTTGAAAGTCTTCCCATCCTTCTTGAATGAGATGGTGTTCACTTTCCCATCATGTATGGCACCTCTGTCATACTGCCATGGTCTTTCCAATAGTAGATGGCATGCATCCATGGGTAACACATCACAAAATAACTTTTCTTTGTATCCTCCAATGGAAAACTCCACCGTTACTTGCTCATTCACTAAAACACTTTGCCCTTTGTTTAGCCATGTGACCTTGTAGGGGTTAGTATGGGGTACCTTCTCTAATTTCAGTTTCATTACTACCTCTTCTAAGATGATATTGTCTATTGAACCTGAATCCACTATGACCTTGCATACTTTACCAAGTATCTTGCACCTTACTCTAAATAGAGCTCTTCTCTGTTTTGGTTCTTCTTTGACCGGTTGTCTGATCAAAACCCTTCTAAACATCAGATTCTCTCCTTCCTTAGATTCAATATGACTGACCTCAAATGACTTAGGACTCATGGTGTCCTCTTGTGCATAAGCCACTCTCTTCTCATTGCTTGATGAAGATTCTTTCTCCGGGCACCTATAAGCTGGATGTCCAACTTGACCATAATGGTAGAATTTCATGTTTGCAAAATATGAATTGCTCCTTCCTGCTCCTCTTCCTCTATTTGAACCTCCTTGAGGTCCTCTACCTCTGTTATATCCTCCTCTAGAAGATGTTTCTCCTCCATGCTCTGTGAGTTTAGACTCTCCTTGGTTTCTTTGGTCATTGCCTCTACCTTGGTAGCCACCTCACTGTCCTCTTTGATCTCTTTGATCTATGCCTTTGCCTCTGCCCTTAGAAGCCTGGTCTTGCTTCCTCTTGCTTCTTTTCTCAATATTTATGGCCAATTGATAGCATTGGTGTACTGTCTTGGGACTTAGAAGAGCCATCTCCTCTTGAATGTTCCACTTCAAACTATTAAGGTATCTAGCCACCTTGAGACTCTCATCCTCTATCACATTAGACCTCATGCAAAGTTTTTGAAACTCCTTATTGTAAGTGTTTACATCTTGGTCTCTTTTCCTCAAGCTCTGTCTTTTCTTGTGTAACTAAATCTCATAATCATTAGGCATGTATGCCTCTCTCACTTTGGCAACCATTCCTTTCCAAGTTGAAATAGGCTGCTTGCCTTCCTTTTCCCTCTCTGTCTGAACAAATTTCCACCATGTCAAGGAAAAACCTCTTAGTCTTGATTTGGCCACCTTTACCTTCTATGCTTCAGTGACTCCATCACATTCAAAATGGTTTTCCATTCCCTCTATCCAATCAACAACTAAATCAGCTTCCATTTTTCCACTAAATAGTGGTATGCCTTCAAGTGCTTTTCCACTCAAAGCCTCCTATGCCTTCAAGAAAGGCTCTTCTTTTAGAACAGGGTTAGGTTCAGGGATCTTGTCTTCCTCTGCAACCTCTTCTTCCTTTGGTATCCTTCTTTCAAATTGCGCACTCCTCACTGCTTGCTCAAGTTGGGCTATTCTTTCCCTCAATTGTTTATTGTCTTCCTCCTACTCTTCAACCATCTTGTCCAATTCTGCATTTTTCACCATGATGGAAGAATCACTAGAATCAATCTCAGACATACAAGATTCTTCCCAAATCTTTAACTTGCTCTGATAGCAATCTGATAGGGTAGGGTTGGATGGAACACTCACTATCCCATGCTCTGGGTCACACCTTGGAAAACCCCTTTGGTGTCACTCTCCACCTTCTTAACCTATAGGCCCTGTTGTTGTTAGGCACCCCTGGTTCTCCTGGACAACCCTACTATCATCTACATTCCCCTAACCAAGCCAATCTTGGTGCTTTCTCCTCCATTCTCTCCTTAGCCCTTAATCTTCCTAAAGGCTAGCTAACCCTCCAAACCTCACTAACTTGTTGCAGGGGCGTGGGGTGTCTTCTATAGCTTCAAAACCATCCCTCTATGGTTCCTGATCATTCACCAATCTTCATTTCTCCATCGTTCTCACCAAACCCTATTCTAGGGTTTAAAAAGGGCTAGTAGCCCTTGAGCCCCAATTAGGCCTCCTGACCCGAGAAAGTAGGATTAAACATCCAACTTTTCTAAAGAACTTCACAAACTTCCTTCTGAGACCCTAGTTCATTTTCAAACCTCTCAAGGATTTTTGAGGTTTCAAGCTTTCTCAGTTCGTACATAGGTGTAACCCTGATTTTGTGAGAATTAGGGCTTTTTAGGCCATCTCTTGACCTCACTGTGAACTATTTGTTTCTTTCAGCCACCAAATGGACTGGTGAAGACTCTACCTTCCAGCCAAACCTTTGTAAGGTTTTCTGCTTCCACCACACACCTTGGTTGATAGGGAATTAACACCCCTGCAACATTAGGGCTTGGTTTGCACTATCTTTCCTAGCCGGGCACAGTCAAGCTCACCTAGGAGAAGACCTTTACCATGTAACCATGCTTCCTACAATCTCCTAAACCTATCCTATATACAAGCATGGAGCTTAGCCTCATTCCCCATGGCTATACACGAGGTATAGTGGAAAACAGAGGTCTAAGACTCCATGAATAACAATCCACTAAATTGATCAGCAATAAAAAGAACAAAAACCTACTGAGAACAAAGCTATGCAATGATAAAACAACACCACCAATGACCACACAAAGCTTGTAAGATAGATACCACACGTTCCACACACTGCTCAAAACCTAGAACTCTCCATTAACACACAATTAAGTACTAAAAACCAGAAATTGCAAGAAATTCAATGCTCTTTCATTTGAACAGTAAACTCAAAGAAATACAATGCTTTTTCCAACCCTCATTCTAGTTCGAGGACTACCTTTTAAAGGCTTCCAAGGTGGTTACCTCTCCCTTGGTCAGACATAAGCACCCTATTAGGCCAAAATTGCATAATTGCAACATTTTGGCTTTATTTCCCAAATTCTAGTGATTCCTAGTGAAAAGAAATTGTGCAACTCATTCAATCTACCATATGCTACTGATCAACCTTCATCCTAACATCTTCTAACATCTCTAACTCAAAATCAAATGGTCAACATGACCTTGAAGTATTAAAGTTTCAAAATTTCATGCTAGGCTTCCAGATTTGCCTAGTGCTACCTGATGTTGCCTTGGTGCTCTTGCACTAGTTAATTAAGGGTATTTGAGGGTTGAGGGTAGAGGGTTTAAGGGTTGAGGGTTGAGGGATTAGGGTAGAGAGTAATTTACTTGGGTTTAATGGTTTAAGGGTTGAGGGATTAGGGTTCGGGGATTAGTGTCGAGGGTATAAGAGGGTATGTATTGGCTGGTTTAGGGTAGAGGGATGTAGAGGGTTTAACAGTTTAGGGTTGGGGGATTAGGGTTGAGGGTATAGGGTTGAGGTAGTAAGGGTTGAGAGTTGACAATTGAGGGTTGGGGGTGGTTTAATGTATACTAGGGTAGAGGGTAGAGCTGGTAGAAGGTGCATGTAAGGGTTTATGGTTTAACTAGGGTTGAGGGTTGAGGGTAGAGGGTTGAGGGTCCAATGTATAGGGTAAAGGGTATAGGGATTGAGGGATTAGGGTTAATTCAGGGTATTTGAGGTTAGAGGGTAGAGGGTAGAGGGTCGAGGGTTTAAGGGTTGACGGATTAAGGGTTGAGGGTTGAAGGATTAGGGTAGAGAGTAATTTACTTATGTTCAAGGGTTTAAGGGTTGAGGGATTAGGGTTGAGGGTATAAGAGGGTATGTATTGGTCGGTTGAGGGTAGAGGGACTTAGAGGGTTTAATGGTTTAGGGTTTAGGGTATTGGGTTGAGGGTATAGGTTGGTTGATGGATTAGGGTAGAGGTTAGAGGGTAGAAGGTTTAAGGCTAGTTTAGGGTTTAAGGGTTTATGGTTGAGGGATGTTAAAGGTTGAGGGTAGAGGGTTTAGGGTATAGCTAGGACGTTTGAGGTTATATGGTTGATTAAGGTCGATTAGGGTTGAGGTTCCAATGTAGAGGGTAGAGGGTATAGAGTTTACAATGGTTTAGTGTTTAGGGGTTGAGGGTTGAGGGATTAAGGGTTGAGGGTTGAGAATTGGGGGTTGAGGGTTTAATGTATAAGGTAGATAAGATGGTAGAGGGTAGAGGGTTTAAGGGTTGAGTCTTGAGGGTTTAAGGTATAGGGTAGATCAGAGGGTAGAGAATTGAGGGTTAAGGGCAGTTTAATGTATAGGGTAGAGGGTTCAGGGTTTAAGTTTGAGGGTAGAGGGTTGAGCGACGTATATGGTTCAAGGATTAGGATTGAGGGTCCAATGTATAGGGTAGAGGGTATAGGGTTTAAGGGTACTTGAGGGTTGAGGGTACTTGAGGGTTTAAGGGTTGAGCATTGAGGGATTAACTAGGGTTGAGGATTGAGAATTGAGGGTTGAGGGTTTAATGTATAGGGTAGATCAGAGGGACGTAGAGGGTACAAAAGGGTTTAAGGGTTGAGGCTTGAAGGTTTAAGGTTGAGGGTAGAGGGTTGAGGGTATATGCAGGTTGAGGGGTTACTAGGGTTGAGGGTCCAATGTATAGGGTAGAGGGTATAGGGGTTGAGGCTAGATTAGGGTTTAACTAGGGTTGACTAGGGTTGAGGGTAGAGAGTAGAGGGTTGAGTGATTAGGGGTTGAGGGTTAATTAAGGGTTGAGGGATTAGGGTAGAGAGTTTAGTAATTGGGTTTAAGGGTTTAACTAGGGTTGAGGGTAGAGGGTATAATATGGTTCAAGGATTAGGGTTTAAGGTTGAGGGTTGAGGGTTGAGGGTTGAGGGTTGAGGATTGTATATGGTTGATGAATTAGGGTTGAGGGTCCAATATTGTATAGGTCGGTAGAGGCTATAGGGGTTGAGGGTATGTATATGGTTCAGGGATTAGGGTTGAGGGTCGAATGTATAGGGTAGAGGGTATATGGGTTATGAGGGATTAGGGTTTAACTAGGGTTGAGAGTTGAGGGTTGAGGGTTGAGGGTTAATTAAGGGTTTAATGTATTTTTCTCCAATTTTTTGAAAATTTCGGTGCTATTTATGGGGATGGCACTAGATATTTTATACCGAAGGCATATCCTATTTGAAGAAGACAAACATGAAACTGTCAATCAATGGTTGATATTAGAGCGCCGACCCTTGAAATTGTTTGGTCCATTGATACCCTTTTCTTGATTTTATCACATTATAATAATACTTTACCTACAAAAGTCTACCCCACATTGCATAATATCTTATATGGATTGCATATAATTTATTTCAGTGTGTGTTGCATAATATCTGCTACCACATGTGGTTAAAGTATTTTTTATTCTACTTTTTTATAGGCATGTAAATATTATTTGTTTTGATAGCCCTAAATTACCAAGTGCAAGATGAAATTACTTTTTATTCTACTAAATTGACTTTTATTATTTTACTCCTTGGTTGGTATAAATTTACAAACCACTTGGCTAACAAAATACTCTATGCATATACATATTTATTTTCTTAAGTATTTAATTGTAAGGATTGTACTATTTTTTTTGGTATTTAATTATAAGGATTTGTCTTCTTTTTATTTTCTTTTCCATTTTAAAACTTTGAATAGGTAAGTTGAACATTTAGTAATTATAACTTTTTTTAGATAATATTAGTTGATTTTAAAAAAAAAAATTAAAACTATTTAAATACCTAATATAAATAAAAATTATACTTACTAATTCTAAAGTTTAAAATGGAAAAGAAAATAAAAATAATACAAATCCTTATAATTAATTAAATACTAAACAAAAACACAATCAAATGTCACCCTCATTTATACCAGGGGGTACGACATTCCTAGTTGTTGGTCTCGACATGACTTTTTAGCAGCTCAAAGGGTGGCACATTCGCATTAAAATGAATGCCATGAAAGGGTGGCATTCATTTTAGTCCAACGAAGGTGGTGATATTTGCATTTTGCATTTTCTAGAGTTTTCATTCCAGAGGCTTCGCTTCGGTGATAAAGAATAATAGAGGAGACAAAGTATGCAGTGTTTAAATCAGTCGAGGAGCTATCCGCCTTTAAGGAGCTATCCACCTTTAGGCATGACACTCTGATTTTCTTGGATTGTGGTTTGAGTCAGGGGGCTTTCAAGAAGATCACAGTCCCAAAGGCTCAAATGGATTCTTTTGGAGTTTTATCCCTTGATGGTAGCCACAGTGAAAATGGTTTTGGGCTGAGAGCATGTGGCCTACAGTGAAACGGTTCAAGTTAATTTCCACATAGTCTCTCATTTTATGGCATCTTTTCTTAATCAAAGCACCCCCACAAACCTAGTTTGGGTAGTGATGAGCAATCTATTCAAGCCTAATCTCCTGGGCAACAGGGATGAGGTTATTTCAGCCTCTATTCTTGGCTCTGGGGTGTCGCATCTAAAAGACTTGGAAATGCTCAAAACTCCTAGTGCGGTGATCCAATTTTTTCCACTTCTATTCGAGCTTAAAGGAATGGCATTGGTCATGCATCAAATGGTGGCTATAGTTGGGGTGGAGTATTTGAAAAAATCTCTTGAGCTAGTGGAGACTAAGGATGTGGAGTGGGTGTTGGAATTCAATGACCTGACCCATCTCAATGGCTTCTTGTGGCCTCTGGCTCGTGGTGGGATGGTGCTAGTTTTTTTGGCTTCTGTGATCATCGGTGGCTCAAAATTTAGGTTCTCTTGGTGTTGGTTTCAGTTAGTTTTTTGGTGATGTTTTGGTGGTTTTCTTGGTCTCTGGTTTTTGGCTCAAAATCTATTGCTAAGGTTCCATGAATATTCTTGCATTGGCAGACAATCTATAATTTTTGAATTTTGATTAATACAATCTCCTACTATTTTTGGTGGCTGTTAGCCTAGTTGTAACCTTTTTCTCTATTTTGGCAACCTTTGTTGCCTCCTTTTTGTATTATTTGCATTGTTTCAATAAAAAAATCAAATACTAAACAAAAACAATGTGTATGAAAAAATAATGTACATTATAATTCCTATTCTCAGTATATTAGTTGAGTTTTTAATTTTATTTTTAAATTGTTTAATTATGAGAATTGTTTTTCCCGTAATTGGGATTATAATGTACATTATTTATTTTACATTATAATTTTATTTGAAAATAGTATATATCAGATTATTTGAAATTATTTTTACAAATTACAAATGGATTAAATAAAATAAAATAAGGGTTTTTTATAAGTGCAAGCATTAATGAAGGGTGGTTTGAGCTCAAATTTTAATGATGGCCTAGCATACGAAGTTGGGTATGTAGGACGACATCGCTGGAGCGTTAGAAGATAAAATTTCCATAATGTGAGAGCCTTAGGAGATAAAATTTCTATAGCAATTACAATAAAGTGAAGTCCCTACAATAATTTCGTGTTGACCTACTGCATTCTGTTATCAGTCATTTAAGTCACGAGTTGAGCCAAATGAAATCGTTCTTTGTACCGACCCCGAGTTCTAAGTTAGTCGGTCATCACGTATGGTTAAACATTTAAATGCTCCCTATAGTCGGGCCATAATATTTTTCAATTCACTTATGTTTAAGCCATCCTGCATAAGGAGATTCAAAGGAGTGTGGTAAGGCAGTACACAACAAGAAGATAAAGCATACACTGTTATACTATCGGGAGGGTAAGCAACATATGTGGTAGAGCAGTGTACACTGCAACCCTGCAACAAGAAGTCTTGAGCAAGGAGGTAGAGAAGAAAGCATGGAAGAAAATTGGACACCACAGTACTGCATGAGGTGGATAATATGGTTGCGATAGAGAGGTATACACGGAAACCCCGCAGTAAGAGGTCTTAACCAAGGTGGTAGTGTGGTAATAATCAAAATGGAAGGGAAAAATAATGCCATACCTCAGTGGGTATAATAAGAGATGGAGATAGTACAATAATCATGGCATCATTACAATTTACAACAATAAATGCCCTCACACATGCTTCAAAATTAATTTCAAGGATTTGAGCTTGTTGGGAAACTATCTAGTGAAGAATTGGCATTAATACTGATATGACTAAATACCATGCCCTCAAAAGCAAGTGAATTTTCCTAAGACTATGCTCAGTTGAAATGCATTATTGTGGACGGAGCTAAGGATGTTGAGAAAAGGAGCTCTGCGAATGACGAGCACTCAGGTAAGTGCACGAATAACCCTCTGAAGAAGCTTGATTGGTGTAGTATTTGGTAGAGCTCTGTTATTTAAAGTCATAGTAGGAAAAATTGAAACATGCCTCTTAAAAGAAAACAATTGGAAGTCAAAGAAAGTAAGGCCAAAATTAAGGAAGAAGAACCTAAGGTAAAGAAGAGACTACTCCACCAGTCTATATTAGATATAATTTGAGGATCAACCGAGGAGGGAAATAAGAAATTTATCATAGACACTGCACAAGTTTGTAGGGATGCTCTCATTCCCAAATCCGAGTGGGACTTATTTTGGTACTTTTACAGTAAGAGAAATGAGAAGATTCTAGTGCCAAACCCTTGGATGTTGGATTTATCAAAGTTGATTGTCTCGAACGTGTTTATTGATGTGGAGTTTATCAGATTACAAGCCAAGCATTATCACTCTACAACCAAGTCAATAAGGTTTTCAAATGGCTCAATATTGGTAGAGGTAACCAAAGCTGCTATCATTGAGTGTTTTGGCTTAAACAAGCAGGATTTGACAAAAATAAACCTACAGAAGAGAAAGGAAGATTATAAGAGGTTAAGAAGAACTTATAGAAGTGATGAGCTACCCTTATATATGAAAGAGGAATTAGTAATAGAATGATTCCCATTTCTACTTCCAATATTGAACCATTCACCATGATAGATTTTCAATATTATTTTGTGAATACATATCTATCTTTGTGCCAAGTAATAAGGGTGGATGCTCAAGATAAAATGCCAATAAGCCTAATGATGATGGCCATGAGAATTCAAAACCCTAAGACTAATATTGAGTATGACTTTGCTTCATACCTTGAGACGGTGTTGGATGAATTCTCACAAGTCATAGAGGATAGAGTACTGATTACATTCAAACACTATTCCTTACCATGCCATTTGATACTATACTAGAATCGAGACCATTGGACTAAACGAATAGACTTGTCTATAGTGGATGAGAAAAGGAACTCCACACCTATCCAGAAGTGGTTGTATATTTGGGCTAGTTGGTGCAAGAATTCAAGCTTTGTTATATTCTATGAAGAATTTATGCACATAACCCTTCAAGTTCTTGGTTATTTGATGCCAATATTTCCAAACAAAATGAAACAATTGTTAAGACCTTTGGCCCTGAGACAGGAACAAGGTCACACACATAATTTTGGTGATTGGTTATTTTTCATAAAAGTTACAATAATAAGAATATATGGCTTCCCTACTGCTCCACACATACTGCCAAAGTTTGTGCGCCTCCGATTAGCATTTCTTGAATTTATGTGGCAAATGATGTGGATGGAAAAGGATGTAATGCACAAACAAAAGAAGGGCACATTTTTTCCAAACTTAACCAAATGTGGAGATTGGACAATAGGCTTAGATACACTAGAGGAGTTGCAATATTACTTGAAGACAAGATATGCATTGGGTTCTAGAAAAGAAAGAGCCTTTGACCCTGAAAATCATATGAATAACATAAGGCATAATCTTCTTACCAAAATGACAGTGGCACACCAAGTAGATTATGAGGAAGATGTGATAAGAAATCACCTTACTTTTCTAGAGGCATCCCTCAAACAGAAGAAATGGGAGGTTATAATGAAGCTTGAAGGAAGGAAGAAGCAAAATGACAGAAATTTCCCTGGCTATTTCATTGAAAAAAAAGACCCCATCAGGAGGATCAATCAGATAATTGATAAATTTGATGATTTATATACTAAAAAAGAAGTTTATCTTCAAGAACATGGTGGTAAGATAACTACAAAGCACACCCCAGACATAGCATTAGAGTCTCCCATGGAGCAATTTCCTCCCAAGAGACAAAAGAAACAAAGCATTGAGTCATTGGTACCTTATGAGGAGAGTGAAGGGGTGGGAGATACTGAAGATGTGGCCATTGTATTACAATCATTAAAGGGTGATATTGAGGTTGATGAACCCATCCATGAGACTAGCACCCATAGGCATGAGGAAAGGATGGATGATGCAGAAAAAACAAGTGTAGAGATACATGAAGATGAGAGAGAAATTGCTGCCAGGAGGTTTATAGAGGATGATGATTTCATCAGGACTCCAGAGTTTAGGGATTTCTGGACAAAGATGAAGATAAAAGAAATTGAACAGAAAATGGAGTTAGATGAAGTGGGAATTGAAGAACTAGAAAAGAATCAAATGGTGGCACAGATCTTCAATGAATTGAGGGTTGACCACATTGACATTAGCCCTCAGAAGGCTAGAGAGATGATTTTGAAGAGAAACATGCTCATTTTTCCTGGGTTGGAATTAAAGAAATTTTTTTTGCTTGATCAAGTATGAGCTCAAGAAGATCCAATGTTAGTTGTAGAGTTTGACTCTGATGAAGGAGTAAGTGGAACTAGGTATAACCTGAAAATTGAAACCCTGGCCATTTGGATCAAGCAGAAAAATATACAGAAGCCTAAATTGTTGGATGTAATACAAGGAATGAAAGGAGCAGCAATGGTAAGAACAATATAGGATAGCACCCCTTTGGGAGCAGCCACAATGACCATGCACTTAGCCATGTTCACCCGTGCAACTGTTAAGGGATTGGAGGACATATTAAAGGAGTGTGAAAGGGAACAAAAGTTCTTAAATGATGAAGTTAATAAATTGTTTATGGAGAATGTCAAATTGAAAGAACAGTTAGAAGGAGCAAGAAGTTGACAAAGCAAGGAGATAGTGTTATATAAGCCTCCTAGTGCTCCATTAAATATTGTACAGAGCATTATGACTAAGCAAGCAAAGGCTCCTGAGAAGGAAGTGGATGAAATGAAGGAGGCTCGGGATGAAGTAAAAAGGAAAGTTTCTAAAGTTATGGAAAAGATTCTTGAGTACTAAATAAAGTTGGTTATTGATAAAATGGATAGTGTGCATGACAGTTATAAATCACTTCAGTGAGCAATTGATCAAATAAAAGCACATATGCTTGTATTGGAACCCCTATTTCAAAGGTGGAAGCCTATTCGCCACACTCTATCTAAGTTATGTAGAGTTCTACAAAGAAGTCCTTATACTCCTACAACATTAAAACTTACTGAGCAAATGGTAAAAATGATTGTTGATGAATTTCAGTATATACAAGGGGAGGATAAGAGGATTGTGGCATGAATGGATTCATTCCATACCTTAAAACAATGGTATACACCAGAAATTGTGAAAGATGATGGTCCAGTAAAAGACTTGGATTAATGGAAGAAGGAATTTGGTTAGGTTATTCATAAGTGTTTAACCCATGTTCAAGGGGATAGTGAGACCAGTCTTCAAAGGCTCAATTTGATCATGGATGGATTGATTGCTCTTGATGTTGGATATCTAAAAATTTTCTATGATACAAAGACACTACTGGATAGTCGATGGCAGACACATCTTGTAAACATACCAAAGATCTAGGAATATCAGTGGTCATTAGATTTTATGGTGTATCAATGGGAAGAGAAGTATTTGGCTTTAGATGAGTAGGTCACTAAGGCGAGGGCATCTAGATGTCTATCATGGAGAGAAAAGCTTTTCCAAATTGATGATCATGGGCTTTCTACGTTGATTAACGGAAACATATGTCTAAAGTGTCTTAAGCCTTGTTCTTTATTCAATTATGCAAATTAATTAGTTGTTAGTAAAAGAAGTAGTTTTGAAGGGTTGTCTCTTTTTGTAAAAGGCCTGAAGCTTGTTGCTTCCTATAGAAATATGAAACCAAGGCCAATTTTGAGAAGATCATCATATCATATTCCATTTTCATTTCCATTATAGTAGGCATTAGTAAGAAGATAGATTGCACATTCCACCCATCCATATCATATCAAAGACTTATGTTATAAATGTATATATATTTGAAACAACATAATGGAGAAGATTGCTCATAATTGGTAATCTATTTTGGTGTTCAATTGTTGTGTTAAATTTCATGCTTATCTATTACTCTGGTGTCTCCAAAGTGGTTTCTTCAAGTTATTTAAATTCATAAGATTTATTAGGGCACATTTGTGTTACTATGTGATTATTTTGAGCTTAAGAATGAAATAGAACATCTTATTATCAGAGATTCTCCATGACTGTGTTATCATTATGTATTTTTTCTTATGTTTGACATACTTATTTCTTCTTATATTTGAATGAATATAAGTTATTGAGCCTCAATATTGTGCTTATGTGAATGAATATGCTGATATAGTAAATCATTTACTGTGGATGTTTTCAATTATATGTTCAAAATTATGTTCAACATAAAAATGGAAACTATTTAAAAATAATAAAGTTAAAAAAGTCGCTTATTTAAATAATTTGAGTTACATGCATTAATTTTTTATTAACTTTTGTGTCTTCACAAACATATGTTGATACAAAATGAATGGAAGAAGCATCCAATTAATCATAATATTTTCTGCCAACAATTCATACCAAAGATTGAACAATTTAAGGATATTGTAATAGGTAATTTGTATCGACACAAATAATATTATTGAAGCATTTCAAATTTTGGGCCATAAGAATCATCCTTTTTTAAACATGGATTGCAAATAATTCTGAAAATTTAGAAGTCTTGGTAATTAACATTATTATCTGCTACAATGTCATCCAGTTTATCATTATCAATGTTCATATGTTCTTTCAAGTATTTAATATTATCATCATCCTCATCTTGACCTGCATCATCTTCATCATCATTGAAATTTGACTGTAGACCATCTATATTGTTAGCAGATGTATTTGGATCATCATTTTCTATACCATCCATATTGTTGTCTTCCATAACATCATCTAACTCTGGATTGTTGTCTTCTTGTGCCTGAACATAATCATCTTCAACATCATCATGGATGTCAATTTCTTCAATGTTCTCTAATCCCTCTCTCTCATTTTGTTTGCCATCACTGTTTTGTTTAGTATCCACTAATGTTTTGTAAAATGCATGCCTTAATCTTGGATCAGTATCCAAAATATCTTCACAGAAAAATACCTACACATGAACAAAATACATATATTAGACATATGTTATAACAATTTTATTGATTAATAAACACATGTATATATTCGCAATAAACTATGAATTAATAGATTAATGATCACTACCGCTTCTTGTTTGAGTTAAAGAAATACCTACTCACAATGAATTGGTAGAACATAAGGCTCCTTATCCTCCAGTAGGGAGCATGAGGAGTCTATATAAAATAATCCACTATGGGTATCATGTCTTCGTGTCCTCTCAAATGCTTCATACCATCTACACTTAAAAATACAATATTTAGAAGAGCAGCAATCCAACTCAATAATTTCTTGTATTTTCCCAACATATTGAAGGTTCCCTTAAATTATATTCTTATCTTTTGAGCTTGATTGACTGGATTGCTTGAAATCAACCATGATGCCACAATCGAAGGATTGTCTATTTACATCTACACTTTTTACATGATAATTTTGACCATATGCACACATTGTTGGATATTTCCTTTCCTATGAAAGACCATTTATTTCAGTAAAAAAAAATATAATGAGGAATATTAAAATAGTTAATAGTGTCAAAACTATAAGGAAACAACATTTTGTAAAATTCCAACTGTACCTTTCTTTCACATCCTCTAGACATGTTGATTTCATCTTCTGTTATGAATGAATCTATACCTGCATCTTCTATTTGATTTTGAATGTGTTCAATAACCCATTCTAGTGTGCAATTTTTTCCCCATTCCCCAAGCATATTAGTGGGAAGTGGAGTATTCTTTGGGTTCAATCTCTTAAACTGTCTCCTCGCTTCTAACAATTCTCTCTTTTTAAAATACAGATCAATCCATTTGTTCATAAAGTCCATGTGGTACAGAATGAACTTGTCGAGTATATAACTTTCATCTACACCTATTACATGTCAACATGTTTATTTCAAACTCCAAATGTCATGTTGTTAATTTGACAAATAAATTATAGAGTAAATTAATGATTGCAAGAAAAAAAACCACACTGATAGTTAATTTACTTACTAATTTCTACTTCAACACCATTAGATTGTTCTTTTTCTCCATCAATAATATATGATGCTCATTCTTCATCCTAGACATGTGGCCCATCTTCAAAATCCTTACCAAGGAATTCACACATGAAGAAAATTCTTCATTCAATACATACCCTTCAGTCATGCAACCCTCTAGATGTGCCTTTTTTCAGACATATCTTGTAAGAGTTTTCATATACCTCTCAAAGAAAAATATCCACCTTGTTGATATGACACCCGCCAATTCAATGTCATCAACTAGGTGTATAATTAAATGGACTTGTAGGTCCATGAAACTTGTAGGGAGCTCCTTCTCAAATGCACATACAATTTCTACAATTTCCTTCTTCCACTTTGGCACTTCATATTCGTGGATCTCCTTGGAGGTCACCCACCTAATATAAGAATAGTAAATTTGTATGAACCTTTAGTCACAAATTAAAATGTAATATAATATCTATATGTCTCTCTCACACATGAACATTTCATATGACCACATACCTTGTAAATGTTGACAATCGACTTATGGCGTTCCTTAAGTCAACTATAAGACAAGAATCCCCCCTAATTTCCAATGGCATGATATGCTATCAAACACATTTATGAAAAGGTCATTAGTATTTTTTTCTCACACAACAAATATCAAAATATATTTAGTACTTAATCAATGTTACCAATAAATGTTAAATGATGATATATAATACCTTCATTAAATTATGAAAATAATGTATTTTAAATCCTGTGATATGTCCATCAACTGTAAAAGCTTTAGCTAATGATGACCCATAGCCAGTAGGTGTCCTAATTGAACAGATTCATTTTTTAGTTGGTCTAGCTCTTTTTTTTTCAAAATCCATGGAGCTTCTGCATATGTTTCATTTTCCCTACTTGGCCACAAATGTTTTCTATCAAATTTGGTACGCAACAGAGCAATATCTCTCCTCAAAGACAAGGTGTCCTCTTTTCCTGATATATGTCAAAATATAGAATCTAAGACATTTTTGAAGATGTGCATAGGATCTACTAAGTGATATATTAATATATCCTTCTAGTAAGGGATCTCATAAAATATGGGTTTCCTTTTCATTCCTTCTAGCATATGAACTACAACTTGTTTTGGTTCTTCAATTGAATCACCCCGATCAAAAAAATCCTCCCAAGCTCTCAATTCAGCGTCTTCATACTTCTTAAGCCAATCACCTAGACCCATAATCATGGGAGGGCCTTTATTTTCAACTTTTCCATCAAATTGATTCTTCTAGTGATTTCTAAACCTATGATCTAGTGGTAGAAAAACCCTATTGTTTGTGTAAATAAATTTATGTAGATCTTTATAATACCACCCTTGAAATTTTTCTGCACATCTTGGACATGAAAATATCCCCTTTGTTTGAAGCCCTACAATTCAACAAGTAATGTTATTACCATAAAAAAAAATAGTATAAAACTAAGTATGAAAGTTGGGATGAAATAAATTATGAGTGTAAATACGTAAGTATTTTATCTTACTAGAACAAACACCAAGTCTTGGGAAATCATGAATAGTCCAACATAGCACACCATACAACATGAAGGACCTATTTGATGGAGGACATGATATGTCATACATTCTTATGCCTTTCCATAGTAGTTGCATCTCATCAATAAAAGGCGCAAGATAAACATCCATGTTTTTAACTTGATGTTTTCCTAGAACAATGAGAGTCAACATAAGGTGCTCATTTCTAACATTCATCCATGGGGGAATATTTAATACTATCAATCCGACTGGACAAACACAATAATTTGAGCTGAGGAAAGAGAATGAGCACACTCCATCAATTACAAGACCAAACCTGATACTATGGGGTTGATCATTGAATTTTATTGGCCATTTTTCCTCTATGTGTTTCATCTCTTTCAAGTCGGCTGAAATTTGCATGAATCCATATTTACTCATGTTCTTTGCATGCTATTCCATCAATTGTGCAAGTTACTTGTAACAGAACATTCATAATTTGAGCTAAGGAAAGAGGATGAGCACACTCCATCAATTACAAGACCAAACTTGATACTATGGGGTTGATCGTTGAATTTTCTTGGCCATTTTTCCTCTATGTGTTTCATTTCTTTCAAGTCGGCCAAAATTTGCATGAATTCATATTTACTCATGTTCTTTGCATGCTAGTCCATCAATTGTGCAAGTTACTTGTAACAGAACATTCATTGAAGTCTAGGTATAATTGGCATGTGATGTAAAACCTTCTTTGGAACTGTAGGACCTTGTACATATGTACAATATCTCTTCTCTTTGCATACAAGGCATTCTACCTTGTTTTGATATTCATCTCTATATAAAATGCAATCATTTTTACATGAATGAATTCACTTATATTCAATCCCCAACTCAACCAACAACAAACGTGCCTCTCTACAATTTGATGGCAACACATTCTCTTCAGGGAATATTTTAGTTTTTTGTGCCCTATAAGATTGCCAGAGATTAAATCAATTGAATGTTTGACTTATGGTGAACATGTTTGATATGTCAATCTATACTAGGACTATTTATATACAATATATGGTTTTAAAATCCCCTTAAAGAAATATAAACAAAGTCGATAAATGTTTACAAATTGTGTACACCAATTAACAATGCAAAGTAGGAAATAGATTTCAAATCACTTCAATAGGGTAGTGAATCCTTTGTTTGACCAACCAAATAGTGACTTTATTTCTAATAATATTAATGTGCATGCTAGTTGTGAGGTTCTACTTACACCCAATTTGAACACGGGTGTCTTCATTGCTTGCTTGATGGATTCTTTCAAGTTGTTTTCATCAACATTATGTTGGTGGTAATTACCCCTACTATCATCGTTACTGTCAGCCATATGATCATTATTGGCATCATTGTTTCCATCCCCAAAGAAACCTGTAAGCATTTCATTCAATCCTTCTTCATGCACTACATTTCCCTATCATGATTACCATCATTAACACTAGGTGGCATCTCATCAGTATATGCATATCTCATCAACTCTTCAAATTTATCAAGTGGTAGTAATCTCTTCAAACTTTCTCTTTTCGCCCTAGTATTGTTTAAAGGATGGTTTGGATCATCCCATCCAAATCTCAATAACCTAGTTGGATCATGTGTATTAGTATGTGTTTCATCAACATCTACCTATCAACAAACACAAGCATTATTTAATGTTTGCCAACAATTGGATAAATCATAAATATATCAATTTCAAAGAAATATAATCAAATATGGCTTAAAAATAAAAATAAAAATTGTATGAACATATATACATCAATTGAATAATGGAACACTATTTTATAGACTACCTTTTTTATACAATAATTTAAATAAAACACAATTTTTACAACATAGTTTATAAAACATTAGTCCACACTCATTTATTATTCTTTGGTTTTCTACCCTTAGAACATCCTTAGGGAGACATTATTCTTCCCTATTCTTTCACACAGGAGTGCATTTTAAGAAGGGGTAATCAATCAATAACTCATCCCCAATGGTAAGGTCCTTAATAGCCTCAACCATTATCAATATATCAACCTCTCTTTCCATATCTCCATTTTTATCATTTATAACTTCAATAAATTGACAATTCGGTCTTACATTAGGGTCCCTTCCCTTACTACTATTTATAAATCCTACAATATTTTTGTGTGTATGCATGTCCATCTATATACATAAGATGACCTCTATTAATTTCTTTTTCACTTTCCAATTGGAGATGATGTGTATACATATTCGAATTTAGACCATATGCTGACATGCTAGGCTTATATTCTTCTAGCCTTCTCCATTCACCACTATAATATGATGGACCATAATATGGCATTAATCTCCTAGTGGTTTGTTCTAAATTGTTTCTATGTTTAGATCCCACATGTACATTTTTGACAATAAAGAGGCCTAGATTCACTCCATGAATATTGGAGGGTCATGTCATGTAGCTGTATCCCCAATATTGAAACACCTTGTACACTCTAGGTAGTTGTTGATCACTAGGCCAAGCACAATATAGTCAATGATCAAATGTCTCTTTGTAAATTGATCTAAAACTCAGGGGAAAGTCATCATCTCCATCACATTCATTCTTATAGGGTATGTAGTCCACCTTCCCTCTGCCTTTAAGCAAATTATGCATCTTTAAACCAATTCTTGTTTTGTGACTTGTTTTCATCAATTCCTCATCTTTCGAGCTGGTATATTGGCACATATTTTTGTTAGATGTATCATATGATAAATGATCATTGCCCTCTAGGCTATAATTCGGTGATCTAGGAAACTTTAAACCAAGAACTTTATCTTGCAAGTATCCATTTAGAAAAAAATTACTTATTTAAATAATATAAAATAATGTTTAAATGAAATATACATGTTATTTATATCAAATTAGAAAATTCCTTACCACAATTCCTATTGGATTTGAATCAATTGTAAGAGGCATACCTCCGACTAGAAGCTCATCATATATGTAATGTCTTTGTACAATTTCTCATTTGAATTGTTTCTTTCCACAACATACAAAACATCCACAAACAACAATTTCCTCAAAGTATTCATCCCATGTACTATAGTCTTGAACAACCTCTTGTTCAGTGCAATCATCTATTGTGTCTGGAAGATCCATTTTCATATCCTCTTCCACCCACTATCGTCTACATGATTTAATAGTTTCAGGTCCATGTCCACGTACATATCTTCTTCTTTTGCTAGTTGAACGCTTAGGCTTTGCATTTGCTCCAATCTCCATCTAAAATAATCAACAACGTGCATTAATTTATGTCAAGATTGGATAATACATTATAAATTTCAATAATATTGTGAAAAAATATGGACGTATCACAAAATTCCATCAGATCATTTTTTCCTAAGTTAAGTCAAAATTTGAGTACCTGATGTCCCGCTTCATCTATTATGTCCTCATTTGATATGACACGATTTGTTTCCATGGCCTCGTCTCGCCCCTATAATACACGACATAGTAAATAATGCTTACTACACCAATTATATCATTTCAATGAATATGCTATCCAACACAAAACCTCACTTTAGTCATATATTTTCTCAAAGTATTCATCCCATGTACTATAGTCCTGACTAACCTCTTGTTCAGAGCAATCATTTGTTGTTTCTACATGATCTGTCATATCCTCAAACACCCACTATTTTCTACATGATTTAATAGTTTTAGGTCCATGTTCATGTCCTCTTTTGCTAGTTGAACACTCAAGCTCTACATTTGCTCCAATATCCATCTAAAATAATCAACAACATGCATTAATTTATGTCAAGATTGGATAATACATTATAAATTTCAATAATACTATGAAAAAAGATGGACGTATCACAAAATTCCATCAAATCATTTTTTCCTAAGTTAAGTCAAAATTTGAGTACTTGATGTCTGACTTCAATCGTTGTGTCCTCACTTGACATGACACGATCTGTTTCCATGGCCTCGTCTCACCCCTATAATACACAACATAGTAAATAATGTTTAATACACCAATTATATCATTTCAACGAATATGCTATCCAACACAAAACCTCACTTTAGACATATATTTCACACTTTAGATGACTCATCTAGTTGTATAGGGATCATTTCTGAGTTCACAAATCTAACCTCTATTAGTTTTTCACCCACAAAATTGATATGGGATAAGGAATAGATAAAATAGGGAACCATGATTGCTTGCTTGGTACATATGAAGATGAAGTCAATTTAGGATCAATTTGATTATCAAATTCCAAGAAAAATACATCATTTTGCATTGCTAGGTGTTAAATTAGGTGCACTCCGCATTGCCTTTTGCATCCCAGACAGATTACATTTTTTTGATTGGAAGGCGGTGCTAAATTAGGTGCACTTTGCTATGCTAACTATAGCGTCAACTATTGAATGAAGAACAAAAAATTAAAAATTCCCATGTCAAGAAGGAAGAGATGACAAGAGAAAAAAGACACATGAAGGAAGAGAGGAGAAAAGAAGGGAAAAATGACACAATGGAGGGCTACAAGCAAGTAGATCAGAAATTTAATTTAGTTTGCAACACCATAGGTAAGGTTACAATTTTTATTTTTTTTCCCACAAATATTTTTGTTTGGATTAAATGGAGAGGATTGTGAAGAAAGGGTTGTGAATATTGTTTTGTTTACACACAAATCGTTCAAGTCTCATGTGGTTGCAAAGGAGGAGGGTAAAATTATAGACATTGAATTATTTCCTCCACATCCCAGAGTAGTGAACGTGTTTTTGAAATCCCAATGCCTCAGTTCGCTTATCATTCCCATCCCAAGCTTTTGATTTTCGGCTTGATTTCTTGGACCTTCCTTCCATAAAAAAGTAGTCGAGTGCTTTCAAGACAAGTCATTAAACTGCATCCGCCCCACTGTAGCCAGGTCTTGTGGGAACAAAGGTTGGTCGAGACAATATGAGGAGATAGGGCTTTTGAGATGACAATTGAATAATAGATCATTTCCTCAAATTTGTGAGACCTTCGGGCTTAAATTAGCTATTACTAATTTTTACTTATTCTTTTATAGAACAATGAGCTTGTGGTTTCAAATTGTTTGTGTGCACACATTCATTTTCTTTCTAATCAGTGGATGAGACTCAAGCATGGGACCTATCCATATTAACTCTCAATAAAACCACACTTCGCGCCCTTTTTATCCCCCAAAGATTACCATTCTATATAGGTGCGCAAGCGTTGGCTTTTTTACAATACATTTGTTTCATTTTGCATATATTTATATCCTTTCAAATATATTTATATTCTATACAAGTACACAAGCAATTGATTCATGGGCATTTAAATCCAGAAAGAGAGTCATTCAAGGTAAAACTTTCATGCCACAAATTGGATGAAAACTTTCATACCTGATGATGAGCCTGGTTTTTGGTCCAATTTTAAGTAGAATCTATAGTTTATTTGCTGAAATTTGTCATAAATTTGATGCTAAATGTTGATGTTTTCATAATGTTTCCCTCAAACCATAGACATTGGACTTAAATCCTATCTCTGCAAGTTTTAATGACATTACAAGTTTTCTTATTTTCCTACAAAAATATCCACACCATACACTTAATGAAGACTCGCAAAAGTTTATTTTCCTGAGAGGAATCAATGATAGTTGCACTAATTCCTTGGACCTCATGGGAGGAGGAGATATCTCCCAAGTTCCTTGGGAAGATATTAAGAAAATATGCCAGAACTACTCTAGGGTAGCTTCAAAGAAGGGGAGAGCTTACCAATCTTCCATGGGTAAGTCAACTACCAGTGGAGTTTCAAGAATGGAGATTACTTATTTGTTGGTAGACTTCAAGAAAGGAATTATAAATAATCTAGCTACTTAGCTAGATACACTTCAGGCCAAGAAGAAACAAGAGGAGGAAGAGGCAATGTTGACAGAGTATTGCCCCCACTGCAAACAAAAGAAGGATTGTAGATGCAAGATGGTAGCTAATCTTGAAAGAAAGAAGATTCCACTTGAGTTCAAGCCAATCTAGATTGAAGAAGACCAAGTCTACTATGTTGCACAGAGGAAGTCTTGGTCTCTAAGACAAGGTATGCCACCGGATCCACTATCCTATGTTGGGCCATATTTTAATTCCTATTTATCTAGTAACCAATGGAAACCCCCATATCCATCTAGTTATGGAGGATATCCACCACAGCCTTGGAGTAACCCTCTAAACGCTTGGCCTGGTCATCAGAATTCTCCACCCTAGTGGGAGCAACCTCAGGGGAATTCATAGCAATTTCAAGGGCATTGGCAGCCACCTCTAGGAAATTGGTAGTAAACAAATCAATGGAGAGGAGGACAACAATGGCCTACTCATACAACCAATTACATATAGTCACCTTCTCATCCCCAGCAACCTACTATAATTCCTCCACCTTCTAATCCAAGCTCAAATGCACCTAAACCTACTCAGCTACCAGCTCAGCCCACATAAAATCCAAATAAAAAACCATAACAATAGCCTGCATACTCTATTGATTCAAATCAATTCCCTGCATATGTTGTGAGTGTAAGTGACATCCACTTGTGTTCAGGAACTACTCTACCAACCCCTTCCAAGCCCATTATCACTGAACTTCCTATGGAAGAGGAAGAGGAACCTTTGAATGATCCCATTCAGCCAAGCGTACCTAAAAATCCTGAACCAGTCCAAGTCAAATAGACTAAACAAGAGCCACCATTTCCTCATAGACTGGAAGTTTCCAAGAAGAAGGAAGAAAAGGAGGATACAAATTTTGATACCTTGGATCAGCTAAAGCATAAATGTGTCCAGATACCTCTATTTCAGGCCATAAAGGATATTCCAATCTACGACAAAGCTATCAAGGAAACATGCCTCAAGAAGCTAGGTAGGAAAAAGAAGGACCCAACTATAGTTCATGTGGTGGGAAAACTAGCTAAAATCATGCTAGGAAAAGTGACTATCCCCAAGTATACTGACCCAGGCAGTCATGTGGTAGCAGTTGTTATAAATAGGGTCCAAGTAAAGAATGCATGGATTCATTTAGGGGAAGCAATAAATGTAATAACCAAAGACATCCTACAAAAACTAGACATTGCAAGCATGAGATCTATTCCTACTATCTCGCAACTTGTTGATAGCTCTATTGTTAAGCCTGATGGTGTAGTGGAGGATCTTGTGGTAGTTCTAGATTCCTAGGAGTACCCAATAGACTTTATGATTCTTTCTCCTAAAGCTACACTAGGTGAGTATCCCATTATTCTTGGAAGGCCTTGGTTAGCAATTATAGACATGTACATTGGATGTCGGTCAAGAAATATGACCATTTTAGAAGGGAGGAGCACTAAAAGGTTTGTTCTTTATCCACCTGATTAGCCATCTCATGATGAAGATAATCCTATATGGCCACAAGTTGGTGAAGAGGTCAGGGAAGTTAATTCGGTGGCGTAGCTTATGATGCTAGGTAGAAGCTCTTTCATGAAGTTCCAAGATGAGGATGAAGTATTCGCTAACATCATTCAGAACCATTGTGAAGTGGAGGAACCATCATCTTCTCATTCTACTACTCCAATCAAGACACTTATGCTTGCTCTCCTGTAGCCACTCTTCATGCAGATAGACTTCCTACAGCAACAGGTATGTCCCATACATTTCTGCCATATGAATTAAAGGTACCATGTGTTAATGAAGCAACCATGATGGAGTTAACTACACAAGTCTAGGTGTCGGAAGGAAAATATCTGAATGTTAATAGTAGATTAAATGAAGAAAAACAATTATTATTAGCAAGCCTATTAAGGACCCATCAACATGCATTTGCATGGGATTATCATGATATGAAGGGATTGGACCCTAAAATTTGTACACATAGAATTTACATAAGAGATGATTGCACCCTAGTAAGACAACCATAGAGAAGAATTAACCCTGCACTAAGAGAAATTATGAAAGGAGAACTGTAGAAATTACTAGATGTAGGATTTATCTACCCCATTTCAAATAGTCAGTGGGTGTCTCCATTAGTGATTGTGCCCAAGAAAGGAGGGAAATGGTGAGTTTGTGTTGATTATAGGGAACTTAATGCTGCCACCAAGAAGGACCACTTTCCCTTACCCTTCATTGATCAAGTTTTGGACACACTTGCAAGAAAGCAATACTTTTCTTTTCTAGATGGATTCAGTGGCTACAACTAGATCCAAATTGCACCAGAGGACCAGAAGAAGAACACATTTACCTATCCATGGGGGACCTATGCTTCTTCGGTTCTCCTATTTGGCTTATGTAATGCAAGTGTAACTTTTTAGAGGGCAGTCATTAGCATATTCTCAGACATTTCTCATGATTGCATGGAAATTTATATGGATGACTTTACCACTTATGGTGTTGATTTTAATCAAGCATTGGAAAATCTCAGGAGAGTCCTACAGAGATGTGAAGACCAAACCTTTTCCTTAAACAACGAAAAGTGCTTCATGATGATGCAAGAAGGTGTAGTTCTTGGCCACTACATCTCCCACAAGGGAATTCAAGTAGATCCTACAAAGATTGAGGTAATCACAAATCTACCCACACCTGCAAAAAATAAGGATGTTAGGAGTTTCTTGGGTCATGCAGGATATTATAGGTGTTTCATCAAGGATTTCAGTAGGGTAGCAGCACCATTGTACACTCTTCTCACTAAAGATGTTGAATTTCAGTGGACTGAAGCCTATGCCAAGGCATTTTCTGAATTGAAGGCAACTTTGACTCATGCTCTTGTACTCAAAGGGCCTAATTGGGAGCTTCATTTCCACATCCATACTAATGCATCAGATTATTCCATAGGAGCAGTCTTAGGACAGAAAGAAGGAGTTGTTGAAAATTCCATTTACTTTGTCAACAAAAAATTACAAGGAGCTGAATTCAATTATACAATGACAAAGAAAGAAATGTTGGCAGTAATCTATGCACTAGACAACTTCAGACATTATATAATTGGCTACCAAATCTTTGTGCACACTGATCATGCAGCCATTAGATATCTCATGAATAAACCTTTGATCATAGGTAGATTGGCAAGATGGTTATTGTTGATGTAGGAGTTTGATATAACCATTGTGTATAAGCCAGGGAAGGCCAATGTTGTTGCAAATTTTATTTCAAGGCTAACTACATCAGAAGATAATCAGCCCATAGATGACTCTTTTTCCGATGAGCATCTATTCTCCCTCAGTATAGAAACACCCTGGTATGCTGATATAGCTATTTATTTGGTCACAAGTAGAGTTCCTTCTCACTTCTCCCCAACAGAGAAAAGGGAACTCATTGAAAAATATTTTCCTTTCTATTGGATTGTTGGATGCTTGTTTTATACTAGACCAGACCATGTCATGAGGAGATATGTGAGAGAGGATGAGACATATGACATTTTGCATGCATATCACAATGAACCATGTGGAGGACACTTTGCAGCCAAGAGGACAGCCATGAAGGTTTTGAACACAAGGTATTACAGGCCAACACTCCACAAGGATGCAAGAAGGTATACCAAAAAATGTGATAGATAACAAAGAATGGGTAGACCAACCAGATATGATGAAATGCCACTTTTCCCTCAGGTAGTAATCACTCCCTTTGACAAGTGGCGATTGGATTTTGTGGGACCCATTGACCCTCCATCAAATGGTAAGTCTTATATATTGGTATGCACTAATTATGTGACAAAATTGGTAGAAGTTAGGGCCATGAAGCATGCAAGAGATAACAAGGTTGCAAAATTTCTTTATGAAGAAATTTTCACAAGATATGGCATCCCGAGAGAAATAGTGACTAATCAAGGGGCTCAATTCACATCAACCCTTGTTGCAGTACTAGTTAATGAGTACAACATAAGGCACAAGAAGTCTACTCCTTATCACCCCTAGGCTAATGGCCAAATTGAGGTGACTAAGAGAGAAATTGAAGCCATTCTAACCAAAACGATATCTATCCATAGAAAGGATTGGGAAAATAGATTACCAGAAGCTATTTGGACCTATAGGACAACCTACAAAATAACTACAAGATTCACTCCATTAGAGTTGTTGTATGGAAGGATAGCTATGATGTCCTTTGAATTTGAATATAAGACTCTGCGGAATATAGTAGATTTGGGGATGGATATTTATGAGGCACAAAGAGAAAGAATCATGCAACTAAATGCTTTGGATGAGATAAGGAGAGCAGCCCTACAGCATAATGAAGTAGTGAAAAATTAAAGAAACAAGTGGCATGAAAAATTTATCAAGGACAAGAAATTCCAACCAAGAGATTGGGCCCTGCTCTATAACTCAAGATATTAGGACAATGCAAGAAAATTGTAGACAAGGTGGCTAGGACCATATGAAGTTGTTGAGGTCTTTCCTAATGGAGTTTTTCAACTTACTACCATTGACCCTGTCAAGTTCAAGTTACTTGTCAATGGTCATCGCCTCAAAATATATCACAAGCCAGCTTCCAAAGAAGAGTTCATGTAGCAATTCACCCAGTATGCAACACCCAAGCTTCCTGCAGTTGAAGGAAATGGACCTACTGTCCCTCCTTCTAGCTAATTAAGGTACGCACTTCTCATAATAAAGACTTTCAATTATGTGGAAGTCCATTTCTTCATCCATCCACCCATTCACCAATCCATCACCACCTTTCTCTCTCTTCCATCACTTCATTCCACCTCACCTCATTCCACTTCATCTTCATTAATTGCTCAATTTATTCTCTAAAAAGGAAAGCGGTACTTTCTTCACAATATTTTCCATAAATCCTCCACACATTTAGGTATGTGTGCATTAATTGCTATCTTTTAATCATCTTTTAAGTGAATTCATTTAATCACTATACGTTAGTATAGATGTTCACATAACATGCCATTATTCCTCGTCAAATCACCACTCCCGTCTCGCATGTGTAGACACATGTCCAAATTTAGGTTGGGGGGAAGAAAATGATGCAAATATATTGCCCGTGTGTCAATTTATGCTAGGCTACGTCAGAAAATTTAAAATGAGTTGATTTGAAATCTGAGTGAGAGGACAGCTTGCATGTGTGAAGTGATATTAACTACAACCGCCATTTCTTCTCATCATAATTCTCCTTTATCACTCCTTTTCTTTCCATTATTGACCCTGTCGTAATCTTGAGTTGTAAGCAAAAAGGTGAAACAAAAGAAAGGAAATTCAGTCAATATTGGCACTAGAAATTTTGAAGGTATTGCAAGAAAGTGAACTTGATTTTGAGACGAGAATTGCAGGAAAGAAATTGCAGAGCATTTATTTGATTGCAAAAAATGGGAGGTGGGTTAATTTGAAATGAACCCATGATGCATGATGTTTTATTGCAAGATGCACAATGCTTGGAAAAATTTAGAAACTATGGATGGTTAGATTACTTCCTAAATTTGGATGGCTTTGATGAAAGAATTTTCCTTGAATTCACCCAAACATTTTCTGAAGGAAAAGCCATAGTAAAATGGTTGGAAGTTGTGGCAACTGAGGAAAGAATTGCAGAGGTCATAGGGTTATCGGCTAATGATGAAAATCACTTTGCCTCTAGAGACGCCAGATCAGCTAGGGCCAAATTTACAAAGCCAAATGACCCCCCATTGAGCATAGATAAATAGGGTGCAAAGACAATCTCTTTGCCTGAGCCATGGAAGCAGATAGCTATTTATGTTATCAAATACATCACCTATGAGGGTTTCCAGTCGAATTTTCATTTTGTGCACTTCAATCTTTTGAATCACATGAGGCACGAGAGAGGGATGAATGTGCCTAATGTGCTATGCAATCTCCTCTCAATCATGATGGTCGAGACTCAAAAAGGTAGGGATAATTCTGTTTCCCACCATTGTCTGATTAAATTGCTAGTTGAAAAGTCTTTGCATGATGTATCTATAATGTCCTGGGAAGAATTTATAACTGTTGATCAAATTAGACCCGAGAACTTACATCCTAGGGCTTTAGCTCAATGCCATAGGTCTAGTAGGAGATTGAGCATGGTTGAATCCACTCTTGGTGCTTCAACCTCTAGCACTAGCTCTAGTGTGAGTCCTCCTACAACAGAAGAAACCATAGAAATTAGTTCTTCTGGAGCAAAGCACTTAGAAAAAGAAAGCTCTTCATTAGATTCTGAAGATGACATTGTACTTCAAACCCTGATGAAAACTAGGGCACAAAAGAGAGAAGTAGAAACGAGAAAAGGGAAGGCTAAAACACAGCCTATAGAAAGCAAGGTGCCATGTTCTAAGAAGAGGAAGGTTGACACTATTCATCCTGCAGCCAAAGGAAAGTGTGAGAGACCTCCCACGAAATCAAGACCAACTGGGCTTGTGATTGGTACACCTCCATAGGAAATCCCTAAGCCTAGTGAGACATCACATGAGGACCCTAAAGCTCCAATGGGGTAGGAGAATTTCAAAGAAGAAGACATATTTGGGAGAGCAACAAATATAACACTAGCCAATCTTGCTAACATTGCAGAAGATTTTGAGGAAAATCAAGATTTCCTGTAGCATGAGAAAGAAGTCGTGCACCAAGAAGTCCTACAACAACAACTAGAACTAGAGCAGGAGTTCCTATAGCCACAATAAAAACAAGAACAAGGTCCCCTGCTATTTAATTTAAAGATCATATTGACATGTACAAAAATTAATTCAAAATCAGTCACAAGACACAACAGATACCCTAGGAAAACCCTCCTCTTGAGGGAGAAAAACCCAGCCAATAATATCTCTTATATTATTGAATCTCAATAAGAAAACTCCTTTACAATAGAGGCCAATAATAATCCCAAGAGAATGCACAATAAGTTGATTCTCACACAACAATATGACAATGATAATCTCATACTTTGATAATAGATCGACTAATCTACTCTGCTTCTTTCTCTTATTCGCACCTTAGACTAGTGAATGGATAGTGTAAATTGGATCATCAACAATGAGAAAATGAATGAATATATACACAAGTTTTGGTAGAGGATGTGCCTCTTCAAATCATAACCAAGTCGGCCTTCATAAAAGGTCGGCCACCAATAAATAATATTATTTCATAGGAGATCGTGCCTAGTGAGAAAATCGTATCCAAAGTAGAATGAGGTCGGCCTCATACAATTCTTCATTAAATGATGACTCTTCAAAACTCGTGCCACTTATAAATTAAATAGCCTCTCAGCTATTATTTAATTTATCAAATGAAGTAAAGGAGAAGCTCGAAGAAATACAACTAAAGTTGCATTTAATCATCAACACCTGCAACAAGAAGTGGAAGAAGAAACAATACCCCTACAACCAGAGATCACTGGAAAACCTGAGTCCATGCAGATAGTGCCATATGAGGAACCGCCATTGACAAAAAGAATGGTAGGAATTCATAATCCTTCTGATTTTATAGTACATGCAGCAATTTTGAATTTATGGAAAGAAATACAAAGGAGGGAGGAAGAATGGAAAAAGAAAAAATAGAAATTGAAGAAGGAAATTCAAAAGAGGGGTGAGGAGATTGAAGATAAGGATGCAGAAATTGCCACCTTGAAGCAAAGGGTGGATGATATGGCAACCTTGGCACCACAAATTTTGGAATGTAGGACCCCTCTAAGGGTCTATGCTCTTCTCCTAAAGGAGAAATATCTCTCTTTTAAGCTGTCAAGGATCGCCTCAAGTTTTAATCCTTCTATTGACACCCCTATGGAATTTTTCAATGCTTAGAGGATTGCCTCACCTGAAATGAAAAATTTGATGTGTGAGTTTTATTTGCATAATTATGTTGTAACTCAAGACCATTATTGAAACCCACTGTTGTATGTTGGAGATGTCCAATTAAGGGCATTTATGTCTTGGGTACAAAATGAGATTAGTTGGGAACAACAACATGGGGCTTATAAACAATTGGAGTCTAACATCCCTCTACCCATTAGAGTTGAATCAAGCAACCTAAGGGATATTTGCAGAGAATGGAACATAATGCTTCTCAGACTTAGTTATGGCAACAAGATTATGTCTTAGATTGAGGAAGTTTATAGTGAGTATGAGGTAAATACAACAACAAAGGAGGAAACTATGAGAAGATGTATATCACAAAGATGGAATAGCCTAACTGATGAGCTGAAACAAGTTAAGCCTCATTCCATCCACAATTATGTTGCAGCACTAAAAAAAATTGATAGGTACATATTCAGATTGGGAGAACACAGGGGCGATCGTGCCTTCCCTTGACTTTCCAACCACCCATGCTCATGTGGCCTGTGCCAAACTTCAAATTCTACCAATATGACATTGCTATAGAAAAATAGAGATGAAAAAAATTTGATAGGATTAGGAGGATTCTATTGGGATTCTGATTCATGCACATCAGCCACTGATGTTGGAAAACTATCAGTTGCAAATTTCAGAGCCTTGACCAAGTAGAAGAACACTTCCCCTATTGGAGGACCAGCAAAACATTAGGTTGGGGAGAGTGATGAGCCTATTTTTTGGTCCAATTTTTTGTAGAATCTATAATTTATTTGCTAAAATTTTTCATGGAATTCGATGCTAAATGTTGATATTTTCATAATGTTTCCCTCAAACCATATACATTGGACTTAAATCCTATCTCTACAAGTCTTAATGACATTGGAATATTATGTGGATTATCTATATTGATTTTGCCTGTGGTTAATGAATATTCCTTAAGGTGGTTACAGATGTGCATTTATTGTGTGTACTGACATTGTCATGTAGATTTAATATGCTAAGTTGAGGAAGATACTGCCAGGTGGGCATGCACCATAACGTCCAACAAAGGAATCACTCAAAGTCAAAGGAGTTCGACAATAGAAGATTCTTCATGCAACCAAATGTAACCGCCTTATAGTGGAGTTTAATGATTGAACATGCGCAGGAATTATTGTTGTGCTAACTTTGTGTTTGGACCTGCATATATGACCAGATTCCATGCACACGTAATCGTCATCGCTCCATTTTTTTTCCATAAATGGCATCCTCCTAGTTGTGGAGTTGACTACCTTGTTTAGTTGGTAGTATAAATAAAGATCTGATGCTCCTTCCTTAGGAGGTTGCACAATTTAATATTGTACTTGCACTCTCAAGTTTTTAGTAATATAGATACACTACTCTTTTGTACTCATGATTTACAGTGAATAACATAAAGTTCTGAGTTCGAGCATTTGAGTTCTCATTAGTTTTAGAGGATACTTATCCAAGGGGGACCACTTGGTGAGTAATTCATCTTCTTAGTTTAGAATTAGTTTAGTATTACTTTTTGTTTAGTAATTAGTTAGAAATCTGGCATCGACTGTTCCTACAGCCACTAGAATTCCATTTTGTGATTGTTCCTACAACCAAAGCAAAAAAAGTAGTGCCCTGTTTGTTGCTCATATTTTCATTCCTGTTATTCATTTTAGTTTGATGTAGTTGTTGGTTGATGATTGGAATTTATGGTATTCCCTTCTAAGAAATTTACCTTCAGCATTGTGTGTTCCTTAGCTGTAGACTATAATGGCTACTTTGAGTTCCTAGTGCACATACTATGCTAACCCATTTCAAGTTCACATCCCTGGGTTGACAAGTTAAATGCACCTTCATGATGATTGAAATAGCTATTCAGGTTAGATGTCCAATCTCTGAATCATGGTTGTAAGGGCTTAGTTATTAAATCATTGTAGGAGGAAAACACCTGACAGTGTATACTTCATTTTCCTCCACAGATTGGATGAAAATAATTTTCCCTAGGTCACCTCAAAATGTCAAGCGACAGAGGGAAGAGAACAAAGGGAGAAAACTCTAGCCACAATGAGGTAATTCATTGTCAATTTAAAGATTTGTAAATGTTTCCCTTGTTTCTTTCATTTTTACTTTTTACTTTTTTATTTTTAAATTTAAAAGAAGAAATTTATTATATATATAGGGACATGTGACTGACAAAGATAAAGAGGCATTGGATTCCATATTGGGGGCAGAGGTAGTGAACAATTTGGATGATGTACGCTAGACAATGTTTGTCAAATACATAGAAAATCGATCTAGTGAAGCCCATCAAACATTGTAACCAAATCAACCATTTCAAAGGGAATCAATTGATTCCCCGAGTAGTCCTAGATTGAGCAAAAGATCCAGGAGGAAATTAGTAATAGTAAACTCTAGGAGTGTAGAACATGGAGCAATGACTTCCACTATCCCACCCACTTGTGGGACACAGACTTCTTCCACCATGCCAAGTTTTCATTCTTGCATTGGTACCTACAATACCAAGATAGAATATGATGTGGTTTCAGGGGAAGTCCAAATGACAAATGTTGGAAAAGGGTTTGTGAATAGGTTGAAAGAATCATGCCTTCAATGGTTCAAAGACATTCTACATTTTCCATTCTCAAAGATACCCATACACCTGCAAAAAGTAGTTATCAATGACATGGAGACTGAATTTGGCACAGGTTGGTCTGTGAAGAAGGTAAAGCTACAAATGTCTCAAAATTGCAAGAGATTTCAGTGCAACCATTTACAAAAAAGATAAAAAAAACCCCTCCCGAGCTAAGGCTAATTGATGCAAGTTTCAAAGTATGGAAAGAGCTTGTAAAAGCATATGAGAAGTCTGAAGCATGAAGGAAGTCCAGGGAGGAGAGTACGTGGGTATTTTAATTTTCTCATAAGATTATATCAAATTTATTAAACAATTTTTAAATTTTATTTGTGCATAGTTAAATTGAATTAGTATATGTTTCAAGATAAGGCATCTAAGGCTAGGCTTCAAAAACTTTGTGCCATGCATCACAATGGCCAGAAAGGTTTACAGGCCTTGATCTATAAATTTGAAAGTATATTTAATATGTTAAATGATATTTTATTTAATTCTGTAGGAAAGAGTAAATGATTGCATATTAATTAGTTTAACTAGTCCATGTGCCATGTTTTGACAAGAGGAGAAATATGGTCGGCATCTAAAGCAATTTGAAAAGGAAAAGTTACAAAGCAAAAAGTGGGTCAATTTAATAATCTGGATGGAGAATGAGGTATCAATAGTTGACTTTCAATAACTTAGTTGGATATTGTTGTGTTAATATGTCAATTGGAATTTCTTGTGTTGAGTTGTTTATTGATGTGTAGGATGAGTTCTAAAGTGCTTCTTTGTTGGCCCTAGATCCCACTCAATTGCCCCATTATTTCATGTTGAGGAAAAAAATATTGTTTGCCTTAAAGGGTAGTAGGTGACATTCATGCCTTATTTTTATCTCATCTTTTAATTAATGACCATTGTATTTTAATATCTCTTAAGTGTCCTCATTTAAGCTGAGTTGTATCATTTGAGTAACTTATTCCCATGTTGATTTGATTTATCTTCTATTCTCTCAAACATGGTGTCTCAAGGAGTGCTTCCTTGAATTCATGTTGTCATTCTACTAAGTGATCCACATGCATCTTTGTCATCCTTCCTCACGATGTTGCCATTCTTTTAACATGTAAGAATGTTTTGATGCATCTTGGTAGGAATCTTATAGATCTAACACATTCTTGTAGTCTACATCACTTGGCGTAGCTAACCAACCACTTAATTTGTCCATCTAATTGAAAAAAGGTAGTAAATTCCTATCTTTCAAGTTAAAAAAAACTCCATAAATAAGGAAATCAACAGTAAAAAATTGCAACCTGATTTGATCAACATAGAGAAGTGTGTAATACTAGACTTATTAACATTCAAAAGATAAATGGAATGTCCTTAACACCAAGTAGATCTATCCAAAAAATCTAACTAAAAACACAAACGTGCTCCCACACAGAATGGCCTAATGGTTGGTTTCCATAGAAGTCATACTATTGAAGTAACAACACTGATCAAGTTAACATATATGCATCATTTGCATAAATAGTTGAACCATTTATGTGCATGAATAAATAGTAGAAGGATGTAGATGAACTTAATTCATCTAACTTTATGCCTCTTGGTAGGCATTCCTCTTGAATCTCTAATATCAGGTGCCCGAGACTTCCCTGTAGCTTTTACCTTTCATCATTTCCTTTCCTCTTCATTATCAAACTCATCTCCTTTTTCCTTATCTACATTTTTGGATTCAGCTTCTAATTCACCCCATGTTTTACCTTCCTCCCCTTAAGATTATTCTTCTTCTTCTCCGTCCTCATCTAACTCCACAAGAGATTCATCTTTTGAACCTTCCTCATATAATTTTGATTCCTCTTCTACATCAAAGGGTTCATATCCTTGATCTAACTCTTTTGAATTATCAGAAGTAGAATCACTAGATTCCATATTCAAAAATTCCCAACCACCATCTTCAATAAATTCTTTTGGATCATCAGTAATAGTCTTCAAAATTGGCCGCCAGTTTAAGTTCATTCTGCTTTCATAATACTTTATATCCATGGATTTTAGCCATTCCTTGATGCCATCAAGCAAAGATTGAGGAATGGAGTCAATGAGGAGTACATCCCACTCGAAGTCTTTGAAAACAATAGCCATATAAAATTCCTTTTTCCCAAGTCCTACTCTCTCAAGGTTAACAATCTCAATCTCACTAATAGTGAATACTAAGAAAGGTAATTCCACCAGTTCTCTACCAAATAGTTTATTGTAGGAACAATAAAAGCAAAGGCTTTGAAAGGAACTCCATGAAAACCAAGCTCTCTAAATGGTACATCAAAATCTAGTTCAAAATCTTTTAGATGAGGCTTCTCCCATAGCTCTCTTACTCACTTGACAAATCCTTGAAACTCTGCATTGATATTATTTTTCATGTCCCTCTCTTGTTGTTCTTCCTCAATTTCATCAAGATCATACATTGACCTTCTTTCCCCTCCTAAAGTTTAGACCACATACATTACCTCCACATAATACTAAACATCCTTGGTCTTCTTGGTTCCCACGCCATGATATGGTTATGCAAATGAAAATGAAGAAAAGTAATAATCTCCTTCTCCGTTGGCTGGAGGAATGAATGCTTAATGTTTTGATACATGATATCAGCTCTCTCTTCTGCTCTCATGGTTGAATACCAAAATCCATTATGGTGGGCCTCCAAAGTTCCAATCATCTTTCTTCCTCTTCCATAAAATGTCAGCCTAATCCACAAGTCTTCTAACCTAATTGCCTTTTTTTTGAAAGCTAAAGTTTCTCCTGAGTCACCAATGTATCTCTCTTTGCCTTTTCAAACTCTTTCATTACTACAAGAAATTAGTGCCTAATTGATTAACAATTTCAATCTCACTAATAGTGATTACTAAGAAAGGTAATTCCACCAACTCTACCAAATAGTTTACCGTAGGAACAATAAACGCATAGGCTTTGAAAGGAACTCCATGAAAACCAAGCTCTCTAAATGGTACATCAAACTCTAGTTCAAAATATTTTAGATGAAGCTGCTCCCATAGCTCTCTTACTGGCTTGAAAAATCCTTGAAACTCTACATTGATATTATTTTTCTTGTCCCTCTCTTGTTGATCTTCCTCAATTTCATTAGGATCATACACTGACCTTCTTGCCCCTCCCAAAGTTTGGACCACATCCATTACCTCCACATAAAACTAGACATCCTTGGTCTTCTTGGTTCCCATGCCATGATAAGGTTATGCAAATGAAAATGAAGCAAAGTAATCATCTCCTTCTCTGCTGGTTGGAAGAATGCATGCTTAATGTTTTGATACATGATATCATCTCTCTCTTCTGCTCTCATGGTTGAATACCAAAATCCATTATGGCGGGCCTCCAAAGTTTCATACATCTTTCTTCCTCTTCTACCAAATGTTGGCCTAATCCACAAGTCTGCCAGCCTAATTGCCTTTGTTTTTTAATGCTGAAGTTTCTACTGAGTCACTAGTGTAGCTCTCTTTTTCTTTTCAAACTCTTTCATTGCTATAGGAATTTAGTGCCTAATTGATTAACAATCTCAATCTCACTAATAGTGATTACTAAGAAAGGTAATTCCACCAACTCTACCAAATAGTTTACCATAGGAACAATAAAAGCAGAGGCTTTGAAAGGAAATCCATCAAACTCTAGTTCAAAATATTTTAGATGGGGCTGCTCCCATAGCTCTCTTACTCGCTTGACAAATCCTTGAAACTCTGCATTGATTTTATTTTTCCTGTCACTATCTTGTTTTTCTTCCTCAATTTCATTAGGATCATACACTGACCTTCTTGCACCTCCTAAAGTTTGGACCACATCCATTACCTCCACATAAAACTGGACATCCTTGGTCTTCTTGGTTCCCACACCATGATAAGGTTATGCAAATGAAAATGAAGAAAAGTAATCAACTCCTTCTTCGTTGGCTGGAAGAATGCATGCTTAATGTTTTGATACATGATATCATCTCTCTCTTCTTCTCTCATGGTTGAATACCGAAATCCATTATGGTGGGCCTCCAGAGTTCCAATCATCTTTCTTCCTCTTCCACCAAATGTTGGCCTAATCCACAAGTCTACCAACCTAATTTCCTTTGTTTTTGAAAGCTAAAGTTTCTCCTAAGTCACTAGTGTAGCTCTCTCTACCTCTTCAAACTATTTCATTGCTATAGGCAATTAGCGCCTAATTGATTAACAATCGCAATCTCACTAATAGTGATTACTAAGAAAGGTAATTCCACCAACTCTACCAAACAGTTTACCATAGGAACAATAGAAGCAGGGCTTTGAAAGGAACTCCATGAAGACCAAGCTCTGTAAATGGTATATCAAACTCTAGTTCAAAATATTTTAGATGAGGTTGATCTCATAGCTCTCTTACTCGCTTGACAAATGCTTGAAGCTCTACATTGATTTTATTTTTCCTATCCCTCCCTTGTTGTTCTTCCTCAATTTCATTAGGCTCATACATTGACCTTCTTTCCCCTCCTAAATTTTGGACCACATCCATTACCTCCACATAAAACTGGACATCCTTGGTCTTCTTGGTTCCCATGCCATGATAGGGTTATGCAAATGAAAAAAAAGGAAACTATTTATCTCCTTCTCCATTGGCTAGAAGAATGCATGCTTAATGTTTTGATACATGATATCAGTTCTCTCTTCTGCTCTCATGGTTGAATACCAAAATCAATTATGGTGGGCCTCTATAGTTCCAGTCGTCTTTCTTCCTCTTCCACCCAATGCTAGCTTGATCCACAGGTCTGCTAGCCTAATTTCCTTTGTTTTAGAAAGTTGAAGTTTCTATTGAGTCACCAGTGTAGCTCTCTCTTCCTTTTCAGACTCTTTCATCACTATAGATCGTCTGTGGTATTTAATCATTTGTACCACATGGTTGATGTGCTTTGAATCCTTGGATCTAAAGAAAATTTCCTTAACATAAATACTGCTAGGTAATTTCAATGTTTTCATGCAATTGGAATTAAAGTCGATACTTGAAACATTGAAAATTATCCTTATATAAGAATTCCCTCCATATTATTGGCTTGTAACACTCTTGATGGTGGCTACATGAAATGGAACCATGATACCATATATGGGTTCCAGAACAACATCATTTTTTCCTATCAACCTGAATCATGATAAGCTCTCTAGAAATGGGGATATCTTCCACATTTTCGTATGAAACTATCTTAGTGGATGGCTTGGAAGAGCCATGTCCATCTCCTGTACCAATGCCCCCTGCAGCCAATCTTCTTGCAGTCTCCTCATTCTTTTGCAAAGGGTTGGCACTTAAGGTTATGTAATAGAATTTATAGTTAGTTAAATTGTATAACAATTTTTTTTATGATTTTTACTAACATTTATTAGAATTGTTACATGTTTTACATCATTGGAATCACATATTAGCTGTAACTTTTTTGAAATTTTATTATGGTATGTGCACTTTGATATGATCTAATATGATTATGGGGTAAAAGAGAGAAGTTGGGTCCATGAAGAGGGGAAGTTTTGGCCAAAAAAAATCTTGCAGAAAACACATACGCATTATTAAAAAAGCATGTGTGTTATGCTTCAGGTACCCGAGTCTTTAAAAAAATGTGTATGCACTAAAAAACGCATACGCATAACTATATAATGCATATGCATTTTATAACACATACAAATCATTTATTTAAAAAAATAAATACCTTTTAGAAATGCATACACATTTTAAAACGCGTACGCGTTTTGTAACAAAAAACATATACGCGTTTTAAAATGGGTTTGCATTTCTAAAAAGTATTTATTTTTTTAAATTACCAAGAAAATAAAGAACGCATATGTGTTTTGTAACACATATGCATTTTTTAAAAACGCCTATACATTTTTAAAATTTAAAATTCCCAACCCACATGTTGCCTCAGTTTTAGGCTCGAGAAAGGCTTGGCAACCCGACCCTAGCCTTTGACTTGCAACTAAAAAACTAAGGCAGATTGAAGAAGAATGTCCAACTTTGGCAATATAGTCGATGGACTGTTTTTCTAAATCAATCTATAAAATTAAAACCCATTAGAGAACACAATGTCTATTTTCCAAATATATAATTTTTATTGAGATTGGATTATATTTGTTATTTTTTAATTAATTTCTAAGCAAAATAGTCCTTAAAATTAAAATATCAAGTTTTTTTTATTTTTTAATAATTTTTTTCTAGTTAAGTTTCTTGTAAAAAAAAATGGCATCAATATTAAAAATTATTTACACAATAAAATAAAAATATTCAAAAAATGTTTAGTTTAGGTCCAATTATGTTGTGTACACATTGATTTTTAAAAACAATTAAACAATAAAAATTCAATAAAAATAATATTTAAAAAAAAAACTACAAATTTTTTTTTTCATCAATCTTCATGTTGTTAGTTATCTTTCCCCAAAAGGAATCAGTAAAATAATTTTATTTGGGTTAAAAAGTGGTGTCTATACATGTATATGGTATGGTAAAAAAATAGGGACTTTTAAAAAGTGGTTTTTATACATCCCTATCAAAATTTAATTTCTATCATCTGGGTATTTTAATAAATTACATATTTGGAAACTAGATTTGAAATGCTAAATTTCATATTAAAGTGACTTTTTTTAAGATTCATTGTGTAAGTGCCTCAAATTTTTAGTCTAAGTGTGACAATTTCTGAAAAACAGCAAAAACACACCCACTTTTTGATCTTTTTATGGACACTTCTTGCATCAACCCTATAGTTTCATCTCATATGTTTCAATATTAGATATATAACAAAAAAATAAATTATTGCATGAAATAAATAATAACTTTTCATTTTAAATATTTTTTTTGCAGAACACAGGTCTTCCAAAAGATCAAGATGATCCTCATCATGATATAGATCCAAAAAATATTGGTTCTGTCAGTAAAAACACTAGTAGAATTTGGCAAATAAATGACTACGTGACTTAAACTTTTAGTCACATGACTAAAACTTTTAGTCACATGACTAACACTAGTAGTATTTTGCAAATAAATGACTAATTTGGTTATTTATAAGTGACTAATTCAGTCATCAGGTAAAATCACAACTAAATAACTAATATCAGACAAATAAAAATGACTAAATATATGACTAAATTAATGACTATATAAATGACTATTACTCTTCATTTTTCTTTCGAATTTTATCATAATCTATAGAGCTTAAGCCCCCCTCATGGGACCCCTACCTAAGCGGGCCATTTGGCCACCTAGGTTGCTTGGTGCACCAGAAATACCTATTGCATGGAAGGCATTGCCTCTTAGTGCAGTCTTAAGGCCTTCACATATTTTATAAAAAAATTTAACATTTACATTCTTTAACTTTTATTACTCATTATGTTAATGAATCATTAATGTTTTTAACTATGATTTGAAGCCAGTTTGATTTTCCTATTGTGTTAGCATGTCAAATGTATCAAAGAGCAATTGTGGTCAATTTCACTAATAAAATATGATTTAAATAGTCCAATTGCGTTTTGAGGGCTATCTTGCAGACACTTTCATTTCAAAAGGTTAAGTAGTTATTTCTAGAAGTAATTAGATTCAATTTAGATGGATTGTAGAAACGTAATTTCTATAAAAGTAATTATTTCTAGAAGCAGTGTCTTAAAAATGTAAGGTCAAGTAGTCATTTCTAAAAGCAATTAGATTTAATTTACATGAATTGTAGAAACGTAATGGTCGAATCTACTGAAAACAAAGATTTTTCCCTTTAAAAAAGAAAAAAATTCCCTAAAAATGAAGATTGATTCACTTCTATCTTCACTTGTTGATATACTCGACCATTTTAATAATGCGAAATAGAAATAATAATGATCACTTTTGGTATGCAATTTTTTTCTCTTTTAGGCTTTATATTGTTAGTTATTTTTAAAAAATAGAATTCTTTTATAATCTATGAAATCAATTATGTGTTGATCATTTTTATAGATGTTATCTTTTTATACAAGTTTGAACTCTAGTAATTTTAGGAGCACATCATGCTTATCTTAATTTTCACAGCCTATATTAAAATGACAATGTAGATAGATGTTTTTTTCCCATAAAAATGAAGATTAATTTTCACATGCCTTCCACACAATAGTTTTTTTTTTGTGCATTTTAGCAATAGGAACTACTACATAGAGCCCTAGTTTAAGACATTAATTTAAGAAAAAATATTAATTTTGTCTTAAATTAAAACAATAAAAAAAATCTTTTTCTAAAATATATTTACGTCGAAGGCTTGTCTTATATGAGCTTTCAAAGCTCATTTTCCCACAAAGCCTTTGCACATATTGATGGTTGTTTGGAAGGGAACAACCAATGAAGATATTTTAATAATATTAAATTCTAATCTTATGCTTCTTATCAAATTGTGTAGATATTAATTATTAAAAATGAAAATTACAGCCAAAATCCTAATAATGAGCACATTTAGGTTTTAGCATTATGGCATCCTTTATCCTTAACTATTTAAGTAATATATAATATAGATTTATATAATAAAAAAGTAATTATAGATATATAATTATATTTTATTATTATTATTATAATATATTATATTCTCTAACAAAACTATTAAATATATATATATAATTTGTATAATTACTAATTAATAATTATTATACTCTTATTTAATGCAAAGTATAATTAATATATTATATATTTTATATAATACAAATTAAATTATATGTACAATATAATTATATTTTTAATTATATATAATCATATATATATATGTTATATTATTATTATATATTAATTGTAGAATACAATATCATTATAAACAATTTTTTTTTTGGTCAGTAACAGAGTTAAATTTATTGATATTTGAAAATAAAAGATTACAGAGGTAATTCCATACAACTTCAGTTATAGTCCCTTCTGGACCCCACCAATTCCTATATTAACACCCAAAGACCTACCTCCAATTTCATCCACAATCCACTCCATAAATTACAAATAAAACTTAATTACAACTAACTAACGAGCTTATGACCAAACTTCCCTAGAGAACCTATTAATAGGTCAAAAGTTTAAAGCTTTATTTTATCTTCCTTTAGTATGAGATCAGAGGACCATTGCAAAAGCTTTCTTCTTTTCCTTCTTTGCTTTCTTCCCCGTGACTATTTGCCACCAGTCCTCCACCCTTCCAGCCTCCTACCATTCCAAAGATATATCTCGGGGACTCCTCCAAACTCCATTCCAACTACTAATTGTTTGTTGGTCTTGGTCATTAGCCTTCTATTTTCCAGCATCTTTCTCCTATGGCCTCACTTCACCTTTCTTTTCCTGACACTCTAGTGTTGCCGCCCCATTCTTGAAGTTCATCTCCTTGTCACTTCCATTGAGAACAACTTTAACATTATTCTCAGCCAAAATCCCTTCCTATGTTGAGGTCACCTTATTCTTTTGTTGATCCTCCCTTCTAGCCTCTTGCAACAACGTCTTCGCTTCCTAATTCTACCGCCTTGTTGCCTGACCCTCCTCCTCAATGCCTTTCAGTTGAGAACTCACTTGCTTCTCCTCCCATTTCTCCATAGTGTAGTGTTGGGTGGCCGCATCTTTCCATCAAGAAGCAGGTTTGTTAGTTCTATGTTTGGCACATTCAACTGCCAAATGCCCCATTTGGTAACATATTATACACCTGAATGGTACCCCTTCATAGTCCAAGGGTTACACCCAACAACCCTTCAAATATTTTAGCCAAATCTCCTCCGGAGGCACCTTGGACACATTCATTTCTACCAAAATCTGGGCATAAGTCAAATTCAGAAGATTTGAAGATCCCTCATCCACCATTAAGAAGTTTCCTAAAGAGTTCCCTATAGCCTCCAAGCATGAATCAAACCAGAACTATAGGGGGAGATTAGGAAGTCTCGCCCAAAGAGGAACCCTCTCAAACACTTCAGTGGCTAGGTTGAAATTTGAATGTCATGGCTTTAGCAACAGTACATTATTTTCTTCCCAATGGTAATCATAGAGGATCTTATTTCTATCTTGTTCTTTTTTTGGTAATCATAGAGGATCTTATTTCTATCTTGTTCTTTTTCAAAAACAACAATAAAAAATTCTTTGGCCATTCGATAAATTTGAACATACCCTTCTAGAAGAGGCTTCCAGTAGTTAGAGATCCACTGGTGGAGATCAGTCAAGCATGGCCAAAGACCCCTGAATCACCCAATTAGGCTCAGCCTAGAGAAAATATTTTTATTGAATGCCACTTCTTGTTCCAACTCCCCATCTAATTCCAAAGTAATTGATTTAGAATAGGGGTGGATAGTAGAGTCCCCTTCATCCCCCTTGCAGATCTTCTGTTTGGGTGCTTAGTTGCCCTAACGTGCCTAGATTTACTTCCCTCTAACCTAAGATTCTTAAACTTCTTAACCGCTCCTTCTCCCCTTGAAGTGAAAACACACTATTGACCCTAAATCAAGCCGTCATTTTCTAAGGCATAGACTATACCGCATTGTCCTCACAGCTTCCTAGTGTTTCCCTTTTAGTTGTCCCAACCTTCTTTGCTTTTGGTGTAGTCTCCGCCCAAAGTATAAACTCCAATCTTCCCCTAAGGAGTTGTTCCCAAAAGTCTCGACTTGGGAAAAAACCTAGCCACAATAGCTAATAGCAGACAACCGTTGGTGTCCATTCTCCTTTTTGGTTCGATGACAGTCTTGTGGATTAACAATTTCAATATGCAAGATTATTGAATAATAAAAGCACAAAGTTGTGTCACACTTCTAGCCAACTTATCAACACAACTGAATTTAAGTATTTCTAACTGAAAAACAATTTTGGTCAAACATATGATCTAGTAAGATTCATTCTAGCTAAGTTAGATACTTCCACAACTTTTTCAACTAAAATTGTTGGCTATAAATATATGGAGCACCACTTTGAGTCCAATTTACCAAAAATAAAATTATTTGAAAAATTTGAAGTTTCAATAACTCCTACTAATGTAAATAACATTTTAAAAAATATAAAAATACCCTTTTGTAGATCAATAAGTGTAGTTTTCAAAAATATATTTATTTTAATAGTTTAATTATTTTTATATTTAATTTTTTATTTTTACTAAAAGTAGGTTATCAACACAAAATATTAGGTTGATTACTATGCCAAGGAAAAATACTAAAACTTATTTTAAAAATTGAAAAAAATATGATACACTAGATAAAAGAATCTATTTTAAGATGGTATAATTTTTTTTCCATTTTAGATAAATATTTAATATGAAAGTTGACGTTCGATGAAAACAGTTGTTTTTGAGTCATGCACATTTTAATATTTATTTAAAAATATATATTTATCAAAATTGGGAAAAAAATCCATGCACTAAAATTTCAAGTTATAAATACACACAAAAATTTGAAAGAAAAAAAATAAAATTTACTATAAAAGTTTGACGTCCCATGCAACTTCATTTTTAGCATTTTATCAGCAACTAAATTATAGTTTTAATTTATTAAAAACTAGTTTAAAATATATTTTTTAAAAAAAATACAAACATAAAATATACTAAAAAATACATATTTTACTAGTTTACATCATTTCAAAATTCAAAACATATATGCCACTTTTTAGTGATTCAAGTTTAAAAATTGGATCAAGATTGGTCATTTCCTTTATAAAGTGTGATAGAGCTTTGTTAATATCATTATAAACAATATTATTTCTATATAAATCAAATTAAATTAATTTATAAAAAAACTCATAGTTTAATTGATCTTTGGATAGATTAAGAAAAATAAAACTATATGTATGAATTTAATAATAATAATAATATATAAACAATATAATTTTAAAAATGACCTACCAATTGACCTCATTTACTACACAAATGAATGAAAAAAAAAACCACATTTTCCCCTAGTTTACCTTCCACACCTCTTTCTGTCCATTGTACACCAAGGTGTGATTGCTAGTTTTATTTTCCCAATTTTCTTTTCCCTCCAACATTGGACATTACCTTCTTCAATCATGTCATTTGTAGGCATTAATTTCATTTCCCTTTCAGAACAGAGAACAAGAACAGGGAAGAGAACACAAATAGAGGAACAAGGCAAAACACAATAGGCACAAAGAATAGTGAACAACACAAACAGTGGTCATGAAGCACCACAAATGGGGGTTTTTCAAAAATGACAAGTGATTTTTCATCAGAAATGACAAGGGGTTTTAAGAAAATTAGAAGGGGAAAAAAGTGGGTCTAGATTCTTGGACAAGTGACAACAATAAAACTTCTAGAAAGGGCCTTTCAACAACAGACTAGGTGTGCCCCATCTTTGTCTTTTTTTTTCTTCTATTTCTTGTCTCTTTTCCTGGCAATGAATGGGTACGTATATGTTGGTTTTTGTGGCACTAAACATTATTTGGCATCGATTCTCATTCTAGGTGAATGTTGAGGAGAGTTTCCTCCTCTTCGACCCATTCATTATCCCAAATGTTTAAATCAAACTCCTTTGAGTCAACCCATCGCCTTCCTTTCATCTAAATCACCATCATGAAAACCCTTCATTAGCTGGAAGTTGAAGCATCATTATAAATTGCACTGCATGGTAAAAAAAATTCACTTTGTCTATTAATTCAATTTTAAATTATACCAATAGAAGTGTTCAATCCTTTTGAACCTATTTTTCAGTTGACTTGGACAAGAAACCCTTTGCCAATAACAGTAGGATGCAGTCTAGAAAATCAACTATAATTGTAATAGATTAAATTATAACATCAATACTAGGAATCTCAAGAAGTTCCTTCAAATCATCCACGAGATCAATTCAATTCTGGACATGCTTCACCTACTTCATGTGTGTTTATCTCAACAACCATAGAAGGAAAATTGGACCTGGTTGACAAATTTGTACAATGGGTATAGGATCTTCATTAATGATGGGTATGCTTTCAGACACATAGTGAGATTCAAAATGTTGAATATCATGTTATTGACAGCATAGATTGGATTAAATCTAGTTAGCATCAAGAACTTTGAAACTTATGTCATTATATGGAAGGTCAAAAATATAACAAATAGTTACAGAAAATTGAGTTAATATTGTAGTAGCCTATGTAGGGGAAAATTTTCAATGTTTGGAATATGAGTTTGTGTTCCTCTTCATGATATTTCTCTATTATTTTCTACATTAGAGCTAAGTTACACCATGCATGAGTACGGGAGTGAAGGGTGGGTTGTTGTGGCCGTGATTTCAAGCTAGGATTTATTGCTACCTTTAGTTGTTGCAATCTTGCAAATTGCATGTACATGGGTTGGGCATGTCGATGGTTTATGATACAAGTTTTTTTTTCTTTGGCCATTATTACATACATTTGTATCTATGGAAACATAGGTGCAATCGATTTTAAGCGATGAGTTAAAAATGAGATAGAAAAAAAGGTTCACAAATTTTATATGAATTTTTATTTCTTTACCTATATCACATACATTTGCCTCTAGGGAAATATAGTGGCAATTTATTTTAAGCCTAGAGTTAAAAATGAGATAGACACACAGGGTCACTAAAATTTGATCTTACAATGGGTCACAAAAAATTGATCTTATAATCCTTCGACACTTGGGTCTGCTAATCTGAATGCTTGGGGATTGTGTGTGATGACTTGCATAACATTGCAAGGTCCCTTCATCTCTACTGCTTCTTCAATTGTGTTAGTAATCTATAGTTTGGCCTTCCCATGATTTAAGCATCAATTACCTTAAGGTCCTTTGGTTGGGCCTATAATAGTCCTTTATAATATAATATTCTCTAAATAGGAAAGATGTAGAAGACCATTCTAGATAAAACACAATATTAGATGGTAGTCCACAAAATGGTTTGGACTGTAAGAATTAGCTATTGTAGAAGGGGGTTAGAATGAGTTTAGATGAGGAGCTGTACATGCATCATATAAAGAAGTAGAGAGCCTTAATAGGTTTGAGGTGTCATCAGATGTTGAAGCATGAGCTAAAGATAACAACAATGTAGAAGATAGAAGTAGAGTAATGCAGACTACCATGCTACCTAATACATGAAGCATACAACATTCACAATATCAAACAAAGTACAAAAAGGAAGAGATTAGGTTTAGAGATACTTACCTTGGGTTGATTCATCAATGTATTAATCTCCCCCTTGGCTTGCACCACTTTGTGAGAGATGGTTGTAGGTGAAGTCAAGATAGAAAAGGGTAAAGATGCTTCTTCCCCACAACAACATAAGTGTTGGAGTTTGAAGCATTTTGGATCTTTTAAAATATGCTTGAAACTTCTCCTAATTCTAGGGGTATTTCCTAATAGTTCAAACGACTGAGATCATTTAGTAGATTTTCAACAAAATTGGTTGATGTGAACATACCTTGGAGATCAGTAGCTGCTTTTGTGTGTGTGTTGGTCGTTGGCTGGTCCTATGTCTTTTTCTGTGTTTTCTATAAGTTCTCTCTTAAATTGTTTAGTTTTTACTTTTTAAATTGTCTCACCACTTGTGAGACCCTTTTGCTGAGCCTCTATGGCTATTTTGTAATGGGTTTGGGCCCTTCCCAATTTATCATAATTAAAACATGCCTTGAAAAAGTAAACAAAAGCTTCATTATTTGTCATGTATGTTCCTTGCCCACAATTATAAATTAACAAGTTCTCCAATTTTCACCTCCCAAGTAGAGTGTACCACACATAGTTATAAGACTCAGACTCAACACTCAAACTTGACAAAGACTTGGAAAATTGAAAATCCATGAAATATATAGATTTTTTAAGGATTTAAATTTTTACTATGCACCCTTCAATAAGTCAAATTTAAAGACATAATAAAGCCGTGAATTAGAAGGTGCTTTTATCACATAACAAATGAGTACAAAAGTAGATTTGAATTGATAAAAATAACAATTTAAAATAAATAAATATTCTTGAGAACTTTTTAGGTATACTAAACTTATTCATGAGAGTATGCTCTCACCAACTTCATAAGCTATGTGGCTTGAGGTTTTCCTTCGTCCAAATGAAGGTGTGCTCTCATCAGCTATAGGTGGAGATGGCAATCATATTCCTTTCCTTGATTGGGTTTTCCATCTTTGCACCCTCCAAAAAGTGGAGATCAAAAAGCATTTGACTTTCAAATGTGTCATTTATTATGAAATCCTGGAGAGATAGTACTACTTCTCTATAGACTTATGCAATAATCTCTCTACTTTCTTTAGATATCTAGATTAGGAGTATTTGGCTCTTTATTTTCAAGAGGCCATCACCCTTCGACAGATCCTTGAGTTCTCTTGGGATATTAGAGCCCCCAAGTTGATTGTTGTAATGTCCCCTTTTCAAGCATAACTAGTTTGTGAATAATTATTCTATTTTTCGAGTTTTATTGTAAGCTAATTGGTAAGGGAGAACTCCAAATTTCTTGGAGAGCACATGATTAGTCAAGTATGGTGTTATTTATGGTAGTAAATTCAAATGATCTTGTTGAGCATCATGGTGCTTTTAGAATGCAATTTCGGCCTTTTGGGACCTTTTCAAACTTCTTGGAGAAGCATGCTATTTTTAGACAGTCGCCAAGTTGCTTCAATTCATCATTCAAAGTCCTCATTGACATATTGGTATGATCAAAATCTCATATTTGTCTCATTTTGATGCTTTCCACAACATAGGTGATTTATTTAATTAATTAAATGATTAGAACTTAAGTTGTCCTAAAGGGGAAATATTAAAAAGGCAACTAAGGTATAATTATTTATTTAAAAGTGTTTTAAGTTGTGCCTATAGGGGGATGCCTAGGCATAGGGGTATTTTGAATTAAATGGATTATCTAATTTGAAAAGAGTTTGTGGAGGAAAAAGGGAGATTATTATTTTCCTTCCAAAATTTATAAAAGGAGGGTGAGAGCTCATTGTTGAGGTTAGACATGATATGATATTTTCTTAGGCATTTGAGAGAACCTATGTTCTTTGATTTTTTCGAGTATGAAAACCCTCTTGAAAATATCAGTTTGTGAAAAAAACCCTTAGTTGGTTAGAGTGATTTCATCCAAGAATCACTTGTGAGCTGCAAATGAAATTTTATAGTTTTCTATTCAAAATGGACGATTTTCATGTGTTTTGAAGGGTTATTTGTTGTTGATCATTGTGATACTAAATTTTTTATATATTGTAGAAGACTTTGGAGAGTAGGAGGCCGTACATTTTCTTTGTTTCTGACCATACTCATTTCCTTTGTTGAGCATTTGCTTTTATGTGAACTGAAGTGTATTTTTTCTAAGGGTGAACTCTTTTGGGAGTGGGCCGCAATCTTTCCTTTGGTTTCATCATGCCATTTGAAGTGTAAATCTTGTTGGGAGCTATACTTATTTGTTGGCGTCACTATACAAGGCCGTATATGAAATAAAAATTTATGTATAAGGAAGTTACTTCCTTATACTTTAAGTTATATTTCATGTATATAGTTTCAAGATGTTTGAGATGGGTTTCGGATCTCTAGGAGTTATAATGTAAATTCTAGTTTTTGGAGGATCTTAGATTTTTTTAGCCTTATTTCAAATTTCAGTTATCAATAGTTTTCAGTGTATGTTAAGTTCTGATTTGAAAATTTATCAACAGAACCAAGTGATATTAGATCTACAATCAGCTTTTAACACCATCTATTTGAGGTATACCTTTGTTAGGTATTTGGGTGTTGAGTTTATTCATGTCATTTGGTTCACTTTGAGGTTGTTGCAACAATCTCTATTTATGATCATCACTTTATTGGCACATATCAGTAGTTAATTTTTCTTTATGATGTTTTTAATCCATTTGATCTAATCTTGTAATACCTTAGATGGTAGTATTGCCAGTGGTCTCAGCTTTGCATCTTGTTGTAATCGCACTCACCATTGATTGAGTGGAAGTGGTTGTAGTTTTTGTGATTGTGCTCACCACTAAATAAGTGGAAGTGGCTACAACTGTTGTATTTGCACTCGCCACTAAATAAGTGGCAGTGGTTGTGGCTATTGTGATTGCACCCACACTGAATAAGTGGAAGTGATTGTGCTATGTAATTTCACACTTTATCGAATAAGTGAGAAGTGTATATCCTCATTGTAAATACACACTCTGCTAAATAAGCATAGCATGTTTCCTTTCAGTTATTGCATCAAGCACACTCCATTGAAGAAGTGAAGTTTTGACTGGCTATGTTGCCTTGTGTGCTTCAATTGATTAGCTTACTTCATTTGTTGTTTTTTAGATAACTAGGTGTGGTCCTATATATCATATGCTCTCACCTTTCCCAACTTGGGAATTGGGTGATCAGAAAGTGATAAGTACATTGCATTGTAGCTTAATTTCAGTTCAATATTTTCAAAATAATTTGGGGTGGTTATTAGAATCACCTTCTTTCAGCAATAGCTCTACATGAGCTTTGGATATTGTTACTTCTCTTATGGATGTAGATAGACTTGTGAGATGATGTCTCTCACAAATTTTGCCTCCACATGTTCCCCTTAACATTGTGGCCTTTTTTTTTTCTCAACGGTGAGGTTTAGCTTTGTCTTGTCTGCATAGATCTACTCCTCTTTGGCCACCCCCAGGCCATAGGGGCAGCTACATATTATGATCTTTTTCACTAACATAGGGTTACTTTGGCCTTGGATGTTAGATATGATACTAGAGGGAGTATCTTTCTAAAGCCTCCCAACCCATTGCACTCTCCAATGAGCATTATTAGATCTTGTATTGGCCCCTTCAAAGTGATTGATGATGGCACTAGTGACTTCACCATTTTTAAACTAGATAGTGATACTTGAAAATCTCTAATTTTCCTCATCATTTTCTCGTTGGGGTTCTTGTTCCCCCTTCTTGGCTATATGTACTTGTTTCTTGACCACTTGTGTTGGTGGTCCCTTGTTGTTTTGTATTTCTTTGCTTTTGTTCTTCCCCATCATGGGGCCTTTTTATGTTTTTCTTCATAGAACTTTCTATTGTAAACTATTGTACTCTCGAGTCTCATTTGCCTACTTTTGGTCATTTGTGGACGTTAACATTGTTGGAAAGAGAAACTACACAAGTCATCTGTTGTTGTCATTGATGGCAACCCTAGAAAGTAATCCCATCCACACTTCAGTATTTGCTCGTACCGAAAGATAGATTGAAGATATGTGTTAACTGTCTAAGCTAAAACATGGCATATGATAGAGTCAAGTGTACTTTGAATCATATGTTATTTTTGTTATCATTTTGTGTTGTGAATCTCAAGGAAGGCCTTTTGATGTATGAACTATCTTATCTTTGAATCTTAGGGCCTCGTATTGATTAGTGTGCAAGTTAGAAGATCTGGTTTAATGACTTTCAGTCTAACAATGCAGAAAGGCTGAAAAGGTGAGTGTAGCATGTTGCAGATATTCGAGCCATAATTTTTTTAAGGTGTTTCATGTTCGAGACATGTTTTTTGGGTCCTCACTATGATTTGGCCGACATTGGTTAGTTTGCATTGATAATTGTTTATGGATTGAGCTGATAGTTTGTACATGTTTTATATTTTGTTGAATCTGACATATGGTTGATGCAATCTCTTGATGCTGATATATATAATTGATTATTCATTTCATTTTGATACATGTTGCAATATGATGTGAAAGTTAGAAGGAATATAGATCGATTATGTATAGTTTCACTTGCGCAGAACAAAGATTGGTGATTTGAATTAAAGCAGACAAAGTTTCAAGAGTAGAATCAGACAGAGTGTGAAAAATGTGATTAATGTGCTTAACCAGAACTATAATTAGGCATTAGCAGATGCTATCTCATAGTTCATCCACTCCAGTTGTCTATCTATGAATAAGACAGTGAGTCTTCTTTTGGGCAGTAAGCCTTTTTGTAATTGAGTTGTGAGCTCTAAGCAGTGCGCCTGAATGCATGTGCATTCCCCATTTGTAAACACTTATTTTGAGTATACTCATATTGTGGATTGAACTCCACCATGGTTTTTCCCCTAACAGGGTTTCCACATAAAAATCCTTGTGTTATGGTGTTGTGGTTGATTTCCTTGTGTTCTTGCATCTTTCTTTTGGTTCAATGCTATAAGTGGTTTAAAGATCAAGTTAATAAAGTTAAATTTTGCAGAATACTAATTTACCCCCCCCCCCTCTCAGTTTTCCTTGATTCCAACAATTGGTACCAGAACCTAGTTCCTCAGAAGAAGTTTAATAGCTTGGGAAAGATCTAGGAAGGTGATTCAATGGATTCTGGCAGTCTTCAACAACAACTTTTGGTGGAAATAAATGATCTTGATCAGTCCAAATCTGAAGTCCAAGAATTGCAAGAAAGCCTCATGAATGCTGAGAAATTAATTCAATCATTGAAAGATCAAATCAATAAGTCTAGGGAAAAGAGAAAGGATATTTGTGATTAGCTCAAGTAGAAAGAAAGCAAAAGCATGGAAGGTGAACACCTAAGTCAAGCCTTGAAAGAAAAGGTAGAAGAATGTGAAAAGCTTACCAGAGATAATGTTGTCCTCAAGCATGAGATGGAATCTATTGTGATGAGGATGACCAAGGAGAGTGAAGAGAAAAAGAAGAATGAAGAGAATCTTACTCAATCCTTGAAAGAAAAATCTAAAGACTATAGCAGAATTAATGATGGATTCAATCAGCTAGAGCTTGAACTGCAAAAATCCAAAAACAATGAAGAAGATCTTGAAAGACATATTGTTATTCTCAGGGATGAACTTGCTACTACAAATGAATACAAGGAGAAGTTCAAGATTAGATTAGCTAAAGCTTGATGAACTGATTCAAAGCCAGAAGACTGGAAGTGACAAGAAAGGTCTTGGATATGAGAAAGGAGAAAGCTCTAGATCTGGTCAAAGGAAATTTAGGCAAGCAAATCAAATGAAAAAAGCTAGAAGGTATCTGGTAAGACAACCTAATTCTCAAAAGTTCAATGTATACTATTTTTTTGCAATAAATTTGGTCATATGGCTGCTCAATGTAGAAGTAGAATGAATTCAAGTGGTCCATCATTCTCTGGTCAGTGTTTCAATTGCAATAAGTATGGTCATAAGTCAATTGAATGCAGAAATATAAAAAAAAACTCTTTCAATAAAAATGTTAGATGTTATGCCTACAATAGATTTGGCCATATTGCTAACCAGTGCAGATAAAGAGAAAATCAATGGAATAACTAGTCTGGACAAAGAAATGGCATGTGCAATAATTGTAGCAAATACGGTCACATTGTAAGATTTTGTAGAAGTAGGAAGGGTCTGGTAAACAAAGGGAAAAATATTTAGAAGGATAAAAAGGGAAAAGGAAAATTTACTATCGATGAGATCAGGAATCAAATGAAGAAGACATGGGTGAAGAAGAGTGCTTCTGATGTAGGAAATGAATATACGCTAGAATTTGGTACTGGAAATTCCTCCAGGAATTAGTTTAAGGCCTCTGGCCTAGGGGGAGCTCTCAAGAAAATATTTTACCCCCCTTGTCGGTAGTTGGTACTAGGATGTGGAAAATTGCAACAATTGCATTAATGGTCTGTGGATGTTTTAGGAGGAAATTTATACAAAATTGAAGGTCTGCAAAATAATTTTCTTTCACAATCTATGAAAATAGGGTGTGCGGAAGACCTAGTACAAAATCATTTATTGTGATAAAAGGTTAGGTTTGTGAATGATAAAAATTTACTTCTATTCATCATTTGTCACATTGAATTTTGAGAAGAAGAAGTTTGGAGAAGCTCTACAAATGAATTTTGGCGCAATACAAGTCTAAAGGAAATTCAGCGATCAAACCCTAATCTGGTGAAAGGTATTTATTTGCAAAACTTGTGAACTTGAAATTTTTGGAAATGGTTGCTTCATTGGTTGTTGATATTAAGGATAAATCCCATCCAAAATTCAAATGGCACCCATTCAAATCCTTTGAGACAGAACCATTAGGTGCATTTTCTTTCGTTTTGTATGGTGTTTTGCATATTGAAGATATTAGGGTGTATATTCATGCAAATATTGAGGAATTAGGAAGCTCACAGTTGTTAAATCTATACATAAACCACATTGTGGGAGAATATCTTTGTGTAAGGCCTGAATTCAAGACTTTAGAGGAGAAGAATTTCACTCAAATTGTGAAGTTTCCCGTGTTCGACGAAAATGAATGGGTCTAATACATACTAAGTCGAATGCATGTCGAGTTCATGTGGTTGAATCAGCCCTTCAAGATCACAAGAGAAGCTATAAGCATTGTTACAAGTTTGAATTCATCCAGTGGGTTTTCCACATTAAAAGCTATGAAGAATCAAACAGTCACTGAGGCAACTAGTTTTGTTTTTGACAAGAGAGCCATGACAATTAATGGCATCATTGAATTGGATGTAAATTTTTCTTCTATGATTATTGGATATAAAATCCATCACTTCAGCGGGGATAACTCTGTATTTGGTACTGCAATCTATGCAGCTTATCAAATGGTCAAGGAAAATGTAGAATATGACTTATGTGAGTTACTCTAGGGCCAGCTAATTGAAAATATTGGTAAAATCAAGAAGGACAAGAATAACTCTTTCAAGTATGAAAATCTTCTATTATGTATATTCTTTTACTTCATGAATGAAGTTTCAGGAGTTGGTAAAGTGCAATGGGAAGGTGACAAACCGGTAGCTATTCAAATCAAAGACATCTTGTACAAAATTGGTGACAACAAAGCAAGGAAAACTGCTATGTGGGGTTACTTCAAAAGATTTTAGAATGAAATGCAAGCCAATGAAAGGATTCCTAAATCTGTTGTGGAAAAATATAAAGACACTATTTACTTCATGGTTGACATTGATCAATGTTTGATGGAAGCAACAGAACCTAGAATAGTTTGGATAATGCCTATGGGATATAAGGTTGAAGAACACATTTTGGAGTTGTATGCCCAACACTTGTTGAGTAAACCTCGAGATTTAATAGAATAAATGTTTTTTACCTTTGAAGAGAAGAATATGTAATTCCATCACAACTGAAGAATCCTGTGATAGTTCGAAAGGTGAGAAAGGAAGTTGAAGCTTTTGCAGAAAGCATCGACATATCAGTTGAAGCAATGAGGGAAGCTAGGAATAATATAGAACAAGGTGAAGTAGGAGAGCCTACTAGAACTAAATCAGCTAGTTTGGAAGCATCCTCTTCTAGATCTAGATCTACAAGGAGCTTTTCACTCTCATCTTGTCCGACAAAGAAATCAAGCCCAGTGAAAGCTCAAGTCAAGACATCCAGAAGAGAAGGAAAGAGGAAGAAGGATAAAAGCACAAGAGTCTATGTTGCTATTACAGATGATGAAGAAATTGAACCTTATGAAGAGGTAAGAGAAATAAAGCATAAGGGAACAAAGGCATCAAAATTATCTAAGGAAAAACCCTCCAGTGAAGAGAAAGCAAAGAAAAAGGTGAAAATTGATAGATCAGGTATGACTATAGAGGAAGTGGAAAAATATTTAACTAAGGATGGTAATCTCAAACCACTTTCTGAATTGTATGACACTTTTGATAGTGTCGATCAGAGAACTCTTGAAGAGGCTACAATAAAATATTTGAATATTTTCAATATGACTCTCATAGAAATAATGTCAGAGTTACCTAAAGGTTTATATAAAGTCTTGGAAATGAGGAGAGTTAATGAAAGAGCTGAAGATGAACAAATGAGAGAACACATACTTGTTGATCTATGTTCAGTAATGTCAATAGAAGAAATGAAGAATATCCTCAATAATGCTAAAAAGGATTTCAAGAGAAAAAAAAAGGGTGAACAAGCTTATGATCGGGAAAACTGAGGAGGTAGCAAAAGATACTGAGAAAATTCTTAAGGCAGTTATGTTGAAGAACATATATAACATTGTCTCAGAAGAAACTCATGATGAAGATGTTCCATCTGGTATAGAAATTGAAGAAGTAAAAGAAGAGACATTTGAGGACACTCAGAATCCTCTAGATATGCAACATATTGAGATTCACATGGAGACTGAAGCTCCTAAAGTTATGTCAGTTGAAGAAATAGAGATTCCTAAAGCCAAGCAAAAATCTATGATTGAAGAAAAGAAGGCTGAGGCAAAGGAGGTTTCCATGGAAGCAAGAGACATTGCAAAGGTAGTAAAGGAGTTTTTAGAAGAACAATAGGAGGAGTTTAACCTTGAATTGGTTAAAGGTCCTATCAACTTGGCCACTCTATCTCCTATTCAGAAGCTGAAGGTAGCATCATTTGCTCAGGCCAAGACAAGGGAGGAGATATTGAAATCTCACATTGACGAAAATGAGCTGCTAAGTCTTGCATCCGGTATCTTGGAGAAGATCATGCCCACACATGTCAAGGACTCATATGATTCTCCCTTCGGTCAGCTAAAGAAAATTATCAACTCTACGGATAAGGTTCAGTTGTGGATAAGGTTTAGAAAGAATTTGATGCAAACAGGTTCAATAGACTGAAGTGTATGATTTTTAATGAAAAATATTTATTAGCTACCTATGAAAAGAACATTAAAGGTGCATTATCTGAGGGTGGAAATATCTACAAGTCATGCTTATCCTTGTCAAAATTCACTGAGGACACTGAAAAGAAAATTAAGGAATATGAGAAACAGTTAGCAGATATTTCTCAAGCCTTTGATCCTCTAACCGTTTCTATGAGTAAGCAAGAAGGTCAAGTCATATCCCTGCTTGAAAAAATTAAGAGTTTGAAGCATGAAAAAGACATAATTGTTGAAAGGGTATATGAGCTTAGAGGATTGATTGGTCCTAAAATGGAGACAATGCTTAGTGCATTGAAGGAAGCCCAAGATGTTATGGTTGTCAATGATCCGAAAAACCTTGAGTCAGCAGAGATGCAATCTTACTTGCTCTATGGTCACATGACTATCTTGGAGAGTCTCAAAAAGAGTTGGGACACTAGCTTAAGCCTGTTGAAGAACAATTTTGCAAATATATTCCATTCCATGTAAGTTAGAGAGGCATGTATGTACATATACAGTTTGTTCATAGAAATTTTGTATGATTTTTGGTATGGGGATTCCCATCTTTGTCATTGATCTATCAAAGGGGGAGTGTGGGACAGTGAAAAATTCTCTATTCATCTTAGGGGGAGTTGTGTTTTGAAGTTTTGAGGATTGCAGTGTATACATGTAGGTACTAATTCCGACACTTAGTCATTTTTCACTAAGTGTTGCCATCAATGCCAAAGGGGGAGATTGTTGGAAAGAGACACTGAACAAGTCATCTGGTGTTTTCATTAAAGGAAACCCTAGTTAGTAATCCCATCCACACTTTAGTATTTGCTTGTACCAGAAGACATATTGAAGATATGTGTTAATTGTCTAAGCTAAAATAGGGCATCCAACGGAGTTGTGTACTTTGATTCATATGTAATTTTTTGTTATCATTTTGTGTTGTGGATTTTAGGGAAGGTTTTTTGATGTATGAACTATCTTATATTTGAATCTTAGGGCCTCATATTGATTGGTGTTCAAGTTAGAAGATACGGTTTGATGATTTTCAACCTAACAGTGTAGAAAGGCCGACAAGGTGAGTGTAGCGTGTTGTGGATATTCGAGGCATAATTATTTTAAGGTGTTTTATGTTTGATACATGTTATTTGGGTCCTCTCTATGTTTTGGCAAACATTGGTTAGTTCGTATCGATAATTTTTTATGGATTGGGCCAACAGTTTGTACATGTTTTATATTTTGTTGAAGCCAACATATGGTTGATGTAATCTCTTGATGCAGATATATATAATCAATTATTCATTTCATTTTGATATTTTTTGTGATATGATGCAAAATTTAAAAGGAATATAGATCAATTGTGTGTATTTTCACTTGCGCAAAACAAAGATTGGTGATTCGAATTAAAGCAGACAAAGTTTCAAGAGAATAATTAGACAGAGTGTGAAGAATGCGATTAATGTGCTTAACCAGAACTATACTCAGGAATTAGTAGATGCTATATTATAGTTCATCCACTCCAGTTGTCTCTCTATGATTGTAAGACAGTGAGTCTTATTTTGGGTAGTAAGACTTTTTGTAATTGACCAGTGAGCTCTAGGTAGTGCGCTTGAATGCATGTGCATTCCCCATTTGTAAACACTTATTTTGAGTATACTCATATTGTGGATTGACCTCCACCGTGGTTTTTCCCCTAACAAGGTTTCCACGTATAAATCCTTGTGTTATGGTGTTGTGGTTGATTGCCTTGTGTTCTTGCATCTTTCTTTTGGTTCAATGTTATAAGTGGTTTAAAGATCAAGTTAATAAAGTTAAATTTTGTAGAACACTGATTCACCCCCCCCTCTCAGTGTTCCTTGATTCCAACAAACATAATTTCTTATGATTTCTTTTCTTTACAGATTTTGGGGGCTTCTCGAGAGTCTTATGTTTTGAAATATTGATTATGGTTCATATTTTGTATGGTATTTCTCTCTAAAGGGCTTATGGCCTCCTATAGGTGATAAGCAGAAAATTCAATCAATCATTGTCTATTTTGGTAATCAATTTACTAGTTTTGGTGACCAATAAGTCTAACATAGAGGATGGATGCAAGGACATGACCAAAAGTTAGATGAAATCTAACTTGGGGCCCAACCATCTAGGCATACTGGGGTTTGATTTAGATGTTTTTCTATAGGACTATTTGGTCCCATCTTAGATTTTCTTCAGATCTATCTAGGCCTATCTAGGTCTTCTGTATATCCACCTAGATTCTCATGAGTCATGGGTCTGTTTCTGGGAGCACTTTGGGTCTTCATGGATTTGCATAGATCTTTCCTTGGGACTTTTTGGTTGTTACCTAGTTTTTCTTGGAGCCTGTCTTGGTGTTTCCCAAGTCTGGGATGTTGATGCAAGGGCATCTACCAAAAACACCAACCATCTAGGGTACTCAAGACCTAAACTCAATTGAGAAGATCAATACAACAATTCACTACTCATTTCAACAAAATTCATCAAATTCTCTAGCCATTCATTAAGCTATCAAACACCAAAATCACCAAATCAACATTCCAAGCCTTTATCAGGCGTAAACATACCTTGACTAGCATCAAAATGACTGAACCAAATCAAAATCACCATTAGAAACATTGAATCAACCAATTCATTTACATTTCACCAAGTTTCCATTTGCTTTAATAATAAGGCAATAAAGACAACCAATCTACCTTGCTTACAACATACCTTCAAAACATTGTATTTATCATGTTTTTGATTGCAATAAACCAAAAACACATTCTCAAACCATTGGTCCATCAAACTTACTATTACCTTGTAGTCAAAACACCATTTTTTCCACATAGGGTTCATAAGGCTCAAACACATCAGATCAACAAGTTTTGAATCCAGACCTCTCCCAAACCATAGGTACACCTTAACATCATTTCTTAAGCAATTACATCACAAATCCAATCACTGTTATTTTTGTTTTCTCAGAATTCCATTTTCTTGCAAACTTAGACCAAAACCCTAGTAGCATTGGCACATAATAAAAATGAGTATGCCAAACATCCCATACTAAATCTCCTCAGAGCCAAAACATAATTTGAAACCCATTTTTTCCACTCTAACATTTCAAAAGATTAGATTAGATTTTTTAAAGGAATTTACTAGATTTATTGACTGCCCACTAGAAAAAGCCTCTAAATAGGCCAAATTTACAAAGAAAGTGCTCTTAGATCACCACCAAAACACCAAAGGAATTAAAATAGTCCTTTATCATGTATAAAAAATTAAGAATCAATCACTTTTAGGGACTATAAGGCTCCACAAAATGTTGTACCTCAAAACCCTTAATGATAGGCTTTACAATACAAAAGAATGAGAGTTTATTGAGAAAAAACATTTCAAACCTCACACCAACCTGCCTCTACCTTAATCATGTTTTATTATGTTTGAATATGCTCAAGAAATCATTTCCAAACCTCAGCAACTAATATATCCTCAAACCCTTGATTGGACCATTGTCTAATGCTTGGAATTCACTGTATTTTCTCTTGGAGCAACAACAAACTCTATAATCTCGCCTTCCCTATTGTTGTGAACACACACCATGTTCAAAAAATGATAAATACTCCCTAAATAATCTATCCCACCATTCTACTAGACTTGTAATGGTGGGATGGTGAATTTATTCCTTATTAGACCCTCAAAACCCTTGACAGGGTTTTCACACCAGTTGATGAGAAAAGAGATGTAATCAAACCCTAAACTCAATAGAAGCCTCTCTAATCAACTTCAATGGAAATAATACTCCTTAATTTATGAAATAAAAATAAGAGTTATATCTAAGTAATTAAATACTTATCTATTCAAGACTGGTAATTAAGAGCAAATGTAGAAAATACAGAGAACAGGGTGTTTTATTTACTAAATATGTTTCAAGATTAATAAAATTTGCTTCCTCCTCACCTTCCAAATTATTATATAGATGTTTCCAAACAATTAACTACCTTTTCAACTTCCTTCACCAACCACAACCATTCTTTTTCCTACTTAACTCTTGATCTTCCTGATTTTTTTCTTTTTTGCATCTTTTACAAGTTTTACATTTTTAGCAATATTTTTTCCAACTTGCTTAATAGACCTCCTAAAGACCCCTATAAGGTCTTAAATACATTAAGTATGACCACTTCATGACCTTTTACATACATTTCAAAATTGAAAATTCAAATTTGCAATTTTTCCTTTTGAAGGCATTCATGGGTCTATTTTTGGGAGCACTTTGGGTCTTCGTGGATTTGCATAGATCTTTCCTTGGGACTTTTTGGTTGTTACCTAGTTTTTCTTGGAGCCTATCTTGGTGTTTCCCGAGTCTGGGATGTCCATATGGGAAACATTTGTTCTGTTGAGGTCCACCTTTTTATGGGTACCTAGATCTACATGTGCCCCACCTAGGAACTGTCTGAACAACCTAGGTCCTCATGCTTGTTTCCATTACATCCAGTTGGGACATGTCTAGGTTTTCTTGGTTATAAAAAGGTACTTTCTTCTTTTTTTGTTGTTGATAGGTAAGGAACCTTAGGTAATAAAATTTTTGTTACATAAATCAATTAAATTGTAGTCTTCTAAAAGTAAAGATTAAACAATGCACTCAAAAAAATAAAACTAATAAATGGGAAGTACAAACCAGAACATCAATGTAGGAAAGAGAACAACCCAGATTTTAGCACATGCAAGGGCTGAGGAAAAAATGGGTTTGCATAGTACTTCACAGTCTTTACCTATTGATGAACATGCTAACTGAGTCATAGTGGCAGCAAGTACGCTATCTTACTGTTAAATCACAACTCAATGGACTAGAATATTGTTAATCACCTTTCTATTCTCCTGGAAGTTTCACTTTATGTTTAGTTATTTTTCTTTGTATTAAGGTCAATGTCCATGCTTATAACCTCAAGATATCAAATTGTGGAGTTTGGAAATATTATTTTTTTCTCTTGTATTTTCAGATGAAAAAGAAAAAAATTTGGTCACAGTCATAGAAGAAGTCTAGGTGCAACTAGGTTGGAAATATTGCTCCTCAATCATAACTTTAATGTACTTTAAAGTTTTGAATATTGCCATACATTCTTGCTTGATTTTGGAGATATATCTAATGTCCCAAAGCAAGAAAGTTCATGTTGAATTTGACTTGAAGTACAACTTTTATGTGTATCTCTCTATGAATTTCCTTCCACATATTGGTCTATTTGTATTGGATGATGTAATTTGAACTGGAAGACAACCTTTTCAGGAGTATTTATCAAGAGAATGAATTTCTATCACTTCTGAGCAATTGAGGGTGTGCTCAAGTTGTTAGTGATAGCAACCTTGATGATCATCTTGGCACAAGTTTGCATGAGATGGCTTTCCATCATCCAATATTTTTTTCTCTTTGGTAAATAATCCTTTAGTATCTCACTAATTTCTTTCCAGGAGACCCTCCCAGCTTAGAGGACTGAATTTACTCTTCTCCTCTATCCTAGGGTGGAGGTGTTGAATTCAATATTAAATCCTTTATTATCTTTTTGCAGTTGTATGGTGGGTTGGCCTTTTTTTCTAGCCAATTTGACTTTTACTAATGTTTGTGCTAACGTACCATGCTTTGATAGATTTGAGGCCAGATATAGATGTCTGAGTTTTTACACACTTTAAAGAAAAGTAAAACCACTCATCCACTCATGGTTAAGTTGAAGTTTACTATTTTTTGCACTCTCAAAGATATCCTAAGAAGAAATAAGGGTTTAGGCATTGAAATTTTATTTGTGGAACTTTTTCATGTCTAGAACCTAGAGCTTGCCTGGAAGTCATCGACTATGTACATGTTTTAAATCTATCATATTTTTTCAAAGCATAAGTTATGTGTCAAGATATTCCTTTTCTAGAATGAAAAGCAATATGCTATGATTTATTTGAAATATATCTACTATCATGGATTCTCACAAGAGTATAAGAGATTTAATTTCCATGAATATACCACATACTTTTTGAGATTCGTACATTCACGCATGACTAGAACTATGTTTATATTCTAAATGCCATAGACATGTATTATACTTATTAATAAACATCAAAAGCACATGGATGAACTAGAACTATGTTTATATTCTAAGTGCATGGAAATGGAATGGAATGCTTAATAAAAATAGGAATGGAATGCTTAATATAAGTAGTGATGAGACAGTAAGTACTTATAATTTCTACTTATACAAAAATACATATCCTTTGTCAATTGTTGATGTTACTTACTTGTAAACTGTAGATAAAAATGATTGATGGTTATCTTCATGCAAATAGGATTTTTGTGGACTATAATGAGGTACGGGCTGATTTTTTTTCTCTATTTAATTTGAATTTTAATGGATTCCTAAATGTTGTTGGCACACACTGAGTTATGTTAATGTAACTAAAGCCACAAATAGTGAGAGTTTATTCATCCTACCTCGAGTTGGGTCTCTCATTTGTCAAACCTTATATCTTAGGTCCTAAACGGTAAGTGTATTGTAGTTGTATTTATGGTTTACAAGAAAATTTCATTTATTTGGTATCTATTCATTTTTAGAAAGTGAAAAAGTTGTTCAAATGTTATATTTGAATGTTGTATTTAAAGTGCTAACAGTAACTTGAGCTGGTTAAATGTCACCTTTTAGTGGTATTCTGTTGCATACCACATGATCGAATTCCTTTGAAGGAAATGAAGGCAGATTGGTATGCATACCTAGACATCAAGGTTGGATTTAAGGTGAGAATAATAGTTTTTTCTTTTATTTTCCATCATAAATTGAAATAAAATGTGATGCTTGGAGTTGTAGTTGTTGCAAAGAAAGCTTTAGAATTAGGTCCTGAGGTATGTGATTTTTTTGTGCTCTTTTGAATGTTTTTTTGAAAGTTCATATTTCAAGTCTTCCATTTGAATGTTTTTTTGAAAGTTCATATTTCAAGTTTATGCTTGTGAATGCAGTTTGGGGAGTTTTATTGTTTAGTATTTACTTTTGTTTTTGGCATCATATGAAGTTTTTTGTCCTTTATGATTCTGTGGGGATTCTAACTTGGTTCACATGCTTTTTGTTTTGAACCAAATGGACAGAGCTGAGGCTATACAAAAAATGCAAGTGCCAACTACAGTTGAATGCCTTCAGCATCCTTTCTTCTAGGTTCTTTTTAAAAAAAAAAATAGTACTATGCAGTTTTATATTTTTCTTATTTCTATTTTATGACTACATGGTAAATGGAAGTCTCTAGGACATCCTACATGGTGAGAAAATGATGTTATGCAGAAACATGATAGATTTATGAAATATGAATCCAATCAATATTTCTACCATCTAATCAAAATAGATTGGGGAGAACCTAACAAACATTTTAAATTTTTGTCTAGGAACATCAAAGAAGATTAAATTAGATTGGCATACTCATCTAAAGATAGCCTATGGTGCTATAAAAGGATTAGCATATCTTCATCATGACTGTAACCAATGCATTGTTCATAGGGATGTAAAGATATCTAACATTCTTTTAGATGACAACTTCGAAGCACATTTGTCAGAATTTGGCATTTCCAAGTGCATTTCCTCAACCAAAACTCACACCTCCACCTATGTTATAAGGAATAATCATGTTCTTAAATTCTTTTGTAAGTTGTTGAACAACATAAAGGCAAGGTTTTGGAGTAGATTTCAACTAGTTTTTTCCTCTCTCATCAATGTATTGTAATCTTTCAAGTTCTTTCATGTTGGGACAACAAATTGTAACTCCATTTTCAAGCTTACACAGTTGTATGTAATTTCTTTTTGATTAATAAAATAAGTTATTTTTACCTTCTCATTGTTGTTTTATTGTGAAAATCTTTTAGATAGTTGATAAGTGACTTTTTTTATTAATAAAATAAACTACCAAATGATGAAAATTAAAAATGCACTAAATATACTACTAAATCAATGACTAGATGACTGAATATATGACTAAATGACTAACTTAATGACTAAATATATGACTAAATTAATGACTAAATATGTGACTAAACTAATTACTAAATATATGACTAAATAAATGACTACCATGACTACATAAATGACTAGTTAACAACAATCAATGACTAAATTGATCACTACCATGACTAAATTAATGACTAAATTAATGACTAAATCAATGACTAAATCAATGACCAAATCAATGAATAAAATCAATTATTAAATAAATGACTAAAATAGTTTAGTCATAAATTCGGTAGTGTTATAAATGACTACAAATAAACCATTAATAGTCACGTGACTAAAATTAGTCATTTATATGCAATTTTTAGTAGCTTATTTAATCATTTATTGTTGTTTGTGTACTAGTGAAATCACATGGCAAAGGATGATGATGACACAGATACGAAAGACACCGAGGCCGATGACAATGATGATGATGATGATGACGACGACGACGACGATGATGATGATCACAATGGTGGTGATGATAATGAGGTAGTTGTTGGTAGTACCCAACAACATTCATTATCATATAGACTACGTCATGGATCATTGTTGATATATCATTATAATGATGATAATCATGATGATGATGATCACAATGGTGGTGATGATGATGAGGCAATTGTTGGTAGTACCCAGTGACATTCATGATCATATAGACTACATCATGGATCATTGCTAATATATCATTATGATGCCTCTTTTCATGTTTACTATCATATGTATCATTTTCACGACCTACAGTACTATATTATTGAGTTGTATCATATTAAAATTTATCATTTTCACTTATATCATTTAGACATGTATCATCTTGACTTGTATCAATTTGAGTTAAATAATTTATCATTTTTACTTATATTATTTGTACATGTATTATTTTGACTTTTGTCGACTATTGGACATGTATCATTTTCACATGTTATTGATCTACTGGCATATTTGACTTTCACTTGTTTTAGTTATATATGATGATGATCTTATTAGTATTGACTTGTCAATTTATATATATTAAAAGTGGTCAATTATTTTTGGATGGAAATTTATTATGTATGATGATTTTAATTTACTACTCAAGATGGATGTTGTCAAATTTAATTAAATTATAGATATTTGATTCACTTTTTTTAATTATAGATGATGATCATGTTATAATAATTATCTTGTTATTTAATCATGAGCTAAATAATTAAATTACTTACTCTATAATCATATGAGTTATTTAAAAGGCATCATATATTTAACTAATTAAATTAAATTAAATAATATTAAATTAATAAATGGAAGCAAAACAAGAAGCATTTTTAGAAGCAAAAACGAAAGCAACAATGGAAGCCAAACTAGAAACAAACTAGAAGCAATCTTGGAAGAAAAATTGGTAGCAAAACTAGAAGCAAACTTGGAAGAAAAACTAGAAGCAAAACAAGAAGTATTTTTTAGAAGCAAAAAATAAAGCAAAGCAAGACACATTTTTAGAAGCAAAAAAGGAGGCAATAATGGAAGCCAAACTAGAATCAGACCAGAACTAATCTTGGAAGCAAAATTGGAAGAAAAACTGGAAGCAAACTTGGAAGTGAATTTGAAAGAAAAACGGGAAGCAAAACTAGAAGCAAGACTGGAAGGAATGCAGGAAGCAAATTTGGAAGCAAAATCAGAAGAAAAACTGGAAGCAAATTTGGAAGCAAAATTGGAAGAAAAACTGAAAGCAAAACCATAAGCAAAATCAGAAGCAAAATCAGAAGAAAAATTGGAAGCAAAATCGGAAGAAAAATTGCAAGCAAAACTGGAAGTAAGCCTATAAGAAAAACTAGAAGCACAACTAGAAGCAAAACCGAAATCAAACGTGGAAGAAAATATGGAAGAGAAAATGGGAGAAAAATTGGAAGAAAAATTGGAAACACAATTGGAAGCACAATTGGAAGCAAAATTGGAAGCACAACCGGAAGCAAAGATGGAAGCAAAATCGGAAGCAAAATTGGAAACAATACTGGAAGCAAACTTGGAAGCAAAACTGGAAGCAACATTGGAAGAAAAAATAGAAGCAAAACCAGAAGCAAACCTAGAAGCAAAAATGACCAACCAAAACTAGGAGCAAAACTAGAAACAAAAATGAGAACAGACATGGAAGAAAAACCTGAAGCAAAACTGGAAGCAATACTGGAAGCAAACCTAGAAGTAAAACTGGACTCATCATTGGAAACAAAAGTGGAAGCAAAACCAGAAGCAAACCTGGAAGCAAAACTAGAAGCAAAACTCAGAGCAAAATTAGAAGCAAAAATGGGGGCAGACATGGAAGCAAAACTTGAAGCCAACTTGGGTGCCAATTTAGGTGTTATTTTCAATGCCAATTTATAACGCTATTCCCAATGCTAAAGGAGATGCTATTGCTGGCACCAAATTTCTAGCGCAAAAGTAGGCACTAAAGATGGCTCAAAAAAGGGTGATGAAACGAAGAAATGGGTTTTCACCGAATTTTGCGCCGTCATATGACTCTAAATGATGAACTCAAATACACTAAAATTTGGAGTGCAAAAGTTAGCCCTAATTTCCTATTGTGTTGTTGTGTGTATTTATTTTTTAGTTTGATTAAACATAGGTTTTTTCATAAAAAATCAAGCTCTTTGTTCTACACGTGGAAAAATAGAAAATTATCAAAAAAAAATTGAAAAATATTAGTGCATTAGATATTGAAGTCCTTGATCCAGCAAAAAAATAAAATTGATACATACAAAAAAAGTTATGTTGTATACGGTCTGCCTATGTCTAAATTGTAATTGGTTTGACTTTGAAACTTGATTAAGGAAAAAATATTCAATAAAACAGTATGAAACCAATTGGAAGCACTAGATATTTTAGTTACAAATCTAAATTCAAAAAAATAGAATATTATCCTTCATGGAAAAAAAAATTATGTTGTATACAAGGAGCGTCACTCCTTAAAAATGGTGTTTATTGAAAAAAACTAGTTTTCGAAGGAGATGGAAAAAGAAGTGCAATCTGATTCCAAAATTTTTGAAAAAAATATATTTAAAATCTATAGACAAAATGTCACAAATCACTAGTTTACATCATCTTCAAATTCCTCATGGTCTAGCCACTATAGGTGCCCGAAAGTGAAGATTTAGTTAGAAAAAATTAGTTCAGTGTCCAGTTTGGCAAAAAATTGTAAACTAGTATTGTGGGATCACCCTCACTTTTCATAGGCCTATGCATGGTGTAGTTGAAGTGAAGAGTTAAGATTTGTAAGAATGTATCTATTCGTCCTTTCATTAAAAGATCATTTAAGTTTTCTGTGGAATTAAAATATAATAATGATAGAGATTTGTTTGTCTTCAGTTGTGTAAAGGGAGTTTTTCCACTTGATCTTGTTTATAGAAGTGCTTTGTATGAGTCACAATTAATCATGGCAAGTCTCATCTCTCTATAGATAGTGCTTATATCTTTAGCTTTATTTTTAAAATGCTAGAGATTAGGCTTGTATTTTCTTCTTGTGTTTTTAGCTTGAAGCTTACTTTTAAAGCTTTCATTTCACTCCCTCGTGGTATTTATACATGCTTTACTTTAGAGTCATGTGGCCTTTTTTGTACCTAATTTTTTCTCCCTCATGTTAAGAGTACACACCATAATTTTGAGTCTTATAACATGTTGTGGTCATCTGTACTTCTTTCTTTTACCATAGTTGAAGCATAACAATTAAAGAAAAATCAATAAAGGACTATGCCAATGTTTCCAAATTGTAGAAGCATGAAATTCAATATAGTTTGCTCTAAACCAAAGGTATAAATATTAAAGGCAATATAGCATTTTTCAAAACTACAAAATAACTATATACAACCACACCATGGCCCAAAAAGGAAAAGGCAGTAATTTAAATTGACTTGAGGATAAAGAACTGCCTTAGCAAATTATTATTATTTTTCATAAATCAAAAATTACTACTCTTCACAAGCATACTACCAAAATCTTGAAGATGCTTTCTTATAATGGACTACAATATGTTCTTATCATGGATTATGCTTAAATTTCATGGAAAAATTGTAATAAATTTCAATTGACCTTGTGTAGACATACGAAATTAACATCGTTCACATTCATCCACTCATTAAATAAGTCAAGTTCATTAAATCCATTCATCAAATAAATCAAGTCTTTTTAATTCAATCTCTAAGGATCATCCATTTAAATTGAATAAATTAACTTTATTTAATTTAAGCCTATCATTTCCTCATTCGATTAAATAAATCAATTTTAATCACATCCTAACATTCCATCTTTTATAAATCATCTCCTAAATTCATCTCCTTCAAATTAAATAACATTTATCTTACATCATCCTTTTAATTAAATAAACCAAACTTTATTTAATTAAATCTCAAATTCATATTCCTACTTTTTGATTTAAATAAATCCAAGTATCTAAGTCAAATGGGTCAAAATCACCTAATCCCTCATTAAGTTAATCTAATCCTAATTAATCTAATCTAATCACCCATCACATCCTCTAGCTTTTCCCACTTGCACAAATAAATCAATTTATTGATTTATTAAATTCCTCATTTTCCCTCAACAAGGCATCTTTGGAGAATATTCCTCAAGTTTGAATTTGAAAACAAATTGACTTGTCCCTTCCAACATGGCAATAACTCCCCTCTTACATGTCCCCCACTTGGCATTTAAGTCTCTTTTTCTCCCTCCAACAAGCCAAATTTGAATTTGAAAGGGCCAACCAATCCCATTTATTGACACATTGACCAAAACTTGCACATCCTCCATCCATTCACAAGGTGACAAGTGGCTCCTTCGTATTGGCTAAATATTTATTCCACATTGCTCTCTTTTGAGCACTCTTTCAATTTGAGATTCTATCAATAGAAGGCTTATTCTTCATCTTAGCATCCACAATCTTCATGCAAAGTTACTCTCTTCAATTGAGAACTAATTTTGTCCACTTCACTCCATCTTCAAGGCATTTTATCATTGAGCTTGTCAAGGATTGGGAAAGGGTCACTTTTCACAAGTGACACCAATCCACTAGGTATATGTCATGTTTTTATATATCTTTTGATCATCTTTGTTATTAGTTTGCACTTTGAAGCATGATATATTATTCCATAGGAGTATTCACAGGTTTGCGTTTGCATAAACTAACCCCACTAATGAGTGTTGGAGATTGATCATTTGTAGATTTAGGGGTGCTCAACTTGTAACAACATTACTTCAATTCTATAGTAGTTTATGAGAAGTTCCATTCAGTAGTATATACCATGCAAGAACAACACCACAGTGTGTGTGCATTGATCCTTTCATCTCAAACTATAGAGCTTATTGGCTGAGATGTCAAAATTGTACCCCAACAAATCGTCATAGTTGTAGGTATAGCTTCATAATTTTCATCATCTCACTTCCTTAAAAATAACCTAAGCACCCCCTAGTTGCAGCTATTTCATCAAATTTAACAACAAAACCACTGGCAATAGGTTTACAACCATGCAAATTCATATTATCATCTTCACAGCTCAAAAAAAAATTCTTTTCACTCTCATTATGGTCACCAGTAGAAGGAAGATTGAATGAATTAAGTGGGATCTCCATGATAACTGACTTGCCACCTTTTACATTAACAAACTCCTTCAGATGACATATGGTAAAACATACGGGTTCATAACTGTGATCGCCATATTCAACAAGTGTTGAATGATCTCCTATGATACACAAAGAATAGCAGGCAACCCCACTACATTCTACCAGCCAAAGTAGTTGGACCAACTGACCAACTACTTTATCTACAGTTTCAAAATCTTTTACTTTCAACAGAGTTTCCTTATCATGCCCAACATCATCAATAGCCTACATGGTTTTTGATTGTTGATTATTTATCTCTTGTCTCTTTTCCCAAGATGCCTTGAAAATGAGGAATGTTGGTTCTATGGCCACAATTGAGGCATTGGTAGAAGCATTAGCCTCTGAATTTGTCATCTGAAGTATGAGGTATAAAAGAAAATCATGATTTGTTCAATTTTTCTTTTTGTAATATTTTTTAAGGTTTATTTAGATGGGTTGTAATTGTGAAGAGGGCAACCCAAATAGAAGCACCAAGTTTAATTACAACTTCTTGAGCACATAAGAAACCACCTTGCTCTATTGGGACGTTACACTAAGACATAACGAAGCTTCACTTGAGAAGAATCTATGGAATTCTCGATTAAATTTTATGTTCCTTTCTCTGACAGTCATATTTTTAAGTTATCTGTAAGTTAATATTTCATAGTTTGCACCCTCAAAAATATATAACTTTTTCGTTAGTGTTTTCTTTTTTTCCTTAGCCCTTAGTTTTGTTCAAGGTTTCAATTGAGTTGGTTCATCATGTTTTCATAGAAATCCACAAATGTCTCATGGAATTTACTCTTATTAACTAGAACTTACATGGGGAAAATATTATTTAAAGATGGAACAACCAAGAAGATTGTAAAATGTTCCAGAGCAATCACGGTGAGTCCTACAATGCACTTTTTTCCATGTTCTTTAACCGCGACAATCTCACATTTGAATCAAATCACAAGTTTTAGAATAAATTAAAACTTGGTAATTGTATGAAGAAAAAACTTTTGGTCTTTATCCTATTGAATCCCATACTGCTAAATATGCAATGTAACATCCAATATTTTAATGACATTGATAGGGCATGAAAAGTTGACTTATTTTGATCTTTTATTCTTTGATGATTGTCTCTTAAATCATATTCTTGTCTTTTTCAATATGTTTTCAGAGCTAATTTCTTCAGCAAAGATAGAGGATCCTCATCCTTTAATTGATCAGTTATTTTTCCTCCATGAGATGATTATACAATCAACAAATATATCCAAAGCTCTTGCAAAATGTAGGGCCGGTAATAAGCAAGAGGATCACCTTGGAACAATTCAAATAACTTGGACAACAACAAATGTTTGATTTCGTAATAAGATACTATTTGATTCTTAAAAAGGAAAAACATAATAGTATTTCTACAATGTTTACATAGTGTTAAGGAATAAGATGAAGAAATCCATTTATAGGTTGTAGCTGAAAATGTTGTTAGGAATTTCCAAGTTCTAACTACTTAAAATTCTCTTTTATTAGCATTATGAATCTCATTTGTTTCACATGGTTTAACTATACCATAAATAAGGGTTGTATTTCCAACCCAATCATATATTTTTTTAGTAGAAGAGAAATTTAATCTCTCAAGGGTCGCATGCAATTTTGTTTTGTTAGTTTTCTCAACTGAAAAAGATGTTTATCATGCTTTTAACATTAATAATTTGCAAGCTGCCCAACGTTAATAATCTCTCAATGATCACATGCAATTTTGTTTTGTTACCTCATTGAGATTATGTGAGCTTTGATATAACTTTATAGCATATCATAATTGTGTTCACTTGGTTTTGAGATTTTGATTTATGGAAGTTGTCACAATTAGCTCTTTTAGACTAAACTAATCAAAGCATGTGATTCTAATCAATGTATTTCCATGTAAAAGTTCATATAACTTAAAAAATATGATGTATATGAACATTTATATCTTATGTTCGATACTTCTATTTGTAGTCCTATACTTGGACCAACTATGAGAAAATTAGATTTTTGATGTACAGAAAATATAAAGAACTTGTTAGAAATATCTGATTTTGAGTTTAATTTAGTTAATTTACAAACTGATTTTGATTTTCCTCTTGAGATGTATTGAAGTGGGTATGGAGAAATGATTCTTTTAGTTGAGATGCATATGACGTTACCATTTAACAATAATTATGTCTTCCTAGCCGATGAATTCACTTCCTAGGAAATACAAATATATAGTCTTCTCTATATCTAATGTAGGTAGTTAGAAGAGTCTCATGTCAGGAGTTTTCTGTCAAAATAAATGAGAAATATGCATAATGTTCTCACTACTATAACACACTTATCACTCTTCTACCTTCCACATATCTTCAGTGTACCCATTGCACACGAAGGTGCGATCACTAGTTATATTATTAATAATTTTATTGCTATAAGTAACATAAAAATGTTCAAATTTAGGGAAAAATATTGATTAGAGTGTCCCACATAGACCAAAAAATAAGACATACTTTATGTTTCTATATTATTAAATAACCATTTACTATAATTAGCATTGCATTAGTCATAATATAGTTACTTAGGTAATATTACATTATTTGGATTTATCCTGGATACTACTTTTATTTTGTAAGTTACAATTTGTCAGAGATTTAAATTGATGTTCTAATAAAGTAAATATCATTTTGAAATGATCATTTTTAATAGAGGTTTTCTCTCTAGTAGATTTCCCTCTTAAAGAGATCAATGATTCTTGTTATCAATATAAGCTACATATTTATAATTATTTTATGATAATTATTTCTTTTAATTTTTTTATTTTTTTTATACTATTTTGCATGTAAATATCCCAATATGTAGTGTCCAAGATACATAGTTGACCAATGTAAAAATAGGTTATGGAGATTCACTACTAAATGAAGTGATTATATGTCAAATCAAGATTGATTACACTTAAATCCTTACAATTGGTCATTCGAGTCATTCACCCAATACATAGAGAAGGAGGAAGAAGAATCATTATCAAATTATAAAGAAGAATCCACTGGATAAATGTCACATCTAATGTAAGATCAAAAAATAGAAATGGTCATATATTGAAACCAAAGATTGAACCTTTAATCTAAAGGGTGGAAGAGTAGAGATTGAAGACTTATAACACTAAAGTCAAAAAATGTTAAGAGATGGATAAAATAATAATAAACACTCAAGAGTGGATCCAAGACCTAATTAACTTCGAAACAAATATACAAGAAGGAATTTATATTAAATAAGAAACCTGAATGATGAAACCTAGGGATGTAAGAAAAAATCACCATTCTATGTAATGGAAACCACATTGGCATAAACAATCTTAACTAAATAAATAAATCAGTTACATAAAATAATTAACCTATATTTAAGAGTGTAGATTGGAAAGAGTAAATACATAATTGAAATATGAAATTAGATGAATTTAATGCAATACATAAAGCTTCATTCCATATGACTGGAATATGTGGGATGATATGTTATGAATCAATTCACCACAACTCCAAATTTCTAAGACTTGATATGAATATAAACATCTTATAATCTTGAGAATGACTTATGCTCTATGTGTCAAATTTGAACCTTTCGAGCTAATCTATGTGAGTGCAAAATTGATTTGGTAAATGGATGTAAACCTATGAAGTGAATCTAATATAACAAACCCTTACTATCTAAAATGTGTTTGCCTGTGGTGTATGCTTTGAATCTTTGTAAGAATTTATAGTAATGTAAACACCTTTAGGGAATCTATCAAACTACGAGTCATGAATGTTCTCCTTAGTCAAACCCCTAGATGGATTGGTTCAATGATGATGAACCAATTTCAACAAAAAAAAGAAACACATAGTAGGATCCTTGGATGATGATGTAATTCTTTTTATCTATTTGCAATTGAACAAACTATATTTGACCAACCCCTATCTATCTAAGATCATTCATTTGAATGAGGATTGTATTTATATACACCTCCCTAACATACAATTTTAAACTAGATATATTAAATAGTGGGCTCATGATGGTTAGTAAAGGAGGGAAACATGGGCCCAAATAAACAAATTCAAATTTAAAGTTTCAATGTTCAAATCTATCACCTAAAATCTACTTAGATCAATTTGACCCCTATGAATCTCTATCAAGGTGATGAATTACTAGATGTCAAGATTAGATTTTGGATTCCAAGAATGAACGATTATGAGGATAGGCTATGGTAAGTTTATTTACTCACTTATATTCACAATAGACCATCTTATGCACTAACATGTATTTGATATAATTGTTATCTATTAATGTAAGAACTTTTGAATATTATATCTTAATTTTTAGTAATAATGTCTCATATCGCACTTAATGATACGTCATCAAAATGACGATAAGAAAAAAATATTACTCTCACGATAATCATAATAAGATCCTAAAAAATTAATGCTAAAAACAAAATCACTTATATTCAGAAACTCTTCTCACATCATAATGAACTGAAAAAGTTCTGTTTACTGCTATCTATTAACTTCAAATATCTAAAAAAAAATTTTCAAGAAATGCTTACAACAGTCAACATATATTTGTTTGACAGGCATGATTAATTTGAAATTCGACGCCAGTCAACATATAGTTGGAAGTAGTTGTAAGGGACCTTCGTATATCAAACCTGACGCTCAACGTTGCCCGTCTTCAACGATTTAGCTGACAGAGGTCAACAGTTGGCCCACTGCCCACCTACAAACATTACTCCACCTGATGCGTCGTTGCTTGTTTATAAAATCTCAGGCGCAAATTTACCCCACAGGTTTGTTTTTCATAATAACTCTTCAACATGGCAGACTTTTATTTACACTACTTTAAACACGTGTTATTGATCTAGTGATGGCGTACGCCCAAAGCCGGACATCAAGGGTGAAGAACGCTTGAGCTGGCTGAATGATAAAGAAAAAAATTATTCCATTTAATCGTCAATTGAAATATTTACATTTGCATAAATGTTCCAAAATGTTAGCAACTGCGTGCGTCTTACGCACCAGATCCCTTGAATAAAGATTGTAATACACCCTGGATAGAAACAAATATCCTGGAAATGGGTAGGAGAATTTTAGATCCTAAAGCCAGTTGTGCAATCTTTGGTTGCAACGGTTTGTGTCGCATAGACAACCTGGCATACGTGGTACTTGAGCTGTTCCGCCCCACCCTCTTTCCAGTATGGCAGCGCAGGGTTGGTATCTGGATGCTTCACCAGACACAATGCAGACTGAATGTTATTCCACACACCCAAACCGATTATCCGCTCCCCGTCTAGCGAGTCATAGAAGGAATACGAATATACGCCTTTCAGCCGGTTAAAATAGGCTTTGAGAATGGCAAGGCAGGAATAAGAGAGAATGTCTTGCCTCTTCGATCCGCACTGGATTCTGCGAACGCTCACGATATCGCCCAACGACAGCTGCGCGAAGAGTTCGCCTTTGTTTGTCTGCTGGGAATTCAGGCTGAAGTAACCCGAGTCCACAATTTTCACCTCGCACTTTAATCCCTCAATAAAAGCTGCTGCCTGCATAAACCCATTCAGAAATTAATCCCAGATTGAATGATCATTGACTCCTTTTGGTAATATCACTATTTTCGGCAGCTAACCTACCTCAGGCAGTTTAAAGGCTGTTCTGTCGGCGCTTTGCGATCCCTCCTTTCCTACTGCAAAAACAGCAGCCTGTAGAGAAAAACAATAATTTGGAGGTAATTAAAACAAAGCATCTCTAATGACGATCATATAATTATAGATAAATAAGAAGAAAGAGAGCTATATACCCATGAACAGTCGAGACATCTGAAAATTGCGACGTTAATGTTGAGGATGTTTTGTAGAGAAGCAGCCACAGCGGACATGTGGACAAGTACATCATCGACGTCGCAGCCGTTGTCGGGCTTGAAGATCCCAAATGATACGCTCATGGTCTCGTTCTGCTTACGGCCGAGAGAAAATTCTGGTCTGCAGATCTCTGCGTGTGATATTTGCAAGTGAAAGGCGAGGATATAAGGGCGCAACCCTTAACAAAATGGCGTGTTGTACGCTGGCACGTATATCGCTGACGTTTAGCATAGCATTTCAAGGGTCCACGTTTCAACACGAGCGCAACGCGCTTGTTATTTATTCTGTTAGAAGATGTGTTTCTTAAAAGGTCCAACCTGACACGCTGATCGAGAGGTTATCTTAGGAAACTAAGGCGAAAAGTGAGAATTGCAGACGTGTATGCAAGTGAAGGGGGCAAGTGGGAATGTCAAGGATCGGGCAGCCCGGTTCCGCGCTCCATCCACGCACAATACAAGTAACTCACAGTGGAAAAGACCAGTTCTTCGTTGGGAAAGGTGGGCGCTCCATTTATTTGAATCACAGTGAGAAATTAATATTGCCAAGTTGCACACTATTTTGGGATCGAAACAATCTCAAAATTTTACTTATTCATTTAAGCACCTTCCTTCCTTTTTCTTAAATGAATAAGTGTTTATATTCAAATAGTATGACAAAAATTTAAAAAAATTGAATGAAAATATTCATCTTTAAAATAAGGGGAAATAATGTGGAGCATAAAAACATAAACAAAGTTATCAAGTGGGGATGGGGGAGGAGAGTATCCTAGTATCTGGTTTACCCCTTATGTTAGTAGGATAAGGAGTGTCAATAGGAGGGTCCCACCTATTAGTATCTTTATCATCATCATCATCATCATCATCATCATCATCATCATCATCATCATCATCATCGTCGTCGTCGTCATCACCATCATCATCATCATCATCATTATTATTTATTATATTCTTCTTCATTTGCACGAATAAGCAAAATAGCAAGAGCTAGCCAAGGGAATTTGTTGCAATCAATCCAACTAGTATCACCTCTTGCAAGTGGTAGAGAAGTAGAGTACCAAAGAGTGGGTCATGACCAATCTTGCTGACCATAATCTTTTCTAAAATCAAGGGGAAATCAATGGGAACTAGTTCCACTCAAATTTCTCAAACTTTCGATCAATGTTTGAAGTTCTTTTTATTATTTGAATTTTCCCTAGGAATCTTTCTTGTGTCCCATGAGGATGTAGGGGAATTGTTGGAGGAGTTTGTTGACATTGTTCTTCACTAATATTTTGTGAATTGATGAATTAGGGTTTTCACGAATCAGTGGGGGATTGTCAATCCTTAAAATTAAACAAAATTGAATAAAAACAATTCCTAAATTATTATTTAATTCAATTTTTACACTAAAAAATAACAAACCCTACCTCCTCGACCTCGTGGATGTTCTAGCAACATTTTGGCAATGGTTTGGTCTACTCCACATCATGTGTGTGCTTTCTCTTGCTCATTTTTTGTGTTTGGAAGGTGAGAGAATGAGTTCAAATGAGCTTGACTTCTTTACATAAAAAAAAATGAAATAACGTGAGCGCATTATAACACACTCACATTATGTCTTAGATGGACCAAAAAGTGGTTGGAGCCACTTTTTCATCCCTCATATTTCTGCACATTCCCACTTCATTCATTCAATCAAAAGTGAGTAAATTCATGTATTTTATATAAGAGACTATACCTAGTTTTGACTAAATCTATAATATGATTCTTTTTACATAATTCTATTATTAGTAAATGCTTCAAACCTATAATCTAGCATCTAGTCGAATCTAGTAGTCCTAAATTTTATGATGCACTTTAAATACATCTTCTAGATTATCTATCACAAATTATATATGATCTCTTACATTGTTAGAATATATCTATTCATGGCATATATTTATAAATATCCATAATAATACAAATTATTTATAGTGTTAGCATGTGTCATCATTTTAAAAAATGATCATTTTTGCTTATAACCCAAAGTTCCATATAACATGCTTAATAATGTGTTTTCAAGAATGAGTAACTCGGTAACTCATTCTTTTTCATGATGTTAATGAATTTAATCACTCTAATTATGTATTATTGTCTTCAATATTCATTATTTTATAGAATTTTCTATCAAAATTTTATTTTCTCAACATATGTTTTATAGTTACTTCAATAAAATATTTACAATGTAACCTAGAGATGGTTGCATTCTCATATTATGTAACATTCTATCAAATACCTTAAAAATCTTCATCCTCATAATCAACATGATTTTCAACATAATCTAAAATAATCCTTCACTACCAATACCAATGGTAATAGTTGAGTATTTCCCAATTTGATGTAATTATATCATTATCAAGTTTCACATCTCTTGAAACTTCTAAAGAAATAATAGACAAAAAAAATCAGCCTATTTTTTTAATAATTTACATGTACCTGTATGATATTAAAACTTACAAATAATCTTGTAGAAACTTCCATACTCCTTGCCTTCCATTTGTTATCTCTCTTTTTTGGCTGGTGTTATATTTCCAAGAAATTGTTACATCTATAATTTATACACTAGATCAATTACATATAACCTATCCATGTATCAATATTTCATATTCTTTAGGTGATTTTCATGGTCACGTTCAAAAAACATTCACCTTCTAGAATGCTTCTCATAAAAAATTCAAAGTGGAAAACACTCTAATCTTCTATATCAATGGTAACACCAACAACATATTGAATTTTTCAAGTGTCCCATTATATATTTTCACAATGGTTTAGGTCAAAAGTATCATATAAATTCTTTTGATACCATTTCCATAGGGTTTTATATGATTTCAACATACATTAATATTTCATATGTTTTGAGAATATTGTCAACTTTTTATTGCATACTGATAAATGTAGTCAATATCATCATGTCTAAAAAGTAAGTTCTATGTTGTAAATCTAATTTTCCTCTCTATAAATGTATTCTATAGAAACTACTTGAATTTAGTCAATCATCCTTTCTTACCAACCCAATATTTTTTATCTACTATGTCTAAGTGTTGAAATGATCTTGATCATCCCATATCTAATGATAGATGTGATTTGTACCTATAAGAAAAACTAGTCTATTATAGTTTCTATATGCATTTCTAACAACAAAAGGAATAAAATATAGTTATTAAAATTAGTATGCAATGACCTAAGTGGATAACTAAAATCTAAATCCTAAAAATCTAAAATTTAAAATAAAATATCAAAATAATATATTTGTAAAATTAAATAAATATCCATATCAAAATTATAAATGGATACACCCTCTCTTGACTTAAAAATAACCTTGAGGTTGATGTACATTATTTTAAAAGGAACATATTAGTCTAAAAACCTAAAAATATTATGAACATAAAATATTAGTAATCCTTTATTTTCCAAATATTGTAATTAGAAATATATATATATATATATTCTAATATATAAAAAAGGATAAAAGGAGAAAAAATAAAAATAAAGAGAAATTTATGTAATACACAAATCGTGCAAACCCGAACACATACAATGCAAATAATTTTAAACAATTAAATTAAACGTACAATAACATTAAACCATAATCAAAATATCGTTCTACAGGGCCTGCATGGGTTACTTATGAAACATCTAGCGAAAGAAAAGACAACATTGATCAACATATCCATTTATATTATAATAACCATGAATAAAGTATACCATATGGAATCAAAGCGAGAAAGTTAATTTCATATTTCTTATTTTGATTTGTGCTATATATTTATAGTTCAACCTTACACTGGATTTGGTTTTTATGTTAGGGGTCTTAGGAGGTGGCTCTTCATGGAAGTTACAAGTTGCCTTGGGTAAGAGGTACGGGAGGAGACCCATGTAGGTAGTTAAACAGTGATAACCTAAAAATAGAATTTAGGGGATGGGTGATAAAACACACAAGATAATAATGTTAGTTCTACGTCTATACGGCTAGGGCTATCATAGATAATGAACTAAGAGAAGTGGTGGTAAACGAGTCATAACCTCATCTTCATGAGAGGTTATCAGCTCCGCATGAGCTACCCTATGGTGCCGGCACCTCAAGTAGGAGGAAGGGCCAAGAGATCCATAGATGGGTGTCAGTGCATCAAGTTGGAGGAAGAGCCAGGAGATCCCATGAGAGCTATGTGATGACACTCTCCACTAGACACCTATTTTCCTTGTTGCTTTTTGCCTCTAGAAATGTATTTTGGAATTGTAATTTTTATGTTGTTTTGGATTCTTTTCAAGTTGAGTTATGAATGTTCTTCGGTAACTTGTTTATCTGTTATTGCTTTGATCTATTGTGATGTGTTTCATCATTTTATCTTTCGTTGTCTCGTAAATGTTGTGGATTATGTTGTTGTGTTATTGAGTTTGTACTTTGTTGTTTATGGAGTTGGTTTGACAATCATGGTAGAGTTACCTTCATTGTCACCTTTGAGCACAGGGGGTGAGTTATCTTTAATTCACATGGTTGGGTGGAACGTGCTCTACACCCGTTGGGTTCCCCATCAACGTCCTATCTTCTGAGCATTTATGTAGTTGGAGTTGTATCAATGTCCACCTTGCATTTCAAAATTTATTGTACTTGTAACATCCCACATGTTTGGGAAATTTGTTGTAATTCTTATATCAAGAGCTTGTAATGTAATTTTATAACAATGATGTAATAGTTAGGACCATTTGTAACTTTGTGATTCATTATGATTGCAAAACCTAATGTAGTAACACTCTCGCTCTTGATTCATGGTGGTATTCTTATTCATGGTTATTATAATATAAATGCATATGTTGATCAATGTTGTCTATTGCTTTCGTTTAGATGTTTGCAATGTAACCTCACATGCCCCAGAGAATGTACATTGTGATTATGGTTTAATGTTATTGCATGTTTAATTTAATTATTTTAAAAAGGGAGAAAAAATAAAAAATAAAGAGAGAGAGAGAGAGAGAGAGATTACTCCTATAGATTTAGATCATATGATAATGAAAACCTTTTTTAATCTTCATATAATCACCTAGATGATATCCAACATAGGAAAATTAAAAGTAAAAGATTATGCAATCTCTAAAGGGAAATGAGAACCACATAGGATCTAAGAAGAGTGTTGTGTTTCATGCACAAATCTATGAGTGATCCAAGTAACTCATAGGATACATGAGATGATATTTAAAGCACAAAGTAGTTTTATCATAGAAAATTCATTCCTTAAGCTGTAATGACCTAGGCTCAAAATCATAATCTTAACTTGGTAAAAATAGAGAAGGAAAATAACTAATCCTCTTATTAGACTCAAGAGAAAAAATATTTATAGTGTTATGGTATTCTTTTCACATATTTCTTCTAACCCATCTCCCTCTGAATCCATAAATGATAATGGTTATAGTTTATATACTTTTTATGATTTCTAGGTTCAAGTTTCCTTTCTAAGACAATAAAATATTTCATATTAAAATATTTTTCAAGAAAATATTTTATATTCACAAAATACCTTCATGGAAAAAATTTGATTAAGAGTACTTATAAGACATGACTAACATATTTTCTTAGAGATATGAACCTCTATAATCATCTCCTCCACCACAAGTACCAATCAATCCACACAAATGTTCATCTAGGTTTCTTCCAAGGTCTACACATACTTAGATTAAATGACTAAGTCAAACTCACAAGATTTGATCCTTGCTTAATTATTGAGCTACATCTTCTTATTAATTAGCAATAAACTTCTAGATTATTCCACATTAGTTCTTAATGATATTCCTACCTATGAAAAATTATAATTAGATCTATCCTAAATATTGCTAAAGAAATCCATTGACTTGCTTCGAAAAATAAAATTTAAGATAATTGATGGGTAGGATGATCCCACGCATCAATATTTGTAGGGTTACCTTATCACACTTGGGGTATTATGCCACGGTCATTATATTTTGATTCATGGAAAATATTTTATATCACAATAAGGGCATCAAATTTTATTGAACCAAGGTAGATGCAGTGGAAATAAAGAATAAGACATGGTTGTAGTAAACAATAGGATGTTGTAGTATCACTTAAGGGGGTGTTAGAGTGAATAATTTATCTATTCACTATAGCTTAAGTCTACTTAGGTTGATGGGGTTAGACAACATCTTGTCTAACTGAATGTGTAACCTTTTAGGCCTCTAGAGGTCACCTAGTTGTTTGGTAAACCTCATGTGCATGCCCTTTGAGGTTGGAAGACTCTCCATCTCACCTCAAAGGTCACCTTTTTAGTCATTCAACACTTGTCACCAAAGTTGATGACTTGGTCAAATAGGTTGTTGGTTTGCACATTCCAAGTGATCCAAAGGTTGACACCTATAGGACACTTGTCTACTTATTTGTGTCACATCATAGGGCACTTGTCAATTGACATGATCTAGGTGCATTGCCTCTTCCTTTCCTATATATGCAAGGTCATATTGTACATTTTAATCAACTCTTTTATCAATCTCTTTAATAATGTGAATTAGGCTCATTATGTGAAAGTGTTTTCTTGGAAGCACAAGGTTTTTTGTTGTTATGATCTTGGATGGAAATCCTAACAATAAGAGAATAAATAATTTTTAAATGAATTGAAATACTCTCCTTGATCATAAATATTTTTCAAACTTTGTAATTTTTACCTCTATATCATGCTCATGATGAGGCAAGTGTAGGATTTGATTCATTACTTTGTGTTTGACTTCTAATTTCATTGAACTTTAAATAAACATAAAAATAAAACCTTTGTTTCCTATCATATGATTATTACATCTACTATCTAAAAACCAAATATCACTAAATTTCTCTCGAGAAACATGACATGTGATGAAAAGTGATCATAAATTGTTTTCAGATACATTTAAAAATTTGCATTTTATTTTTCCTCATCTACTTGTTTTTTTGCACTCACAATCATAATGACCAAATTTCTTGCAATAATAATATTGAAAATTAGATTTATCATACCTCTGAGATTAGTTCTAAAATTGATTGTACCCTTTAGAGTTGTGAGCATTGGAATCTTGATTTTTCCTTCCACCTTGATTTGGACTAGTCTTTCCATTGTTATTATTTTTGCCTCTATCTCTAGATCTTGACCTTCCACTTCCTTTACCTTTGCTAAATAAAACTTGTGATTATATGCATTCTCCAAAGAAGAAGAATTATTCCCGTTCATTTGGGATTTGTGAGATAACAATAATCCCATCAACTCATATATAGATAGTTGTGTTAGGTCTTTTGAATCTTCAATTGCAACAATAATAGCATCAAATTTATTACATAGGCTTCTAAGAATCTTTTCTACAATCTTCTAATAAGTTCATTATTTACCTTAATCTAATTTGATTAACAAAATTCATGACTTGGTTCAAAAACTAGTCTACAAACTCTGAATTTTTCATTTGCAATTTTTTTAAAATTTCTTCTAAGAGACCAACTTGTCTGCTTTCACCTTAGTGGTTTCCAAATAGACTATTTTCAAAATTTTCCATATTGTCATTATCATAGATCTTGTTGTTGTTGCAATCTTAGAAAAAATTGACTCATCTATTACTTGTTGAATTAAAAATAAAACTTTTACATTTAAAAAAAAAAAATTAATTTTGTTTGTGTTAAGAGTTTTGTGTCCTTTTTCTTGTTTAAAATGTTTAAAAAATCTTTACAACGTTTGTGCTCATCTTGTGAACATTATAATAATCCCATACATCTTGTAAACAAAATAATGTCTTTATTTTAATTACCCAAAAATAATAATTCTTACCTGTGAAAATAAAAATTTGGGGTTGCATGAGGCTATTGAACGTTACCATGATCTGCTGCAGCGATTAAATTTCGTATCTGTCGTTGACGCTTTCTCTATTTACGTTGGCAGCTGGAGGGATTCGACAAAAAGAATGAATATTCTGCGGCGTCGAGAAAAATTTCAGCGACTTTTTAGCCTAATTGTCTTCAACTCCTATCCCGACTTGGACGATTTCAAAACTTGCAGTCTGCGTAAACTTTTGTTTCGGCGGACTTGGGAGAATGAAATGTTAAGCAATAATGGAACACAAAAGATTATTGCTCAACTATGATTAAAATGCCATGTTGTAAGCTGGCACGCATCTAACACAGAGCATTCATTATGTAATCTATTATAAGAGATGTCTATAAAACGTCGACTGGATATTCATTTCTAATTTAGACGCTGACACAGAACTGACATTTGCATCGGTACGACGAATTCACAAACAGAGGAAACTAACGCGAAATGGGAAAGTTAATGGAGGCTTTTATAATAAATTCAATTATTTTTTAATTTGTTGGTAATGGAATTGTGGAAATATGTGTCTAAATTAAAATTATTTGAATAACAAGTTGAGGATTTGAATATTTATTTTGTCAAAATATATGAACATTATTAATTAATATGAAAATTAAATATTCAAAAATATAAAATGATATGGAATCCACGTAAAGTAATGGATCAATATTGAATCATTTATGTGTTCTTCTCTTTGGTTTGAGTGCTCAACATAAGAATGCTAGTGAAAGTGTTGGTTACATCCATTAGATCTAAAGGATTATTGATAATTTTATTACATATGATCCACATAAGTACATAATAATGTAAATGAATAAAATTTATCGATAATTTTATGTAATAATCAAGTGAGATATACCAAATGATAAGTATAGAAATCATATAGTCTAGAGATAATCAAGTTACATAATTCTTCCCTAAGTATGGTTAAATTATAAATCAACAATGGCCCTAGGTGTGATTAAAAATCATGAAGAAGGCACAGAGTCCTTAATATAGTTCCTAGAAACATAATCATTCTTTTTAGTACACCATAGGATGAGAAGGCATGTTTTCCTCAATATAATAAGATAACTCTTAGAAACATGATAAGGCACATGGTTAATCAATTATATGTGGAACATGGTATATCTAATATGATAAGATAGATCTTAGCAACAAGCTAATTCATAAAAATAATTGGTAATGTTGGGAAATCATGGTACTACAAGTGTAATAAGAAAGCTCTAGTATATGGGAAGAGCACCTCCTTCATTGGATCAAATCCTCACTTATTTTAGAAAAATAATTGTATATAAAAAATTCAAGTTTTCTTTTAGCCAAACTAAGGCCATTAGTTTAAAAACTCAAAGAAAATCTTTAAATCAAAGATATTAAATGCAGTGTAGGAAAATGCATACCCTTGCATTTTCACACTTGTTTGGGCTCACCTTGCATTGTTTATCCTTATTTATGTCTTAATTGGTCCTATTTTGCATCCACAAGCATAATAAATTATATCTTTTTATAGCTAATCATGACAAACATTATAGGGTAAATGATAATTTAGTGATTTTGGCTGTGTGTCCCTGATTTTTGGAGTGGGACTAAGATGCCACTTGGGGCGTCTTTGTCCTCCAAAGTTCTTGGGACCCTCTTTTTAAAAGCACCTTAAATGGACCCCTTTTTGGAGTTTGTGCCCCGAGTTTCAAGCCTCGGGACTAATACGCCACCTAGGGAATTTTAGTCCCCCTTAAGTTATTTTCAAGATTTAATTTCAAATCTTGGCAAGACATAACCTCCTTTAATTAATGATTTCATATGTCGGTTTGTTGTGGTGTAATTTTGGGATATTAAGCATAGATAAGTTTAAATACAAGGTTCTTTCATTCATTTTCATCCAAGCATTCAAGTATTCATGAATTATAGCAATTTTGTGATCAAGAGAGCATTCAAGACTAATTCATCAAGAATTTGGAGTCGTCATCAAGATTCAAGAATCATATCAAAGATATTCTTGCATCATGTGTGTTTTTGAGCTAAAATTTGTGATGTATGGTTTTGATTCAAGCAAGCAATTCAAGTCAAGATCTATCAAGCACTACTTCAATTCAAGATCTACATTCAAGCTAGCCACTTCACACAAGTTTGTAGATTTCATAACAAGGGTTTGGTGAGTTACAACATAGAATTTTGCTCATTCATCATTTCCCTTCATTATTCTATTTCATTCCAAGTTTTAATTACCAACAAAGGGGTTTGACCAAGGTAAAACCCCATTTACTAACAATCAACAAGTTTTTCCTCTATTGCATGTTTGTGTTTGTAGATTTAGGTTGAAGAGTTGAAGATCATTTGAAGTGCAAAGTTGTCATCTTCACAGAAACTCACCTACAGGCCAAATCTGGAAGTTTCAGGACCTGAGATCTAAGAAGAAGGAAATGTAAACATTGAGCCTCAGGATCACATTCAAAGATTTTAGAAATTCAAGATGGGACTAAGTCGACAGTAAGGGCGTCTTAGTCCTATATTTTGTAGAGATCTTTCAGATTTTATTCTGACATCTGAAGATTTTGTATCTGCCCCAAAAAATAGCAGCGAGACTAAGACAACAATAAGGGAATCTTTTTCCTCAGCATATTTTGAAAGAATTTTTGCATTTCCAAAATCCTTATCACATTTTTAGGCTTCCCAAGTACATACATCCTAACTTACTATTACTTAATTTTGTCATTTGCATCCATCATTTGGCTTGCATTACTAGGTTTTGTGAGTTGAATGTTAAGTTGTCTTTTCCATGCTTTTGCTTGGTGGTGAACCCTTCAAATCCTAAAGAACCCCCCTAGGCCTTCCTTGTTGAGAATTGACTCACCTTTGTGTTGATAGTTAATCTAATTTGGGATCTTAGGGCATTCTTGAACGATAATTGGAGAAGAATGGTGTTATATGACCTAGGCCATAAAGCACCCATTCCCCTATTATTCAATAACAATTTTCCAAAACTCAAAACTCTAAAAAGTCTTTGAATATTCTTGTGTCTCATTGGCTATTATAAGAAATTTGTTAAATTTTATATTTTGAATTGTTGCCCAATTGACCACCATGTTAAAAATATCTATTATGAAAGTGATAGAATATGGTTTTGAATTCCTAAAGCATGTCATATATGTACTATTCCAATCGTCACACTCTTATACTTTTTCAAAGATTTTATCATTGAAAGTGATGATTTTGGTAGTGGTATTGGAGTTGTCTCAATGTATTAATTAGAACCACTTACTTTTAGTAATTAAGAATTAGTTGGGTGGAATACTATCAAATCCAATTATAAGAAGGAGATGCTTGCCATTCTCAATTTTGTTACAAGGAGAACACTTTTATATAAAAAATATCCACCATAGCTTTCAATGCATCTTAGAATAATAAGCATCCTCTCCAAAATTTAAAAAAAAGTACTTCACCAAAATTTTAAGCTATATTATCTACAAAATGGGGGAGGAGAATATGGTAGTTGATGACATGTCCTAATGATTTGATGACAAAGGGGCCTTATTTTCTCTATCCTTTCCAACTCTATATTGGTAAGTAGTACAAACATAAGTTTTGGTTCAATGGATATTATTACAGCCAAAATATGTCACTTGGTTACTTCTCCATTAGACTAGAGAATAAAACCCTATTTCACTTGTAAAGCATCTCATAGAAATAAGTCCTAGGAGATAAAAATCATTAAAAGCATTCAAATTATTTGAAGTTATAGTATATTCCATATGTCAATGTGGTACAAATGAAGGTCAAAGTGGTTTGAGTGAAGATGCTTTTTCAATATTTTTTTAAAAAGTGAATTGAAAACATCTTTGATAAAAGGTAAATTCAAAATGAAGAACCTTTGATCAAAGGTATCTTCAAATAATAGATGTCAATGTTAATGAACTATATTTAAGAAATTATAAACTACTTTTTTTTTAATAAAAGTTGTAATGGATTGAAAAATATCATTCATTAAAAAATATATATAAATATAAGAAACAAGTTTTTTAAAAATGTCCCATTGAGGTAAAGATATTGATTTGAGTGTCCTATTTAGGTAAAAAACTGAGACATACAACTTTATGTTTCTATCCTATTACCTTTAGTATTGGTTTTCCTAATTTAAACCTTGAGAATAAGGTTTTTTGGGAGCATGCTAGAACCCTCATGTCCTATTAGCATTATATTAGTCATAGTATAATTACTTAGATAATATTACATTATGTGGGTTTATCCCATATTATTTGTATTTTTTAAGTTACTATTAATGAGGGATCTAAATTAATGTTCTAATAAAGTAAATATTACTTTAAAATAATAATTTTTAATAGAGCTTTTCTTTCTAGGATTTTTTCCTCTCAAAGAGACCAATGATTCATGTTATCAATATAAACATTTTTAGAATTGTTTTATGATAATTATTTTCCTTTTAAATAGTTTTTAATAATATTTTACATGTGAAGATCTGAATAAGTAGTCTCCTAAATGCATAGGTGGTCAAGAAAAATTAGGTTATGGAGATTGCTACTAAAGGAAGTGATTGTATGTAAGATCAAGATTGAATAAACACTTAAATTCTTACAAGTTTTCATTTGAGATATTCACCTAGGGCATAGAGAAGAATGAAGAAGAGTCCATCAAAATGTCACATCTAATATAATATATAAAAATAGAAATGGTCATATCTTAAAAGCAAAGATTCAATCCTAAATCGAAAGGGTTGAAAATCTGATATTGAAGACATCTAACACTAAATTCTAAACCTTGAGAGGTGGATAAAATAATAATAAACACAAAAGAGTGGATCCAAACCCTAATTAACTTTGAAATAAATGTATAAGAAGAAAAGTATTATATATGCAACCCTAATGATTAAAGCTAGGGGTGTAAGAAAAATATATTCACCATTTTATGGAAGGGAAACCACATTGACATAAAAAAATCTTAGCTAGTTAAATAAATAACTCAATTACATAAAATAATTAATCTCAATTTAAGAGTTTATATTGGAAACGGTAAATACATAGTTGAAATATGAAATTAGATAAATTTAATGCAATATTTAGCTTTTATTTTAGTGAATGAAATATGTTGGATGATATTTTATAAATCAATTCACCACAACTCCAAATAATTAGGAGCTGATATGAAAATAAATATCTTAGAATCTTAAGAATGACTTATGGTCGATACGTCAAATCCACATCTTTAGATCTAATCTTTGTGAGTATAAAAGTGATTTGGTGCATGGATCTAAACTTGTGAAGTGAAACTAATATAACAAAACCTTACTATTTCAAACTTGTTTGCATATGTGTGCATGCTCTAAATCTTTTTAAGAATTGATAGTATTGTAAACACATGTAAAAAATCTAATGAATTACATGAGTCACACTCTCCTTAGTCAAATCCCTAGATGAATTGGTTCAATGATTATGAATCAAGTTCAAAATCAACAAGAAATGATGTAGTATGCTCATAAAATGGTGATCCAATATTGATGTAATTGTTTTTATGCATTTACAATTGAATTAACTATGTGACCAATGCCTATCTATCCAATATGATTCATTTGAATGAGGATTGTTTTAAAATACACCAGCTTAGAACACAATTAGAGATTACTTATATCAAATAGTGGGCTCATGGGCCCAAATTAAGAAATTTAAATTTAAAGATTTGATGTTCAAATTTGTGACCCAAAATCAACTTAGATCAATTCCACCCTGACAAATCTCAATCAAGGTGATGAATGACTAGAGATCTCAAAATTGAACGATGATGAGGATAGGCTAAGATAAATTTTATCTATCAACTTACATTCAAAATAGATTATCTTATGCACTAACTTGCATTTAATATAATTGCTATCTATCGATGCATGAGAAGAACTTTTGAATATAACTATATCTTAATTTTTAGTAGTTACAATGTCACAAATCACACCCAATGGTACATTATGAAGGGAAATTATAATTCTCATGATGAATCATAAAATGTGAATCCAAAAATTTAATGCTAAAGAGAGAGATGCTATTATATTCAGAAACTCTTCTTGCCTGAAAATTTTATATTTGCTGCTATCTATTAAATTAAAATATTTAACTAAATTTTTCCTTTATTATTACTGTCGATAATTTAACTATCTTACAATGTAAAATCACATTAAATAAATGCTTATTTGACAGGCATGATTATTTTGAAATTCCAGGCCAAGTCGGGAGTAGTTGTAAGGGATCTTCGAATATTAAACCTGACGCTCAACGCTGTCCGTCTTGGCCAGGCTTAACTGGCACACTCTAAGGGTACACTGCTTAGGTGTCCGGGTTCTGTGGGGCCCTCTTAAACTGACATTTTCTATTTCCGTTTTCTCATATGTTGTGTCCTTCCTGTTCCTGTTTTGATGCATAGTATTTTTAATCCCACATGTCTGCGGTGAGTAAAAAAAGGGGAGAAAGGGCTCATAAATAGAGGCTTAGAAACAGGTAAAGGCACATTTTTTTCTGCTAAGATTCGGAGACAGGTGGTATCTTCGACTTCAAATTTTGGCTGTGTAATAAATGTGAACTATGGACTCTTCCAATTTCTACAGCGAAATGAAGATTTTCTTTGAGGAATTGTTATTAATAGGACTGGTGGAAGATAGATGATTGTTAAAAACAATATCAATGTATTTTAAACAAAATAAATATATTTATATTTGTATTAATTATTGGATAATTATTTTTTCTTAAATACAATGTTTAAAATATAAAATATAATATTTAATTTGAGTGTAAAATATAAAAATATTGTTTATATTTAATTTACATAATATGTTATAATATAATATTTATAATAAATGTTATAAATTATGTATGTTATAATATAATAATAAATATTATAAATAATATATTTATAATAAATGTTATAAATTATGTTTTTTCTAATGTATGTTAAATAAAATTCATATATTATGTGAAATATAATATAAATTGAGAAATTTTAAATAGTTTTAACTGTATGATATTAAGATTTAATTAATTATTTTTTAAAATAATTTATATCTATTTTTTGTATGTGAGTAGAACTTTAAAGTCAATATAAGTTTTTGTGAGCATTTGATTTAATTATTTTTTCAAAATATAGATCTCTATAAATAAATAAAATATTCAAAGTCTATTTATTTTTTAAATATAAAATTATTTAAAATTTAAAATATTTTTTAAATAAACAAAAAATTACTAAACTAGAAAAAACAAGTGTAGTGAAAATAAAATGAAATATTCTTAAATAAATAAATTAGCCTTATAGATTAGAGAGCATAACAAACCATTTTTTTGTCACTAGAATCTTAACTCTTTTTTACAACTTGCATAGCTAATATTTTTTGCCACCAAGTTTTTTTCCTATGTTTGCACTATAGACAAGCTCCTATTGTTTGTAAGCTAGCTTGGAAATCTAACCTATACACTAGATTTGAACTGCAAACTACTTGAATTTTGAACTACATCTAGACTCTAAAGTCTAATCTATTAGTGGACTTTGAAGGTGGAACTTCATCAATATTCCTAAGTCCAAACTACTAAAAGAATCTAAAATTTGGACTGCTGTGGACTTCTAAACTCTAACAAACCTACAACTGAATGCTTTTACACTTCATTTTTTATCTGTGGTAGCCATGTACTATGGAATTTCATCCTACAAGAAGTTTTTAGAGCCTTTTATTTTAGACTTCACGAATCTAAAGAGAACACATTTAGCTCTGTAAAATTTCATACCATATTTCAACTTTACAATTATGTTGTAATTAACTATTTTTTCTATCCTCCAAGTGACTTGCATAATTTTTTCCATATAATTTTACAAAATTGATCAAGCTTGAACTTCTAAAAACTCATAAAAGTATCTGTGTAATATAAATGGTTGATTTAAGCTTTCAAAGTTGTCAAAATTGTAACCAGACAAGTATTCAATTTTTTGGTGGGCCAAATTTTACAACACTAATCAAAGTTGCAGGGTTTTAGTATGGATCCTAATATTGATATCTTAACTCCACACAAATATCCCACCTAGAATATTAAATTTAAAGAACTTCTTCAAGCTAAAGGTCGATAGAAAATTTTAAGTGAAAAATAAATGCATTTTAGGGTCTAAAGAAAATTTTAAGTGAAAAATAAATGCATTTTAGAATATTTTCCATGCTAGGGATGGGAAGATAGTTGAGTTCTCCCCACATGAAGTAGTTATTCAAGAATTACAACATCTTAAGAAAATTATTTCTTTAGGAAATGTTGATCATGGGTCGAGATTGTATATGTTTCATGGTTTTGATTCTTCCTATGGATCATCACACATCACCCATATAGTTCTATAAGACAAATTTGACACACAAGGTTTAGACACTTCAATTAAAAGTATCTTTATCAATTAAGTACATAGGATATACCTTTTCTTCATAAGGTTTCATACACAAAGGGAGTTTATCAATTTTATGTCCGGGTCAAACCACAATAGTGGTTTACAATTGAGATGAGGAAGGAAATTTCTTTTTTTTTCCTTTTGCCATAGTCAAAGGGTTCGGTCAAACTCAATGGTTCGGCCGAACAACATTATATGTTTGAACGAACATATATGTTCGATCGAACCCTTGGTTCGACCGAACACCCAAACCCTAAAAAAAATAAAAATATTTTAAGGGGTTCGATCGAACATGGATTCGACCGAACCCCTTACAAAAAAAAATAAAAATAGTGAAAGTCACTATCATTTTTGCCTTCTATCATTGCTTTCCCTATGCTTACATGCGCACGGTGAAACAAACATGATTGCAAACAGCGACGACTTCATCTCTCCGACAAACGCAAATTCAACTTCATCTTTCCAAAGTTCATCAACCCAACTTGCATATTGAGCACTAGGTTTGAAATTTTTTGAATTTCGTAGAGTTGAAAATGCATTTATTTGTTGAATTTTGAAACCCTAAATGCAAAATTTTGCAAATTTGTTGAATGGAAACTACATTTGTTTGAAAGTTTCTACAGTCTTTTCAACATACATTATTTCGATGATACATTTCTACTCTGTCGAAAAATTAACATGCCCTGTCTATGCTTCCACATTTTGCATACATTTCTACCAGGGCACCTCCAATTTATTTGAGGCATTATATCAAACAATTCATGGTAATTTTTGATGGAGTATGATAGAAATAGTGTTTCCATTGTATGCATCCTATATCAAACAATTCATTAACAAATTTATTTGAGGCATTATATCAAACAGTTCATGGTAATTTTTGATGGAGTATGATAGAAATAGTGTTTCCATTGTATGCACCCTATATCAAACAGTTCATTAACAAATTTATTTGAGGCATTATATCAAAAGCACTATTGGAAATTTATTTGAGGCATTATATCAAACAGTTCATTAAATAGTTCATGGTATAAAGTTTAGGGTGCATACAATGGAAACTTGGATAAAATTCTTCATATTTTTTCTTTGAGTCTTATGACATTACTCCAAAAATGGTTGGTGAACTAAATGTATGAATCGAAGAATAAATTTAAGGAAAGAAACTAGATTGTTTGAATGAAATGTATAATAAAATAGTTCTATTAGGATTAGAAGGAATGAAGGTATTATTAAATTTTCTAGTACAAGACTATTAAATAAATATTACAAAAGCTAATTGACAAAAATGGTATTAATATGCACACATAGCTTGTCCCAACATTATGGGCATATTGTACTAGAATACAAACTCCCATTAAGCTTACTCTTTAGTTTATGAAATGGATGTCATAATGCCTCTTGAGCTTAAGATTCTATCATTATGTATATGGGTAAAAGCAAGAAGTTGAGTACACGAAGAGGGGAAATTTCGGGCAACAAAAAAAATTTCGCACAAAACGCGTACGCGTTTTAAAAAAACGCGGCGCGCGCGCCAATCCGCACCGAACTAATCAACGCATACGCTACCGAGGAACGGTACCCGAACCAAAACCAGACGCGCTATAAACGCTGGCGTTACTTAACTTATCGTTTAATATTATCGTCTGGAAGCTTTTAAAATCCAGCGTCGCAGCGTTATACGCTAATATCCTTTATCGGCGTAAAACGCTACGTCAGCGTCTGCGTCATGGTTTTGCTACATGCGCTTCAAACGCGCAGCGTTATCGAAAAGTATTTATTTTTTTAAATAAACTGCTGGCTTTTCATTTTATCCACTGTTTTTGCCGAATCAACAGAAGTCAAGCAAGAGCGCGTACGCGTTTGGAGGCTGTTGCTCGCTCCTCCCGTCATCACACTTGACCTCTGAGACCTCCAGGTTAGTTGATTTCTGCCCTTTTTTGCTTTGTATCTTGTTTTTTTGTTTTTGAATTAGTATTTAAGTTTTTTTTGTTTAATGCGTTTTATTTCAATTTTTAATAGTTTTAAATTGCATTTAAAAAATAAATAACTTTAAATTGTAAATTGAAAACCATATTTTATCTAAACTTAGAAATCTAAACCCTAAAACGTAAAACTAAAAACCTCTTAGAGACCTCTCTCCCCTTAGGTTACATTTAGAATTAGTTTTTTCATTATAATTAGGGTTAATATTGGAATTAGGTTAATATAGGATAACCCAAACCCTAATCTTAACCCTAACACTAACCTTCACCATAACCCTAATCCCCACCATAACTCCAATTCTTATTGTTACCCTATTCATAACCCTTAATCTAATTTTAACCCAAACACTAACCCTAACCCTAACTCAATCTCTAATCATAAACCTAACCTTAACCATGTAATTTTATCTCTAACCTTAACCCTAACCATAATTTTAACCCTAGCTCTAACCTTAACCATAACCCTAACCCCAAAACTAACTCTAATTCTTACTCTTACACTAACCTGAACCCTATCCTCAACCCTAACTCATGTTTTAACCTTAACCCCAATCGTAACTCTAATTTTTACCCTTTTCCTAACCATAACCCTAAACCTATGCCCAAAAAATAACTCTAATTTTAACCCAAACCTAACCCTAATTCTAACTCTAACTCTAACCCTAACCCTAACCCCAATATTAAGCCTAACCCTCACCTTATCCCTAACCCTAATTATCTATAACCCTAACCCTAACTCCAATCTTAAGCCTAACCCTAAACTTATCCCTAACCCTAACCCCAACCCTAACTCTAATTTGTACACGAATTACAAACCATAGGTTCCAAGAGAGCAACTTAAAACTTATAAAAAATAGGTATTGTAGGAGTCACTTGGATAATAATTCAATGTATCTTAATTACTATCCCTATATGGAATTTGTCATGATTGATTTATGAATTTTCATCCATTAACTATATATGAAAATAAATGGGGTTCCCTCCTCTAATCTCTAGTGATAGGAAAATATGGTGTCCAATCTATTCAAGTAAAATTAATGGATAAACAAGAATACCACTCTCAATCTTAGGATTTAATTAAATAGCTATCTTTTAATTTCTTTCCTTTTTACAAGCTCCAAAATAAACCTACATGTACAAACCTTTTTATCAATGCCACTTTAAAATTACATTCTTTATTACACTAGTGGCCCCATAACTAGGGCACTCATAACATACTTAAATATTATAGTCATTTCCCTATTTTATTTTCGTAAGTCCAATGAGAAATAAGAAATATTTTAGGATATCATAAAATTTTATTGAAAAAAGGGTAAGGAGAAAAAGAGGAATTCTTCTAAAAGAATTTTCAAATTCTAAATCAAGGCTAAAGGAGTCAAATGGGCTAATTCTAGGAAGTTGGTTGAATATTTAATCATAAAAAATCCCAAAAGGAGGGAAAAATCAAAAAAAAAAATAGTAGAGCAACATGTGACACCCTTTTGAATTCCTAAAACCCCATGTTTTATAGGAAGATGAAGAAGAATTTGAAACCATTCCCCTCATCCCTTAGGAATAATCTATTAAGGAGAAACAATATAGATTAATAGAAAAATATTTGAATCAATGAAAATATATGAGAGAAGCCTTATCTTTTGAAAAATGTTTCAATATGGTAAGAAGTTCCATCTACAAGAAATGAGCAAGGAATATAGAAAGTGAAGAATAGGGAGATAAAAAGTAAGCTAAAAAACTTTATACACCTAAGTTTGATTGTAGTGACAAGATTTTTCTCACCTGCCCAGTTGGAGAAATTAGAGACTTACTTCACCCTCAACCCCATAACCCTAACCCTAACCCTAATTCTATCTCTAAGCTTAACCCAAACCCTAATCTTAACCCTAACACTAACCTTCACCATAACCCTAATCCCCACCATAACTCCAATTCTTATTGTTACCCTATCCATAACCCTTAATCTAATTTTAACCCAAACACTAACCCTAACCCTAACTCAATCTCTAATCATAACCCTAACCTTAACCATGTAATTTTATCTCTAACCTTAACCCTAACCATAATTTTAACCCTAGCTCTAACCATAACCATAACCCTAACCCCAAAACTAACTCTAGTTCTTACTCTTACCCTAACCTGAACCCTATTCTCAACCCTAACTCATGTTTTAACCTTAACCCCAATTGTAACTCTAATTTTTACCCTTTTCCTAACCATAACCCTAAATCTATGCCCAAAAAATAACTCTAATTTTAACCCAAACCTAACCCTAATTCTAACTCTAACTCTAACCCTAACCCTAACCCCAATATTAAGCCTAACCCTCACCTTATCCTAACCCTAATTATCTATAACCCTAACCCTAACTCCAATCTTAAGCCTAACCCTAAACTTATCCCTAACCCTAACCCCAACCCTAACTCTAATTTGTACACGAATTACAAACCATAGGTTCCAAGAGAGCAACTTAAAACTTATAAAAAATAGGTATTGTAGGAGTCACTCGGATAATAATTCAACGTATCTTAATTACTATCCCTATATGGAATTTGTCATGATTGATTTATGAATTGTCTTCAATGATTTTCAATATTTTTCATCACTTGTTCTACTAACCTTCTGTTTTTATTCAACTCTCATTTATAGTTCTTAAGTGACTATCGGTTTCTATTCAACTCTCATTTATAATATGAATTTGTAATGCTATGATTTTTTAATGTTATAAATTGAATTTTAATGTTATAAATGAAATATATTTTGAATTTGTGCATGTTCAATGTGATTTTTAAATAACTTTGAAATTGTGTACATTATTTAATTAGTTTGTTGATATATATTTTTTAATTGTTTAACATGCAGTTGCCATATCATTTCTCGTCCATGGATCCACTTTTCACTTTAGAGGATTTCATGCCTAATCCAGAAATTCCTATAGATCCTGGTGCACACCCCACCCCACCACATGAGGATATGCCTCAGTCACCTCCACATTCTCCACCACCTGAACCCCCACCCCCTCCTCCATTTGACCAAAATCAACTCAGAGATAATATTCGAGCCAACTTAGTTGTGATTCAAGGGAACATAGATCTCATAAAAAATGAGACTAGAATCCCTCCTCATCTCGCACGGTTTGCATCTACGATGCAAACTATTGTCGATTCTGTTCGATCTATCGATGCAGACCTAGATAGGTTCCATCAATGGAGAGAAGAGATGAGACAATTCTATGCAGATGGGTTGTCATATAAAGAAATCAATAACCTAAAAATCACTAAACAAGCTATATGCCAATATTTTGTGAACCCCCAAACAAACGAACCAATACCACCCACAAAAAAAAGAATTTCAATTTTATGGTGTAGGCACCCGCAGATAGCTGCAAATTTTTGGGATAGATGGTGGATGGTGTTTGATACTCCACCACATGGCAACAGTGAGGTGCCCTTATATTTTTTGAGAAAGTTATGGGCTGAGTTTGAGTTGGGTAAAAAACCCAACTATTTTGATATGAGGTCATTCCAGGGAGCTGGGCGTGGCATGCCCCAACATAGACTAGGAGCACGTGTCAATCCTCAGCGACGTGCTCCAGTTGCGCCTCTTGTTCCTCCTCCTTCTCCTGGTATTCCCGCTGCATTTCAGCAGCAAACCATGTTATCTACACTAGGAGCATTGAGTTCACTTTCAGGACATCTCACTCAGCAGACTACACACGCGGCCACTGAAGTGGCCAATACAGAGCATGGAGGCTCGGGCTATAGGGATACTCAGACATCCACTTCAGGTGAGGCACATGCATCTGGGGCGGGATCATACCTAAATTTACTATATTCTGAGGATCGTCCCACACAGGTATGTTCATCTTTTGAACTTAAATTTAATTCAAGTTTGAAATGTAAAAAATTCATGTAAATAATATAACATCAAACTATATATATAATATAATATTAATTCAATAATTTTGTGTTTGGTGTATAGACACATGATGACGTGATGCCCGAAACTCAATATCATCATCGTGTGTATATGTCGAGTGCTGTAGATTTGGGCTCACCTTTTCAACAGGTACTTGAACCAAAATATATTAAATAATTTGTGTGTCCATATATATATAATTTAATTTGAATTTGTACACATGTGTGAATTGATATATTATATCTAGATGCAGGGAAGTCATACTATTCCTAGTATTGATGAGCCACAAGTTACAGTGGTGAGCGCTCCTGAGACATCATCAGCTCAGGTGTGTGCTTTCAAAAGTTTGTTAAGTTTAAATTAAATACACATCATAGATCTAATTTAATTTTTACATTTATATACACATGTGTGAATGATCTATATGAACTGTTGTACATTTATATGTAGGGATTTGATGAGATAACCATGGCGGGCCACGCACCTGAGACATCATTGACATCTATTCATGGGCAATCTCAGGTGCGTGATCATGAGGTCATATCATTCGAGGTTGTAAACTTTACTTTAAATCTCCTATACAAATTTTACGAACATTTTATATATATATATATATATATATATATATATATATATATTCAAGGTTTTCACATATTGTTTGCTTTATATGAATATGCAGGATATAGTGGATCAGGCATTTCCATCTTCTCAACAGACAGTTATGTTACCTGTTGAAGAAAATGTGCCAATTGATTCACATGACCATATGGTAATTTATGAATACTAGAAATCATTTTTAATATATTTAGTCGATATTTAATTAGTTTTTTTTATCTAAAAGTTTATATTTTCAATTTTAAATATGTTTAATTATATCAAAATTTCTAAATAAATTTAAATCTAATTTCGAGTTCTTGAACTCTTTTACAGCATGATGCAGGTACATCTAGTCAACGTGGAACAAAGAGGAGACTTGATTTGACCAATCGGCCTGAGAGTTAGATAGTTTTATATTTTATGGACTACAAACCTCTAGTTTCATTTCAATATATGTGTTGGACTTGACATATAAATTTTATGGACTATGTAGATCTCTAGTTTTATTTTGAACATGTTATTATCATATATGTGTGTTTATTTATATCAGTTGAATTTAATATGATGATTATATATGCAGTCAATTATGAGATCATGTTATGTTCATTTTCATAATTATATGCATTTATATACATATCTATATATTTACATTTTATCAAATTTTCAAGTAATACATGCACTATATAATAATTCTTATCTAGAATCAAATTTCATATATATATAACTTATCACATGGTTAGGTGACAAATTAAAACATTCCTTAAATAGTCTCTTAAATCATATTCATAATAAATTAAGGGCAAGTAATTCTAACTATTTTCCAATTACATAGCAAATATTTGAATCAATAAACAAAAAACCATCTCCTTGTATGTATATTTAATGTATAATCTATACAATTGAATAATTATATAAAATGTGGTAAATAGAAGACACATGAAATATGTATAATCTATACAATTTGAATAAGATATTTAAAAGTGACATCGAACAAACATATATAATGTACATCAAGAAGTTTAATGTACAACTATATAACATGATGAAACATATATGTGCATGTAGATACAATTAAAGCTTATCAACTTTTAGGTGAATACCAAAAATTGATATTTACATAGTCTCCAGATAAAATAGTTTTCCAGTTCAACAATCACATTGTAGACCAACTTGATGAGAACTTGCAAAAATAATTAATGTAAGTAACTACAATTTTTACGAGTCATTTAAGTAAAAAATTCATGCAAGAAAAGAATTGCATATAGTAAATTCCATACAAATTCAAATGATGTTAGCCATAGGATGGATTAAGGGGACCTAGGAGGTTGGATTAGGGGGATGAAAGAGGGTGGATTAAGGGGAGTTGATAAAATGAGTTAAAGTGATGTAAGAGGGTGGATTAAGGGGGAGTGGAGAGAATGAGTTGAA